>OZ020548.1:2652496-2975651 GCA_963971435.1 Lasius platythorax
TATAATTAAAGTAATAGGGCGTATAGCTAAAATAGTATATATTTTATAATTAACTAAGTGCACAATTATAATTTACCAATAACCATATATATTCTAAAAAGTTTAATAAAAAAAAGATTATATAAGACGAATTAAAAATTCATACAAAAATTAAAAATTAAAAATTTTTACAAATTAAAAATAAAAAACTTATGCTAAAATTAAAAATAAAAAACTTATGCTAAAATTAAAAATTTATATAAAATCAAAAATAAAAAAAATTTAGTTAAAAAAACGGCGCTGCTTTTTTCAAAATTTTAATAAACATTATACATTAATAGCTGCGCATTAACTCAACGTATACAGGGTGACCCATTTTAACTTAGGCAGCCAAATAACTCGAAAAATAAGCACACTACGAAAAAATGTTTAGAATCAAAATTTCGTCATTTCGAGGGGGACGTACAATGACGTTAAAATGAGCCCCCCACCCCTCACCCTGGGCGGTGAGGGGGGGCAAGTTTGAAATCTTAAATAGGAACCCCTATTTTTTATTGCATATTCGGAATCTTTGGCTAAAAACACATACAATTTGTCTGAAACATTTTTCTCGATTCATGATAGATGGCGCTGTAATCGACGAAATTCAATTTCTTCGATTTCTCTTACTGAGAACCCATGCTTACGATTCTGCAATAAATTAACAATAAAAATACCACGTTTTCATTGTTAATACTCGAAATTAGTCTTAAAACAAACTTCTCATTATTTTTTATTACTCATTAATTACTTCTCAAGAAACTGCTGTTAGCGTAACCTGCCCTTTAGGCAACTTGAATGGTCCAAAGTACCGAGACATTTTGGACTTTCCATCTGATGGAGTTCCTCTAAGTATCCCTCCAAAATTTTGTCCATTTAGTGCCAAAGTCACAAGTGTTTATGTATTTTTTTAACATTTGTACTCTGATAAAATTTTGGTAAAATGGCAAATTATACGCCTACAGAAGTAGTCGATATTCTTATAACCTTTGGCGAATGTGGTAGAAATTACAGACTTACTGCCCGTACTTATGCGGAGCGATTCCCAAATCGCCGCCATCCTACTGATCAACAAATTATAAACATTGAAAGGAGATCTCGTAATAATCCACTTCATCGCGAAAGGCGAAGGAATAGACTTCATAATAATAATGACCCTAGATTGCTCGCAGTTTTGGTTATGGTTCATCAAAATCCCCATATTAGTACCCGTCAAATAGAACGAGAACTGGGAATCCCTCAAACTACGGCACATAGATTGTTACGATCAGTCAATTACCATCCGTATCATATTACTCTGGTACAGGAATTAAGTGAGGCCGACTACGTACTCAGAGTACAATTTTGTAGATGGGCTCTTGAGATGTTAGATCAGAATCCAGATTTTTTTAGTAATGTTTGTTTCAGTGATGAAGCAACATTCATCAGCAATGGTAGTCTCAATAGGCATAATTGCCACTATTGGTCACCAGAAAATCCACATTGGTATCGTGAGGTGCTTAATCAACATCGTTGGAGTTTATATGTATGGGTAGGCATTTGCAATGGCCAAGTCATTGGACCTCATTTTTTTGAACGTCCAATTAATAGTCCAATGTATTTAGAATTCCTCGAAAATAATTTGCCAGCATACCTAGAGAATGTTCCCCTTGCAGTTAGACTAAATTTATGGTATCAACAAGATGGTGCTCCTGCTCATTATGCTCGTATTGTACGGATGTTTTTGAATCAAAGGTTCCCAAATCGGTGGATAGGGCGGGGTGAACCAGTTCTGTGGCCTCCGAGATCACCGGATTTGAACCCCCTTGATTTCTTTTTATGGGGATACGTTAAAGATGCAGTGTATAGTAAAGCTCCAACGACAAGATTGAATATGATGGAAAGAATAAGAAGAGCTTGTGAAGCTATAACTCCTTTAATGCTAGAAAATGTACAACGTAACTTTCGCTGTCGATTACTGTTATCCTTAGAAAATAATGGTGCACACTTTGAGCATCTCCTCCATGCGGAGAGAGCTGATAACAATGCAATCTTGCCTTAACTGGTTGGGTCACCACACGACCTTGCCTTCACTGGCTGGGTCACTACTTGACCTTGCCTTAACTGGTTGGGTCACCACACGACCTTGCCTTCACTGGCTGGGTCACTACTTGACCTTGCCTTAACTGGTTGGGTCACCACACGACCTTGCCTTCACTGGCTGGGTCACTACTTGACCTTGCCTTAACTGGTTGGGTCACCACACGACCTTGCCTTCACTGGCTGGATCACCACACGACCTTGCCTTTACTGGCTGGATCACCACACGACCTTGCCTTCACTGGCTGGGTTACCACACGTTCAAGCACCTCGAATTGTGAGAGGCGAGGGGACTCACGTTAATCAAGCACCCCGAAGGGAACAGAAAACTGCTACGTCCACGACGTTGTTCCTGGGTTACGCTAAAAGCAGTTTCTTGAGAAGTAATTAATGAGTAATAAAAAATAATGAGAAGTTTGTTTTAAGACTAATTTCGAGTATTAACAATGAAAACGTGGTATTTTTATTGTTAATTTATTGCAGAATCGTAAGCATGGGTTCTCAGTAAGAGAAATCGAAGAAATTGAATTTCGTCGATTACAGCGCCATCTATCATGAATCGAGAAAAATGTTTCAGACAAATTGTATGTGTTTTTAGCCAAAGATTCCGAATATGCAATAAAAAATAGGGGTTCCTATTTAAGATTTCAAACTTGCCCCCCCTCACCGCCCAGGGTGAGGGGTGGGGGGCTCATTTTAACGTCATTGTACGTCCCCCTCGAAATGACGAAATTTTGATTCTAAACATTTTTTCGTAGTGTGCTTATTTTTCGAGTTATTTGGCTGCCTAAGTTAAAATGGGTCACCCTGTATAGCGAACACCGTTTATCGGCTTAGATTGTCGCCGCGCTTATTTACGGTTTTTGCGCGCTCTCGCGCGCCTTTCCCCGCGCCTCGCCGTACCACGCGACAGCCGAAATCAGCTGTTCGATTTCTAAGCGTTAGCGTCCTTGACACATATTCACAGATATACACAGTCTTGGATCGTCTTTTCGGATATACACTTCGATTTTCATTCGCTCCCTCGCTATTGTATTAAGTTCACAATTTAAATTCGAGTGATTTTCTCTCGTTAGAATAAAAGTTCAGTTCTGAATAATTTTGTGCATACGATCATTCTCAGTGTTCTCATTGTGAAAGTGCAATACCTCTAAACATTACTTTTGGTCCTTCGAGCCGGATTAACGGAATTATCTTCCGAATTATCGTACATTTCGCGACGAACGGCAATATTCTCGCGTGCGTCTCGCATTCGCTAGACGCTCTCTCTCTCTCTCTCTCTCTCTCTCTCTCTCTCTCTCTCTGTAATTGCCCGCGCTCGCTCTCTATCTCTCTCGCATACACTCTCGCGCTCTCTCTTTCAGTGTGTATTCAAAGTGAAGTAGACATTCGCAATTGCATTCGCAAATTCTCGTGCTGTGTCCGAGTGACAGTTAAACTTTTGAATTTAACGATCAGTGCTTGTAACCTTCACATCCAAGATGTCAACCTTGGGATCGATCGTTGAAAAACAACATCATCTTTTCGGGCTCATTGCTCGCGCCTACAACAATGCCAAGAAGCTTGGAGGAGAAAAGCTCACCAAGGTCGCCCTTAAAACTCGCCTGCATACCCTTGAAGCCAACTGGGATAAATTTCAAGGCAATCACGACAAGGTTCTCGGCGTGATGACTGACGACCTACGACAACATCCGTACTTTAAGGATGATCTCTACACTCAATGCGAAGAGGCTTTTTATGACTCAAAAACTAATCTTGTTGAAGATCTCGAAAAGGTCACTACTTCTAAAGACGACAATCACGAGTCTAACCAGAGGCACTCGCACTCCGGATCGTGTCGCTCTTTACCGAAGATTAGTCTACCAAAATTCTCCGGTGACTATCACGACTGGCCATCGTTTCGCGATCTGTTCGACTCAATGATTGGGTCAAATCGAGACATCTCAAGTGTGGAAAAGCTTCATTATCTCAGAGCTCAGACGACGGGAGAGGCAGCTCGATATCTAGCTAACATCCCTGTGACAGCTGCAAATTTCGCGCGAGCTTGGAAGGTTCTAACATCTCGCTATGAGAATCGTCGCATCCTTGTCACCACCTACCTTGACAAAATCTTCGCGTTAAAGCCGCTTGCTCAGAAAAGCAGCTCCGACCTCAAGATACTTCTTTCCACCGTCAAGGAATCTCTCGGCGCTCTCAATTCTCTCGGTGCGCCTACGGACCAGTGGGACATTCTCATTGTCTACGTGGTCACTCGGCGTCTCGACGCTCACACCTTGGAGGCATGGGAACTCGAGCAGGGAACGTCCAACGAACTCGCAACGTTCGATGAACTTGAGCTCTTCCTCGAAGGTCGCATACGAGCACTTGAAACTGTGCAGTCTCGTTCAACTCAATCCAACACTGCAGCGTCCAAGTCAACCGCGAAGGGCAAGTCATCAGTTCGTTCTCATGCTGCTGTCGTTGCAAATTCAAAGTGCTCTTTCTGCAGCGCTTCCCACTACATCTCGGCGTGTTCAGAATTCGCAGGAAAATCTCTCGGCGAACGACAGGAGTTCGTGACGAAGAAGAACCTGTGCTTCAACTGCCTTGGATCTCATCGTCTTGCCGAATGCCGCACGTTGAAAAGATGCCGTCACTGCAAGGGACAGCATCACTCCCTGCTTCATCGCGAGGTCGCTTCGTCTACAGCCGCACTCGCTACTGCAGACAGACCGACGACGTCCTCCGCTTCATCATCATCCACACCATCCTCGGCAGTCGTCCATTCTCATCATGCTGCAATTCAAGTGAATCGTCCGCAAGTTCTTTTAGCTACCGCTTGCATGACTTTAGTAGCTGCGCGAGGAGAGGACGTCAAGGTCCGAGCGCTGCTCGATCAAGGGTCAGAAGTCTCGCTAATTCAGGAGTTTTTGGTTCAACTGCTTCGTCTTCCTCGTAGTCGTGCATCCGTGCCAATCGTCAGCGTTGGATCTCAAAAGGTTGGCTCGACTCGCGGAGTAGTCTCTCTTCGACTTAGATCATTCATCAATCCATCCTTCGAGGTCGACGTAACAGCGTTCATCCTACCTCGGGTCACAGGTCGCATTCCAGCTCAACGAGTGGCATCGACCTCATGGAGCCATCTTGTTGATTTGCCTCTGGCCGATCCTGACTTCGCGGTACCTGGAGCTATCGACGTCATCCTCGGCGCTGATGTTTATGGCTCGTTACTATGTGGAGATATTAGGAGAGGACCATCTGACGCACCGATCGCGCAAGAAACCTCATTCGGCTGGATCATCTCTGGACCTGCCGGCTCTTCAGCATCTGCCTTTCATCCAACTTCATATACCATCCGAGCCAACGATGGCGTCGATCTCAACGAAATTGTGCAGCGATTCTGGCTTCAAGAAGAAGTCTCGACATCATCCATCAGCCCTTTCACTCCAGACGAGCTTGAGTGCGAGAATCACTTTCGTGATACGCACTCTCGGGACAGAACAGGAAGATACGTCGTGCGCTTGCCGTTTCGATCATCACATGCACCACTCGGAGAATCAAGATCTGCAGCTCTTCGCCTTCTCACGACTGTCCAAAGTCGGATCCTCCGTAATCCATCCTTCGGAGACTTATACATTGGATTCATGAAGGAGTACGAAACCTTAGGTCATATGCGACGAGCCTCACCAGCCGACTCTGCTGTATATCTCCCACACCACGGCGTTTTACGAGCATCCAGTACCACGACAAAATTAAGAGTCGTGTTCAATGGCTCCGCTCGAACGACTTCAGGCTCCGCACTGAACGACTGCCTACACGCCGGTCCAAAGCTGCAGCACGACCTCGATGCAGTCTTTTACGCTGGCGTACTCATGCCTTCGTCTTCGCCGCAGACATCATAAAAATGTATCGGCAGATCTTGGTGCACCAAAAGGATCAAGACTTCCAACGGATCTTGTGGAGCGAATCCGGAGAGCCTCACGACTTCAAACTCACTACGGTGACATACGGTCTTACGTGCGCGCCGTATCTCGCTCTTCGGGTGATGCAGCAGCTTGCTTCCGATGAGGAGAGAACCTTTCCACAAGCAGCCGAGATCTTACGCCGAGAAACCTATGTGGATGACATTCTCTCCGGCGCTGACACTCCACACGAAGCTCAACGCAAAGCTCTTCAGTTAGTGCAACTCCTCAGGGTGGGCGGCTTCGAGTTGCAGAAATGGGCTGCGAACGACGCCTCCATTATCTCAAGCTTCGCTGAATCGGACGATCACTCATCATCACGAGACCTTCCAAACGAAGCTCGAACACTCGGTCTGACATGGCATCCTAATGCTGACGTCTTCAAGTTCCACGTGAGCCAGTCAGATCATCCTCGACCAATCACCAAACGCTCAGCTCTATCTCGAATCGCGCAAGTGTTCGACCCGCTCGGATGGCTCGCACCGGTCACCATCGTTGGAAAAATCTTGATCCAACAACTTTGGAAGACTCAAGTCGGATGGGATGATTCACTGCCTCCGTCTCTCGCTGGTGAATGGGTCACCTTCGACGAACAACTGAAGCACGTCTCTGCGCTTTCAATTCCACGATGGATATGCACTTCTCCATCGGTGTCAGGCATGGAACTTCATGGATTCTCCGATGCTTCCCAAGATGCACTCGGAGCTGTTCTTTATCTTCGGAGCTTCCATGACTACGCAGATGCCAACATCATACTTCTCGCCGCAAAAAGCAAGGTCGCTCCAGTCAAACGACAGACGATACCTCGCCTGGAGCTTTCTGCCGCTGTTCTCTTAGCTCGCTTGCTCGCTCGAATTCGGGATATCCTCGAGTTCAAACATGTACCAGTCCACCTGTGGACCGACTCTACAATCAGCCTCGCCTGGATCAAAGGATATCCGTCGTCCTGGAAGGAGTTCGTCAGAAATCGAGTCACTGCCGTCCAAGAGTTAGCTCCTGATGCGCGCTGGCATCACGTCGCTGGAACGGACAATCCTGCTGACTGTCTGTCTCGTGGACTAACTCCTCAGCAACTGCAACATCATCGATTGTGGTGGCATGGTCCATCGTGGCTGAAAGGTCCATCAGTTGGCTGGCCATCAGGAGGTCCTCCTCTTGACCAATCAGCCGACCTCGAACAACGCCCGCAGAAACCTGCTCTCGTCAATTTAATAAGCGCACCAAGTGATTGCTGGGATCTAATACATAGATTTTCGCAGCTTCAATCGCTTCTTCGCACGACTGCTTGGCTCATGCGCGCTACAGCTCGATTCAGAGGCCGTGAATGTCCCTCCTCGTCAACCTTGACCGCTGACGAAATTCTTCGGGCACGAACATTCTGGCTGAAGGAGACACAAAGGACATACTTCGGCGGCACGCTGGAACTCTGCGCTCAAGGGACTGCTCTCCCTCGCTCTCATCCACTTCTTAAACTCGCGCCATTCGTGGATTACGAGGGCATTCTACGCGTCGGCGGACGCCTCAAAAATTCTTCTCTTGACGCCGATACAAAACACCCTGCTATTCTACCTCGTGACTCGTCTTTCTCACGCCTTCTCATTTCAGAAATCCATAAGCAGACGCTTCACGGTGGAGTACAGCTAGTATTAGCAACGTTGCGTCAACAATTCTGGATTCTCGGAGGCCGTTCTCCAGTAAGCGTATTTATCCGCCGATGTGTGCGCTGCGCTCGATACCGCGCTACAACCGCAAAAGAGATGATGGGTTCGCTGCCAGCGTCACGTGTGACACCCACGCGCCCGTTTTTAAACTCAGGTGTTGACTACGCCGGTCCATTCTCTCTACGAACCTGGCGCGGACGAGCTGGCCGCACATATAAAGGCTATCTCATAGTCTTCATCTGTTTCGCGACGTCGGCCGTCCACCTCGAGCTAGCGACGGACTACTCCACTCAAGGCTTCCTCGCAGCGTACCGACGATTCACCGGCCGACGCGGCCGATGCAACACGCTCTTCAGCGACTGCGGCGCTAATTTTGTCGGTGCCGACGCGGAACTCCGCCGCATGTTCTCGTCAGCGTCAAAGGAAGCCGCGGACCTCGCTCACATTCTCGCCGCCGACGGCACTACGTGGCGGTTTAATCCTCCTTCCGCTCCGCACTTCGGGGGCAAATGGGAGGCCGCGGTGAAATCCACCAAATTCCACCTGCGACGGATTCTCGGCGACTCCATACTTACTTACGAGGAGTTCAACACCCTCCTCGTTCAAATCGAAGCCGTTCTCAACTCTCGGCCGCTTTGCGCGCTCTCCGACGATCCCGCCGACGTCATTGCATTAACACCCGCGCATTTTCTAGTGGGCGAATCATTAACGACCATCCCGGAGCCGTCCGTGGTCGAAACGCCAATTTCGCGGTTGTCTCGGTGGCAACTTATTCGCCACATGCTGGAGCGCTTCTGGCATCGGTGGTCAACCGAATATTTACAACGACTGCAAACGCGAACGAAATGGCATCAATCGTCAAATCCAATTTCAATCGGGTCGCTAGTTCTTGTTTCCGAAGAATGATTTCCTCCTTCGAAATGGCCGTTAGCACGTGTAACTGAAATCCATCCCGACAATGATGGTAAAATCCGCGTCGTCACCGTACGCACCGCTGCATCTACCTTCAAACGACCAATAGTGAAGCTCTGTCCACTTCCGATTGAGGCAACGAATTTGTAAAAAAAAAACCGCCTATAAAGCTCTAATTGATCGAGTCATTTCATTCGCCACGCCATTCAATTCAGTTCATATTTCGCTATTATATTGTATCGCACTCATTTTCATTGTGTGATTCTGTCTCATTTATCTGCTTCATACTCAATCATTTATCATTCTTCAGCGGCGTTTGTCACGCCCCTGAGGCCGGCGGTAATGTTTAATCATTTAAGATTGTCATCCAGTTGCAATCCATCTGCATTTAATCGTTTTTGCGTTGCGTATTATTCGTCGATTTAAACGCTATATAGCGCACACCGTTTATCGGCTTAGATCGTCGCCGCGCTTATTTACGGTTTTTGCGCGCTCTCGCGCGCCTTTCACCGCGCCTCGCCGTACCACGCGACAGCCGAAATCAGCTGTTCGATTTCTAAGCGTTAGCATCCTTGACACATATTCACAGATATACACAGCCTTGGATCGTCTTTTCGGATATACACTTCGATTTTCATTCGCTCCCTCGCTATTGTATTAAGTTCACAATTTAAATTCGAGTGATTTTCTCTCGTTAGAATAAAAGTTCAGTTCTGAATAATTTTGTGCATACGATCATTCTCAGTGTTCTCATTGTGAAAGTGCAATACCTCTAAACACGCAGCAAGAGGAAAAGTTTATGAATCAGGCACTGTCTGAGTGTTTTCCTGAAAGAACTCTCGAAAGCATTAAATCCAAGCGTAAACAGCAAACTTATCGCGACTATGTCACACGATTCTTGGATCAGTCCCTGCTGTAGATAAAGGGATATAAAGCGCTTCAGCAACAACTTGCGCTGACTTTAGGCGTAACATCGCCGACTATTTGAAATCCTTACCGGTACCTACTGGCGACAATTTTCAGCTTGCTCGACTAATTAAAACCTGCAGCTCGCTCTAATCAAAGACACAAGCATCCGTATTGGCAGACCTAACGCTCTACCTACGATGCGTACTCCCGGTCAGACCCCGAATGAACAGAGATCTCATTCGGAATATCGCGACAGTGGCACCATCGCGAAAGCAAGAATGCAAGGTCGAGTATGCACGTACTCAGGACCTTTGGCGTAAGAACAGGAGCAAATGTTTACGCATGCTGCTCGACGACACCACGGGGGTTCATGTCCCCCCGAAGGAAGTTATGGTGCCCTTCTGGCAAACCGTAATGACAAGCAGTACGTCTACCTCACCGGGTAACGATGCTTCGATTCCAACAATCGATAATCTGTGGATTCCAATCATTGCACCAGAAGTCTTTGCCGGCCAGTACTACGTCCGCTGATTCGGATGGTCTCACGGCTCGTTTCCTGCGGAAAGTGCCGATGGAGATTCCTCTGAGGGTGCTTAACATTATGTGGTGCGAAAAGGCACCAACATACTTAGTGAAATCAACCACCACCTTGATTCCAAAGAATTCAAACGCACACTTCCCAGCAGACTTTAGACCGATTACGGTATCATCCGTACTCATAAAAACTCTACCCAAGATCCTTGCTACCAGGATGGCTGGGCTAAAGGCAAAGAGCGTTTAGGCACAATGATGGCTGCTCTGATAATATATTCTTGCTGGACCTAATATTGCGAAACCACCACCGGCATCACAAACTGTTGTTTATGGCGTCCTTGGACATTGCAAAGGTGTTCGACTCTGTGTTCCATGATACAATTGGGGAAACGTTAGATATCATGGATATACCGCCCCCCATAAAATCATATATTATGAGCGTCTATCAGCAAAGCACCACAGTCCTATGTTGTAACGCATGGACTTCAGGAAGCATCCGTCCGATATGTGGAGTGAAACAAAATGACCCCATGTCATCAATCATATTTAACATAATAATAGACCGAATGTTAAAGAAGCTCCCAGATGACATCGGGACACACATCGGCGAGAAGACGGTTAACGAGGCCGCGATTGCTGATGACGTTTCTCTTCGCTTCTACGCCTATGGGACTACAAAAACTTCTGGACATTTTATCTAACTTCCTTGCGAAATGTAGACTGCAGGTAAACACGCTTAAATGTATGACGATCTCACTTAGGAACGTCCCACATGAAAAGAAAACCGTGGTCAATCGTGATACAATCTTTCTTTGCCAAAATAAGGCCTTGCCGGCGCTGCAAAGATCAGATCAATGGAATCTTGGTATTTGTTTGATAGACGGCACAAAATTACATCTTTCAGCACGTAATATAGACAATCACAACTTTATTATTGTAATAAAATTAAATTGAAATATATGTACAAGATTATTTACAGAGATTTATAACTAGTTAATTATTGCAATTAACCGATAGTACGATTCGCGAGCGCGAACGTTCAGGCTTTGAGAAGCAAGCGACTTCTAGAAAAGCTGAGAAAAGCTGAGACGAATTTAACTGCGAAAGGCTGCGAGTGTAAAAGCGATCTGCCCGGATTTGTGCGGCGGGCGAGTTAATATAGGCAGGTTTTTCTGGAAAGGTCCAGATTTCTCGAGACTATCAAAGTTTATTTTGTAGGGTGACTTTCGTTGTTGTCTGCTGACTAAAGAGGCTTCATCTGTCGATGTCTGTCAATGTTTGATGATTTATGATCCCTAATATTGACAGCTTTGTTGTGAAGCATGAAAGATAGAACAACAACGAAAGTCACGCTAAGAATTATTTTCTGACAAATAATGATATGAAGCGAAGAGTTCCTCGAAAAGAAATTAATCTTATAATCGAGTAAAAAAAATGAGAAAATAAACTAATTTCAAGTCGTTTTGAACATGCCGCCCGCCTCGCTAGCGGCTGCTAGCGAAACTGGTAGCGCTAGCGCTGTGGATCGTGATGGCGGATGAGCACGTGCGAGGCCGCGCGATTACCGTGAGTGTCTCGCGTTGGCGTTATGTCGATTGTATGTGTGATTTCGTGAGGTGCATAATGTGCGTGGAGTTCATGAAGAGGATGCAGATGCAGCTGTGTGAGTAAGTGACATGTGCGTGGATAATGAAGATGGGTTCTGCTTCACAAGCGTGAGTATTGAGAGCGTGCATGAGGTGGAATGGACCGATGACAGGTGAGGTTATGATTTGTTTACACTTGTTTACATATTCTATTTTTGCATGTGGTTAACAATGATATAAGAGATTGATCGAAAGAACAAGAGGGGGAGACCACATGCAAAGAGTCTCATCAGCGGTGGCGGGCGATGCCGCACTGACCACGCGGTCAGCCCCTGGTGTCCTGGGCGTCTGAGGCGGCCGTCGGCAGGAGGACGATTTTCGCCACCGGCCTCTTTAGGGTAGTGGTTGCGGTTCGCATTGTTACGACTCGCACCTCCCCGTCGTCGCCGGGATAGAGGGCCGTGATGCGGGCCAACGGCTACTTGCCTGGCGGAGTTTGTTCGCTGCGCATGATGCAGAGATCGCCGATGCGAGGCGCAGCATCTGTTCTCCACCACTTTGGTCGTGCAGCGAAGGTGTGCAGATACTCGCGTGACCACCGCTGCCAGAAATGGTCGCGCATCTGCTGGAGGTATTGCCATCGCGAGAGACGGCTAGCTGGCTCCTCCACCAGCGAGGGTTCAGGCACGGCATTCAAGGCTGTCCCGACCAGGAAGTGGCCAGGCGTCAGTGCGTTCACATCGTCGGGATCGTCGGTGAGTGCGAGGATAGGTCTCGAGTTGAGACACGCCTCGATCT
This sequence comes from Lasius platythorax, assembly GCA_963971435.1. Lineage (NCBI taxonomy): Eukaryota > Metazoa > Arthropoda > Insecta > Hymenoptera > Formicidae > Lasius > Lasius platythorax. The sequence goes on from OZ020548.1 coordinate 2,664,935, forward strand.
GTGCTAAATCCGTGCTCATCTCTTCGAAAGTTAGAGTCGACTCACCGATTACTCTTTTCAGGTGGTGCTTTACTGATTTTACGGCGGCCTCCCAAAGACCTCCAAAGTGCGGGGCGGCTGGCGGGTTAAAGTGCCACTCCGTCGTTGCTGAGCAGGCTGGCCAGATGCGCGTCGCCCCTGACCGCGTTCTGGAAGAAGGCACGTAACTGCGAGTCGGCGCCTACGAAGTTCGTCCCTCGGTCGCTGTAGAGGGCTTGGCACAGCCCTCTGCGCGATACGAAGCGACGGAACGCTGCGAGGAACGCGTCGGTGCTGTATTCAGAGACCACTTCCAGGTGGACAGCCTTGGTGCTGAAGCACACAAAGATGGCCAGGAACGCTTTGTATGCCCGGTGGCCGCGCCCCTTTGTCGTCCGCAACTGGATTGGTCCCGCGTAGTCGACCCCCGTGTGGGTGAAGGGTCTTGAGGCTGTGACTCGAGGTCGTGGCAAGTTCCCCATTGCCGTCTTTGGGGATGCCGCCCGCCATTGCACGCACTTTACGCATCGATGTACGTGCCGCTTGACCGCTGCTCGCCCGCCTGGGATCCAATACCGCTGCCGCAGTGTTCCAAGCGTGAGCTGCACGCCGCCGTGCATCGTCCCCCGATGACAGGCGTCGATGACCAGTGCGGTGAAGTGAGAGGCTGCTGGCAGAATCACCGGGTGTCTCTCGTCAGGACTCAGTAGCGAGTGCTTCAGCCGCCCTCCCACTCTCAGCAGCCGGTCGTCGTCGAGGAAAGGAACTAACCGGAGGAGCGGACTGCGGCCAGCCAGCAGTCGATCCTTTGCCATGGCCTGCGGGGTACCATGCCGCTTGCACTCGACGGATCCATGTTCGCCGCGCTCCTTCCAGTTCCTGTGGGCTTAACGTAGGACCTGTAACAGAGGATGGTCGTCGGGTTCGCAGCGCACCGAGCCATCGAAGGCACCAGGCAGTGATGCGGAGCAGACGGTGAAGCGACGAGTAGCGCTGCAACAGGAGGATGTCGTCCTCGGGTTCAGCGGTGGCGGTGAAGACGCGAGCGCGTCGTTCCGGCAGCTCTTTCTCTTCGGTGGCGGGTGTTCCGCGTGGAGGCCAGTGGGGGCGATTGTTGAGCCATGACGGGCCCTGCCACCATAGCGGGTGGCTCAGCAACTCCTTGGGTGAGAGCCCCCGTGTCGCGCAGTCCGTGGGATTGTCCTGGCTCGGGACGTGATGCCACCGTGCGTCCGGAAGTGTTCGCTGGATGTCGGCGACCCGGTTAGCCACAAAGGTCTTCCATCTGGATGGATGGCCGCGTATCCAGGCAAGGGCCACGGTGGAATCAGACCATAGGTGCGTCCGGGCGTCGGTCAGCTCCATCGTCCTTTGGACGTGACTGACCAATTTGACCAGAAGAGCCGCGGCGCAGAGGTTCCAACCGCGGCAGGGACACCTGGCGAATCGGCGCGACTTTGGTTTTAGCCGTCAGCAGGAGCGGCTCGCTGGCGATGTCGTCGGGGCGTACTCTCGCGTAAACGGCCGCCGCGTATGCACGCTCGGACGCGTCTGCAAAGCCGTGCAGCTCCACACGCGTGTCTCCTTGTTTCGTGTGAAGCCAGCGAGGAACGCGGATCTCTCCGAGCACGGGGAGCTCCTCCTGAATCCGCAGCCACGCTTGCTCGTCACCAGATATCACGGGCTCGTCTCAGTCGAGGTGCTGCAACCACATTGATTGAATAATTATCTTGGCCTTTATTATCACCGGAGAGAGCCACCCCAGCGGGTCGAACAGCCGCGCCGTCTGAGACAACACAGATCTCTTTGTCACGCGTCCCGCTTCGGTCGGCGTAACCTTGAAGGAGAACGAGTCCTCTCTCGGGTGCCATTGGAGCCCCAACGTGGAGTGTTCCTGATCCTCGTCCCAGGTGGGTGGTTGACTCTGCTGCCGATGCTCCAGCGGAACGCTCTCCAGCAGTGCGTCTGTGTTTGCCGCCCATTTTTTTAGCGGGAATCCTCCCGCTTCGCACAGGTGTGTTAACTGTTGCTGCACAATACAAGCTTCCTGGAGGATGTCGGCGCCAGTCAGGATGTCGTCGACGTAGGTATCCCGTCGCAGCACGGCGGCGCCCTGCGGATACCGCCTCTCCTCGTCCGAAGCCAGCTGCCTGAGTGTCCGTATGGCAAGAAACGGAGCGCACGCCAAGCCGTAAGTAACGGTGTTGAGGTTATACTCTTGCATAGTATCGCTCTCGTTCGATCTCCATACTATGCGTTGCAGGTCGCGATCTCCGGGATGCACAAGGATTTGGCGATACATCTTTGCGATGTCCGCCACCATAGCGAATCGATGCGCTCGCCACCACAGGAGCACGTCCGGCAAGGCTGGCAAGAGGTTCGGGCCCGGCAGCAGGTGCCCGTTGAGAAACTCACCGGAGGGCAAGCGTGAGGAGCCGTTGAAGACCACTCGGATCTTCTTGGTGGTGCCAGTCGTCTTCAGGACCCCGTGGTGGGGAAGGTAGCACAGTGCCTTCCGGTCGACCGTCGCAGGACCTGCAAGCGACATGTGGTGGAGCTCCTGGTACTCGGCCATGAATGCCTTGTATAGGTGCTGCAACTCCTGGTCCACCGTGAATCGCCGCTCCATGCAGCGCAGCAGGCGAAGAGCAGCTCATCTGGTGTCGGCCAGTGCCGGTAAGGTAGGCGTCACTGGGAGGCGCACCATGTATCTCCCCTCCGGTGTCCTGGTGTGGGTGTCCACGAAGAGGTCCTCGCAGCGCTGCTCGTCCTCGGTGAGTGGAAGTGGGGTGTGCGGGAGCTCCTCCTGCTCCCAAAACCGGCCAACTAAAGCTGAAAGATGGTCGTCCACGGTGCACTGATGTGCCAGCGCCGGTGCTCCATCCTCAACTCCGTCGACAACACCTGAGAGGATCCACCCTAGCGTTGTCCTCTGTGCGATTGGTGCGCGCGGTCCGCCCTTCCGCAATCCGTCTTCAATAATCTGGAAGAACGCATCTGCTCCCAGAAGAAGTTCCACCGGGTCAGCGGCCCGGAAATCCGGATCCGCCAGCGGCAGATCGCGTACGTGGGGCCATTCGCCGCCCGCCGTCTTCACTCGGGCGCCATAGGCAGAGATCCGCGGCAACACCAGTGCTGTGAGATGCATCGCGAAGTCCGTCGTCCTCGATGACAGGCGCACCTCAACCCTACCGTTGGCTGATCCTGCGCGCTGCCCTCCGATCTCAAGGATCGTCACGGAGGCAGCGGCGCGCGAGAGTCTGAGGCGTTGCGCCAAGGCCTCTGTGATCAGGGAGACCTCTGATCCGGAATCTATCAAGGCGCGCACACTAAACTTGGTCCCACATCTGGCGGCGATGTCGACGCGGGCCGTGGCGAGAAGCACCGTTGCTCGGTCGTCTGTTCGGCGTTGGACGTGAAGTGATGTTGAGGCTGCGATCGACGAGTTCCCCGAGAGCACGTAGGCGTCGTGCGTCGAGGAGTGATGCCGCGCGTTGCACGCAGTGCAATTCTTCTTGGACTGGCATTCGGTCAGCTGGTGTTTCCCGAAGCAGTTGAGGCAGAGCTGCTTGGCCTCGGCGAACTCCTTCTCTTTTGGCTGCTTCTTTTGGAAATCGCTGCAGAACAAGATGTAATGGTCGCCCTGACACAGCGTACACCGTCCGCCCTTCTTTGCCGTCTTCTGCGCCAGGTGCGATCTAGCGGATCGTGAGGCGGTGTTTGCGGCTTTGCTCGATGATGAGGATGGCGACTCGTTCTTTGCCGGTTGAAGGGCCTCCAACGTCCGCATCCGACGTTCCAGAAACGTCTTCAGAGCTTCGTAGGATGGTGGCTCGGACGCGTCACTGACAGAGGTTTCCCATTCCCGCCGCGAGCGCGGGTCTAGCATCTCCACGACGAGATGCACAAACAAATCGGTGCAATCCGAAATGGGGCGTCCGATCCCCTCCAATGTCCCCACAGTACTAAGCATTCCGTGAAAGATACGCTTGAGATCCACGGCTGATTCGCTTTTTATTTTAGGTGTCGCAGTGAAGGTGGAGAAACAGGACCTTACCAGCAGCCGCTTATTCTCGTAGTGGTCCGCTAGCATGGACCACGTCCGGTCGAAGTTGTCACCCGTTGTCGGTAAGTTACAAATCAGCTGCTCCGCTTCTCCTTTCACACTCGTCCTCAGGTAGTGAAGACGCTCCACTCCTGACACGGAAGGATCCTGCATGATGAGCGACCGGAAGAGGTCCCGGAAGGCAGGCCACTCCTCGTACTTCCCGGAGAAGCTCGGCAGTTGGATGCGTGGCAGAGTCCGCCGCGGCTGGGGAGCTCCTGCTTCTGCGGGCTCAGTTTGCTCCACCGGGTTCTTCAGTGACAGCGCAAGGTCCAGGAGAGTACCTCGTTGAGTTAAGAAGCTCTCTTCGACGAGTCCGAAGAAGTCTTTTTTTATGTAATCGTGGTCGCACACCGCCTTCCAATACATGGTGCGGAGCGCCTCATGGTTGTCTTCGAACTTGGTCCAATTGGCCTCCAGTGCCTTTAGTCTCGAATCCACCGCGCTCGCCGTGATCTTTGAAGCGCCTGATTTCTTTGAATTGTCGTAGGTGCGTGCTATGCAATCCTGAAGTTCCTGCTGACTTCGCAGGAGAGCGTCGGCGTCCATACTCATCGTGATTGGCTGAAGAGGCGACTTGGCCGACGACGAGGAACACGCACAAGAAACTGAGAGTACTCACTGCACACGAGAAGGTCACGTACTCCACTACGCGCGAGGATGTCACGCACTTCACAGCAATTTCGGATACAAGCGATATCCGGCTCGAAGGACCAGCAATGTTTGATAGACGGCACAAAATTATATCTTTCAGCACGTAATGTAGACAATCACAACTTTATTATGTAATAAAATTAAATTGAAATATATGTACAAGATTATTTATAGAGATCTATAACTAGTTAATTATTGCAATTAACCGATAGTACGATTCCCGAGCGCGAACGTTCGGGCTTTGAGAAGCAAGCGACTTCTAGAAAAGCTGAGAAAAGCTGAAATGAATTTAACTGCGAAAGGCTGCGAGTGTAAAAGCGATCTGCCCGAATTTGTGCGGCGGGCGAGTTAATATAGGCAGTTTTTTCTGGAAAGGTCCAGATTTCTCGAGACTATCAAAGTTTATTTTGTAGGGTGACTTTCGTTGTTGTCTGCTGACTAAAGAGGCTTCATCTGTCGATGTCTGTCAATGTTTGATGATTTATGATCCCTAATATTGACAGCTTTGTTGTGAAGCATGAAAGATAGAACAACGAAAGTCACGCTAAGAATTATTTTCTGACAAATAATGATATGAGGCGAAGAGTTCCTCGAAAAGAAATTAATCTTATAATCGAGTAAAAAAAATGAGAAAATGAACTAATTTCAAGTCGTTTTGAACAGTATTCAATTTACGCCGGAGGGCCGAATGAAACTGGACATCAAAAACAAGCTTGTCTCGGCTCTGGACAAACTCAACAAGGCGCCATTAAAACCACAACAACGTTTCTTTGGTCTTCGGACTATGATTTTGCCTGGTCTTTTTCATCAGGCAGAATTAGGCAATGTTAACATAAGTGTGCTACATAAATGCGATCGACAAGTTCGATGCAAAGTTAGGCAGAGGCTCAGCCTACCATCGGATGCGCCAAACTAGGGATGGGCGATTTTTTCAAAAGAATCGATTTTTTGGATCGATCTAGATCGGAGACTTAAAAATCGATTCGCCACAAAATCGACCGTCAAAGAATCGATCCATCAGAGATCGATCTCTTTATCTAATTTTACAAAATATTAAATATTATTTGAGATAACTACACAATTTTTTATAATAACAGCATATTTTTGTATAAGTACAAAACATCAATAACTATTGTTTGTTAATATATGTTTATTGCTTATTTTTGATAAATATTCATATAAATATATATAATATATATAGCATATAGTATTGCACATAGTATTGCAAATTTTATATGCATTATTGCGATTTTCTTAACTTAAACGTAAACAAAAAAGTAGACTTTTAAAACAGGTACAAATGTAACTTAATCTGAAAGATGCAAATCTGTCATACTTAGAGAACTTAAAAATAATAATCTAGAAAGCCTATCGCCTTTCAGTCGATTGCGATTGTCTAACATTATGTTACCAGTACGGGAAAAAAGTCGTTCCGAAGGAACTGATGTCGCTATAGTAGACAAGTACTTAAGGGCGATCTTGCTTAAGGTCAAACTAGTAGTTTCTAGAGAAGTTGTGACCGGACATTTGGCCTCGTAAGCCTAAGCTTATCCCTAGGGACTCACCGTTTCCGTCGCTCGTGCACGCGTACGCACCTTTCTCGGTCGCCAGACACTTTGACCTGCAAAGTGCCAAGGGTATTAGTGTCGTCCGCCTGGTCCTCTCCCCTCTATCGCTGTATTCCTGGAATGTCCCTAACTCGCTTTTACCGCTGCCAATGTAATCTGCTTCCAGCACGGCCGTCCCGAGTGGTCGACCGCTCCGCAGGAGGTATCGCAAAGGATTCGGACACAGGTAATGAACTGACACGTTATTTTGATATTTTAATATATATATATAAAATAAATATATATATATATATATTTATTGCACATCACTTAATTTGCACAATAGCACGCTTCTGATCTAGCGCGTGTTTCGCGATGTCGCGTCACATTTGATATCCGCGATCTCGCTTTATTATTATCGCTCGATCGTTCACTTACACTCATCCGTCCACACTCGCGTTTCGCGATCCCCTCGCGTGAATTGATTCGCGTTACTTGATATCGATAGTGCTATAGAACTTTCTAGTTCCCGTCTCGATACTTGCTTTTCTTTGTACAGTGCTATCGGTGACTGCTCGCGAACGAAAGGCCTTGAGTCGCAGTCGCTCGCCGCTTTTATCAACTCGCCGCCGTGCGCGCCCCTCCATCGATCCACCCACCAATCGGGTGGCAGTCGCGCGCCACACGTGCGCTCGCTCGACTTCGCTATCGCGCTCTCTCTCGCACACTCTCTCACATTTATTCCATTTGACATGCGCTCGCTAAATAAAGAAATATTTTTACATTTTATATTATAATTATAAATAAGGTTATTAAATACATTGTACTTACATGGAATAAATCCTGTATCGCCGCAATCGCGTTTTGATAACTTAAAATGATAACATTGGAAAATAAAACTCGCGTGTATGCGATTACGTAATAATGAATAAAAATAATACTTTTTAATAATATCGCGATACGAGGTTAGCGTGCTCTTCGCTCGGTAAATAAAATAAGATGAATATAAATCTCCGCGGGTTGCGTAAAATAAAAATAAAAATAAACTATACATCAAGATATAATTAAAACTAAAATTCCATTTTGTCTTTGCTCGCAACCCCGCAATCTCTCTAAATAATGAGCTTCGCTCTAGGTAATTAAATAACTGCAATTTGATCACGTCAAACGTGATCTTGTCGATCCCGCGATCCCGCAGCCGCGGTATCGCGCCTCTCGGATATCGCGCGTGATCGACGCGTGTATGTTCGTCGCGTACTCGCGACCGTTCGCTCGTCGCCGTCGCATGGTGTTTCCCGCGTCCGCGCGAGCCCGTGGTTATGAAATAATTGTGCTGGGTAATAGTAATTTCGCCGACTATTTCGCGAGTGTGCTCGTTGTTGTCCGCGCACGATTCCGCGTCCCCGTCGACGACTATATACAGTCCCGCGCCTCGCGTCGCCCCGAGTCTCTGTCTCGATCGGTCGTTCGCCGCGCGTTGGGAAAAAAAAAATAAAAATAATAATACATATACTGGCGATGAAACAAAACTTGCCACACGTGTTGCTCGGGCTCCTCGTCCGAAACGCGCTCGCCCCGCGTCCCGAGCCCCGCGCCTCTCGCGCGTCCTCCGTCCAGGACGTCTGTTCCCGGACATATCGCCGGGCGTTCTTCGCGATCCCCGTCGTACTGATTATCGTCTCGTGTATCCGATACGCGCACGGGAAACACCCTGTCACGCGTACCTCTCCCGCGACCCCTACGACTTCGACGATAGCGCACCGTCGGCTCGCTCGGCTGTCTCGCCCGGGTCACCTGCGCGTCAGGATCCCCCTGGCACTCGCCGTCGCCCTGGCACGTCGCCGTCTCCTCGTCGCACGGTCGTCTACTCGTCCACCGCCGTCCGCTCGTCGGCCACCGCTGGCTGGTCGTCCAGCGCGCTGTGTGATCGCGCGCCCTCCGCCTCACCTCGCTGCGTGGTCCGCACCTCCGTGGACGTACGTACGGGGCTGCAATCGGTTACCGGTTGTAAAGTCCAGTACTGTATTAAATTCGTTTCTAAGGACAGAATATCTTGGCTCAGATAATTTTTTAGTTGACTGTGTAAGCCTGATCCAGAATCATTTTTCGAAATCAGATCATTAGCCTTCGCAATTAATAAGATGTGGGTACTCCACAAACTAGTTGAGTCGACTTTAGTACGCACACTCGCTTGATTTTCAACATCCACTCGTTCATTCTTTGTCGCGTTTTTAAGCAATTCATCAATTTTATGAATTGCATTACAGCACGACAATTGACTTTCAAAGTATAATTTACGAAATCGCGGATCAAGTATCGTTGCAATTGCATAATGCTCATTATTTTCAATATTACTGAATCTTACATTAATTTCCTGCAAAATATACTTTTTTAAATGTTTCCCAATGTCAGATTCTGGATTTAGCTCGTTTATTTTACCACGTAGTAAATAAATCATAGGAATGACCTTGCTGATTGTAGGATATTTTTCGCCAGATATTTCTGCAGTAATCGTTTCAAACGGTTTTAACATTTTCAGTATTTCTTGAACAGTCGCTACCTCAAACGCGGATATCATGGGCGGAGAATTGCGCTGATTAATCAAAACTGCACTCACATGATCAATTACTTGCATGAATCTTTCAAGCATATAGTAGGTAGATGACCATCGCGTAGAAACTTCCTGAATTAATTTCAAAGCAGTTCCCGAAGCGCTTTGACTTTTGCGAAATTCATCCGCCGCAACAACGCTATGTTTAAAGTAACTTACAATCGATTTAATTTTATCAATAAGTAGTTTTAAATCCGACAACTTCTCAAACATTTTAGCGGGAATAAGATTTATCGAATGCGAGAAACATGCTACATGTTTTTTTTTGCCAAAAACTGTTTCCACTGCTTTTACTATATTCGCAGCATTATCTGTTACCACGGCTTGAATTTTACATAACGGAATATTCCATTCCTTACAGATTGTACTTAAAACGGTTCCTAAATATATTGCAGTATGCCTTTCTTCTAATTCATATACTCCTAGTGATACGGAAATCAGTTCACCTTCTAACATAAAGTGAGCAGTTACGCCCAAAAAACTGACCGTATTCAAAACTTCGGTCCACACATCGCAGGTTAAGGTGATTGTAGTTGCAGTTGACAGTTTATGCGTCATGAGAAGCGACAGCATTTCAAACTTATTGTCCATTAATTCCGTGAATTGTTTACGAGCAGGAATTTTGTAGAGCGGAGCAATAACTTTTAAAAAATATTGAAAGCCATTCTTCTCGACCGTGTTCAATGGCATATTGTCTTTGGCAACCATAAATAAAAGAGCATTAGTTATCTCTGCTGCCTTAGCACCTCCATCTGTAAAATAATTAGTCAATAAGTATTGTACTTATTAGTACAATTATTGGCTGCGTTCAGAAAAAATAGCTTTGCAACTGTTGTAAAATTCTTTAATACGATTGGTTCTTGCCCTTAGTTCCTGCCGGATCTAAATGTATAAACCAATCATATTAAAGAATCTTACAACAGTTGCTTTTTCTGCTAAACGCAATCATTGTTCTGCCCTACTTTTTCTTTACAGATTTAAATAATATTAAAATGCAGTTGCTAATAATTTACCTTCAAAAGCTTTGATCTTTTTTATTGCAGTATCGATGCATGGTTGCGATGAGCTATTTTTGCGTACACTAGATGTTAACATTTTTGAGCCATCAGTAACCTGTAAATATAATTTTTGTTACATTTAAAGTATTAAAATTATTTTTTGAACATATAACTACAATGGATATTTTTTTCACTTACCGATGATAAATTCACTTTAATTCCTGTACTTGTACTGGGAGTAAGATTAATATTAGGCGTAATATTTTCAATCTCTTCAATCTGGAATAAATTTTCATATCAAAGTAACAAAAACAGTGCTAACCTCAACGTGGAATTAGTTTAGCGATTATGCATGTATTAAAAGCAATTAAAAGCACAAGAAAATAACATTTTTCTCTGTATTGCACTTACAGATGAAGCTTCAGCAGGAATCTCTTCAAGCACTTCAATGAATTGATCATCCGTTGTTCGTAATTGTTGAATGTCACGCTTGTTTGTAATATTTTTCCCAATGGCTTTGTCTTTGTGATATCTTCTTAGATGGTTAGTTAGATTAGTGGTATTGCCACTACAACTAACTTGCCTTTGGCATAATTTGCAAATACCACCACGTGAATCTTTTATAAAATATTGCCATACACTACTTCTCTTGACCTTACTCATTTCTAACTTTTCACTCGCTCTTTTCTTGCCTTTTATCGCCCTTTCTAGATAGCCTCGAGCACGGTCTTACATACAGGTCAGGGCACTCGTTGGAATAACGTGTGCCGAAATGAAACCAATATGGCGGCCATACAGGGCCTGTTATTTATAGCGCATGCGCAATATTAGTTATATTTTATATTCATTCGGAGATTATAATTTTAGTAATTTTCAATGCGCTTGCGCACATCGAATAAATCGGCCTCGTATAACCGCCATATCAAGAGACGCGGTAGCGTCTCGCTAAGTATATCTTTCGTTTCTTTTCAATATTTTACTAACAGACGCTACTGCGTATCATTTACCGGAACGAGGACGTTTTCACGAAAATAATTAAAAATGAATTGAAATATCTCGTACTCGGATCATCTTTTCGAGAAAATGAACACATCAATCGAAAACATGGATTTTTCCGAATGTAATGATACCATAATGACACTGGTAGATACATTGGATGTAAAGATCTTAATATCATTCATGCATTTTTCTGCCGAAAATGTGTTATTCAGATACGTCGTCGGACTTGTCCAGGTTCACAGATACACCGCTAGATGGCGCCACTGTCGCAAACCGACATTTTTTTCCAGGTTCACTAATACACCGCTAGATGGCGCCACTGTCGCAAGACCCATAATTTTTTTCTATTGTGTGCGTGCGCACGTTCCGCTTCCTCTTTCTCTCCCGGTCTCTCTCTCTCTTTTTCTCTCTCTCGCTCTTTCACTCTCCCGCTCTCTCTCTCTCTCTCTCTCTCTCTCTCTTTCTCTCTCTCTCTCTCACGCTTTTTCTCTCTCTCCCTTCCGCTTTTTCTCACTTTCTCGCTTTCTCTCTGTCTTCCTCCCGCTTTTTCTCTCATTCCCGCTTTCTCTCTCTCTCCGCTTTCTCTTAATCTCTCCCGCTTTCTCTTTTTCTCTACCGCTTTCTCTCTCTTTCTTTCTTTTGCTTCTCTTTTTCTCCCATCTTCTCTCTCTTTCCCTCCCGCTTCTTCTCTCTCTCCCTCCCGCTTTTTCTCTCCCTCTTCCGCTTTCTTTCTACCTCCCTCCCGCTTTCTCTCTCTCTCGTTTTCTCTTTCGCTCCCTCCCGCTTTTTCTCACTCTCTTCCGCTTTCTCTTCTTTTCTACCGTTTTCTCTCTCTTTCTTTCTCCCGCTTTCTCTCCTCTCACTTTCTTTCTCTCTCCCTCCCGCTATTTTTCTTTTTCCCGCTTTTTCTCTTTTTCCCTCCCGCTTTTTCTCTCTCTCTCCCGCTTCCTTTCTCTCTCTCTCCCGCTTTCTCTCACTCTCTCCCGCTTTCTCTTCTTTTCTACCGCTTTCTCTCTCTTTCTTTCTCCCGCTTTCTTTCCTCTCACTTTCTTTCTCTCTTCATCCCGCTATTCTTCTCTCTCCCGCTTTTTCTCTTTCTCTCTCCCGCTTCCTCTCACTCTCTCCCTCCCGCTTTCTCTCTCTCTCCCTCCCGCTTTCTTTCTCTCTCCCGCTTTCTCTCTCTCCCGCCTTCTTTCTTTCCCGCTTTCTTTCTCTCCCCCGCTTTCTCTCTCTCTTCCGCTTTCTCTCTCTTATTCTCTCTTTCTCTCTCTCTCTTTCTCTTTCTCTCTCTTTCTCTCTCTCTCTTAGTACGCATAATCCGCATCTATTCCATACCTATTCCGTACCTATTCCGCATCTATTCCGCATCAATCCCGTAACCTTTCCGCAACCATTTCGCATCTATTCCGCAACATTCCGCATCCTTTCTGCACCTATTCCGCATATATTCTACATCCCTCCGCATCCCGCACCTATATTCTACATCCCTCCGCATCCCGCACCTATTCCGCACCTATCGGCACCTAATCTGCATACATTCCGGATCTATTCCGAACCAATTCCGCATCCACTCCGCATCTAATCCGCATCCACTCCGCATCTATTCCGCATACATTCCGCATACATTCCGCATCTATTCCACATCTTTCCGCATCTTTCCGCATTCATTCCGCATCAATTCTGCATCCATTCCACATCCGTTCTGCACCTATTCCGCACCTAATCCGCATACATTCCGCATCTATTCCAAACCAATTCCGCATTCATTCCGCATCTATTCCGCATTCATTGCGCATCTTTCGGCATTTATTCCGCATCTATTCCGCATCAATTCCGCATCTATTCCGCATCTTTTCGCACTCATTCCGCGTCCATTCCGCATCTATTCCGCACCAATTCCGCATCTATTCCGCTTTAATTCTGCATCTATTCCGCATACATTCCGCATACATTCCGCATCTATTCCGCACCTTTCCGCATTCATTCCGCATCAATTCTGCATCCATTCCACATCCGTTCCGCATCCATTCCGCATCTATTCCGCACCAATTCCGCATCTATTCCGCATTCATTCCGCGTCCATTCTGCATTCATTCCGCATCCGTTCTGCACCTATTACGCACCTAATCCGCATACATTCCGCATCTATTCCGCAATCATTGCGCATCTTTCGGCATTCATTTTGCATCCATTCCGCATCTATTCCGCATCAATTCCGCATCTATTCCGCAACCACTCCGCATTAACATTGCATCCATTCCGCATCTTTCCGCATTTATTCCGCATCCATTCCGCATCTATTCCGCATCCATTACGCAATAATTTCGCATCCATTCCGCATCTTTCTGCATTCATCCCGCATTCATTCTCCATCCATTCCGAAACTTTCCGCATCTATTCCGCATCTTTCTGCATCCATTCCGCATCCATTCTTCATCCGTTCCACACCTATTCCAAACCTAATTCGCATACATTCCGCATCAATTCCGCATCCATTCCGCATCCATTCCACATCCATTCCGCATCTATTCCGCACCAATTCTCTCTTTCTCCTCCGCGCTCTCTCTCTCTCTCTCTCTCTCTCTCTCTCTCTCTCTCTCTCTCTCTCTCTCCTCTGCTCTCTCTCTTTCTCTCCTCCGCTCTCTACCTCTCTCCCTCTCTCTTCCGCTTTCCCCCCTCTATCTCTCCCCTCCGCTCTCTCTCTCACGCTTTCTCCCCCCTCTCTCTCCCGCTCACTCTCTCCACCGCTCTCTCTCTCTCCCGCTTTCTCCCCCCTCACTCTCTCTCCCGCTCTCTCCTTCTCTCTCTCTCTCCTCCGCTCTCTCTCTCTCCTCCGCTCTCTCTCTTTCTCTCTCTCTCTCTCTCTCTCTCCTTCGCTCTCTCTCTCTCTCTCCTCCGCTCTCTCTCTTTCTCTCTCTGTCTCCTCCGCTCTCTCTCTCTCTCTCTCTTGCTTTCTCCCCCCTCACTCTCTCTTCCGCTCTCTCATTCTCTCTCTCTCTCTCTCTCTCTCTCTTCTCCGCTCTTTCTTTCTCTTCTCCGCTCTCTCTTTCTCTTCTCCGCTCTCTCTCTCTCTCTCTCTCCCTCCCTCTCCCGCTTTCCCCCTCTCTCTCTCCCCTCCGCTCTCTTTCTCCCGCTTTCTCCCCCCTCTCTCTCCCGCTCTCTCTCTCTCTCTCCTCCGCTCTCTCTCCCGCTTTCTCCCCCCTCTCTCTCCCGCTCTCTCTCTCCTCCGCTCTCTCTCTCTCCCGCTCTCTCTCTCTCTCTCTCTCTCTCTCTCTCTCTCTCTCTCTCTCTCTCTCTTCTCCGCTCTCTCTTTCTCTTCTCCGCTCTCTCTCTCTCTTTTTCTCTTTTCCGCTCTTTCTCTCTCTCCTCCGCTCTCTCTCTCTCCCGCTTTCTCCCCCTCTCTCTCTCCCGCTCTCTCTCTTTCTCCCGCTTTCTCCTTCCTCTCTCTCTCTCTCTCTCTCTCTCTCCTCCGCTCTCTCTCTCCCGCTTTCTCCCCCCTCACTCTCTCACCGCTTTCTCTTTCTCTCTCTCTCTCTCTCTCTCTCTTCTCCGCTCTCTCTCTCTCTCCCTCTCTCTTCCAATCAAGAAGCAGAACAAAATTGACGCGAAAAATGAAGGAATTCATATGCGAATAGTGAAGAGAATAGTTAAAGAGAAAAGAAATGATAAAAATCAATCCGGAAGAAAAGAAAAAGAAGGTATCGTAATAATGGAAGCTGATGAAGAGACTCATGAAGTAATGCTGAGCAAAGGAAAACTGAATGTAGGATGGAGAAAGTGTCCTGCATTCAATCACATTGACATTAAAAGATGTTTTAAATGCTGGGGTTATTATCATATTGCAAAGAATTGTACGCGTAATGAAACATGTCACAAATGTGCAGGAAATCATAATGTGAATGAATGTACAGCGACAAAGAAAAGATGTATAAATTGTATGTTTAAGATTCAAACATACAACTTAAAAATAAATGATGAACATGACGCACTTGATCCGGAATGCCCGACTTTCAAGAGAGCGATACAGGAGGAGAAGAGGAGAGCCGGCTGGGAGGATGCTAAATAGCAACTACAGAAGGAAACAGAACTGATACTATATACAAATGCGCAAAGTTTGATGGCGCATAAAGACGAGATACAGCATCAGATTATGAAGAAAATGAACCCTGCGTTCATCGCGTTATCAGAAACCAGAGTGACTGTAGAAATTGAAGACTGTCAAGAGAACGTACCGGGATATAGTATGATTAGATGTGATGCTGAGAATAGAAATACAGGAGGGGTTGTTTTATATGTAAGGGATTATATTAAATATGAGATAGTATTAGTAAAGAAGTTAGAATTGAATTGTTGGTGTGCTGCGATTGAAGTGAAAGATAATTTGTATAGAGGAGTAATAATGGTAATATATCATTCACCGAGTGCATCGCACGGTGATTTCGTAAGATTTCTGGAGGATATAGTAGAAGAATTAATAATACGAGGAGAATGTATAGTAATAGGAGACTTTAATATAGATATTATGTTAGATTCGTTTTATACAAGGAAGTTGCAGACGACAATGTTAAGTTTAGGCATGAAACAATATGTAAATAAGCCGACGAGAATTACGAAAAACAGTAAAACAATCATAGATTTAATTTACGCTAATAATAAAATAGTAGTGCAGGTAATTCATGAACCTAAAATAACAGACCATGCGTGGTTAAAAGTTGAACTTAATGCGAGTAAAATTGATAATAAATACAGAGAATTTAGTGCTAGGAATTTTAAAGAATTTAATGTAGATGAATTTATTAAATTAGTGGAAAATAATTTAGAACAAAGCCAAGATATGAATGTCAGTGTGAGGACAAAGAAACTTGTTGATAATATAGTAGATGCATTGGACACTACAGCGCCTAAGAAAAAATTTAGAATTCCAAAAATATGGGAAGGAAAAAAATGGTTTTCGGATGAAATAAGAGAAGCAGCGGCTAAAAGGGATGAGGCGTACAGTAAAGCGTTGTATCACGATATGGACGAAAATTGGTTACAGTTTAAAATCGAAAGAAATGCAGTGGTCAAACTAATCAGGACAAAAAAGAAAGAATATTATGAAAATATGATAGATCATAACAAGGGAAATCCGACATCTATGTGGAAAACCCTGAAAGAAATAATAAGAGGCGAACCAACGGGTACAAAGGCAATAGAGAATATAGATTTTGAAATATTAAATAATACTGAAGGGTGCAATATAGCTGATAAATTTAATTTATATTATATACAGAGTATTGATAGCATAGTAAAATCTATAAATAGTGGTAACTTGGGAAGTCCAGGTAAAAGAATTATTTTTGTTATTGAAAGCGAGGGGATTATGGAAAATTTTGAGATGATTAGAATAGAGCATTTACAAAAAATTGTTATGGAACTACCAAAAAAGAGAGGTACGGAAGAGGGAATAACTAGTGATATACTTAAAGCAGTATTTTATGTAATAAAAGAGGAATTTGTTGATATAATAAATAACTCTTTGAGGGAAGGTTGCCAGAAGATTGGAAAACGTCTACGATAATACCGATTCCAAAAATAGAGAAAGCTAGGGAAGCAAGTGAATTTAGGCCTATAAATATGTTACCAATATTCGAGAAAGTATTAGAATTAGTAGCTAAAAAACAAATTGAGACGTTTTTTGAAGATAATTGTATCATAACAGAGCATCAATCGGGTTTTAGAAAACAGTATTCGTGTGAAACAGCGATTCAAACAGTCATTGACGAATGGAAATTGATAGTTAGTGAAGCAAAAATGGTGGGGGTAATTTTCATGGATCTCAAGCGAGCATTTGAAACAATAGATAGGGAAAGATTGTTAGAGAAATTATATCAATACGGAATTAGAGGAACAGCTTTAGAATGGTTAAGATCATATCTAAAGAATAGAACACAACAGGTACGATTTAACAATGAATGGTCTACATTATTGGCCACAGAATATGGAGTACCACAGGGATCTGTATTAGGACCTTTGTTATTTATAATATACATAAATGATATAATTAAAGTCTGCCCGGAAGGATGTAACATAAAAATGTTTGCGGATGATACGCTGGTGTATGTGACCGGAGAGAGTAGTGCGGAATTAGAAAGAAAAATGAATATGGCATTTGTTACAGTGGAAAAATGGATGAATACAAATAAGTTAAAAATGAACGCAGGAAAAACGAAATATATGATAGTTAGAAGTATAAGGAAAGAACTGAGAGGTAACATTACATTGAAATGTTTGGATGGAACTGAAATAGAGCGTGTGGAAAGAATGAAATATCTAGGCATAATTATTGACGATAGACTAAGATTTAAGGACCACTGTGATTATATGCTAAAGAAAATAGGGAAAAAAGTGAGTTTTTTAAATAGAATAGGTAATTACATATCGGCATATACTAGATGTATTATATACAAGACAATCATAGCGCCTCACTTTGAATATTGTGCGACGCTGTTAATTGATATGGGAGAAACACAGCTGAATGAATTGCAAAAAGCGCAAAACCGGGCCATGAGGGTCATATTACAATGTGATAGACATACCAAAGTGGAGCGTATGCTGCAAGCGTTGCAGTTTATGTCCATAAGACAGAGGCTATATTATAATGTGTGTATATTTATTTTTAAGATTTTAAAGAGTATGTTACCGGATCAATTAAAAAATAGGTTAACAATAGTGGGAAATGAGAGTGAAAGACAGACACGACAAGCCGGGGATATTGTAATGCAATTTCGCAGAACTACGAGTGCGCAAAAGAGTATGTTTTATGAAGGAGTGAAAATGTATAATGACTTACCAGCTGAAATGAGACGGAATGAAACACTTGAAGCGTTTAAGCGAGCGTTAAAGGAGTATGTAATAATTCATGTAAACTAGATCTGTATTACAAATAGCTGAGAAAGCTAATAAAGATCAATCAATCAATCAATCAAAATCCCTCCCACTCTCCCTCTCTCTCTCTCTCCCGCTTTCCCCCTCTCTCTCTCCCCTCCGCTCTCTCTCTCCCGCTTTCTCCCCCCTCTCTCTCCCGCTCTCTCTCTCTCCTCCGCTCTCTCTCCCGCTTTCCCCCCTCTCTCTCCCGCTCTCTCTCTCTCTCCTCCGCTCTCTCTCTCTCCCGCTTTCTTCCCCCCTCACTCTCTCTCCCGCTCTCTCTCTCTCTCTCTCTCTCTCTCTCTCTCTCTCTCTCTCTCTCTCTCTCTCTCCGCAAACATGCGTGAGGGGAGGGAGAGAGAAAGCGGGAGAAAGATGGATAGAGTGAGAGAAAGCGGGAGAGAGGGAGAGGAAGCAGGAGAAAGAGAGAAAGTGATAGAGAGACAATGCAGGAGAGAGAGAGAAAACGGGACAGTGAGGGAGAGCGAGAGAGAGAGAGTGATTGAGAGCGGAAGAGAGAGAGCGGGAGAGAGAGAAAGCGAGAATAAATAGCAATAATATTCCACTTAAAAATCTCATAGGGTAAAAAATATCCTAAATACATAACAAACATTCATTGTAAAAGTTTCCTGTTTATATATAATAAATATAAGTAGTATATCTTTCGTCTTTTTCGTTTTATTGGGTACATGATTTGTTGACATATTCTAGGGTAAAGTCGTTTGTTGATGTGCGCTATCTCCCTTCTATCCAGCCTATCCCCTCCACATGCTGTAAGCATGCTGTTGCGTCTGCGATCTGGCAGCCTTGGGAAGGGTAACACTTTTACGCAGACTGTTCGACAGCGCAGAGTGATTCTCGATTTCGTTCTCAATAAATTGAGAAAAACTTTGATTTGCGATACATTCTGTTACAGTTAGTGCAGTGTTACAGTTATACAGTGTTTCAAATATTGGTGATTAGTGTGAAAAGATTAAGGTAATTTTTATTTCTGTAATTCTATTCTATATTTATCACAGAAAATATCTGAGGTTAACGTAATATTTCGCATTAAATTTAAAGTTGTATTATTTTCAATTTTATCGAATTCTTTTAAATGTCTTAATATTTATTAAATTTACAATAATCTTTAAAGTTTTAGTAATTTTAAGATTATAATACAAACGGGAATAGATAAATGCATTGACACATAAATTTGCACGCGTATTGATGCATATTTGACATGCGTGCTTTGTTTCTAAATATTCACATTTGTTTCTAAATATTCATAATTGTTGATTAATTATAATATAATTTTATTTCTATTGATAATAAAATTGACATTATTGATTGTTCGCGAGCGTAATATGAACGAGCGAGAGCGTTGAGAATTTTCTGTTGGATCGCGAGGAACTTAGTTTAGGAGCACACACCACACGTTAAGTACACACAAATAGTTTATTTTACACAAAAGAGTCAAAGTAATTACAACCAAATAAAAGAATAAAAAATAAAGTACGAATTCACAAAATGTAATTGTTTGATTGCAGGTTTCCTGCTCTAGAGCGCGATTCGCGAAATCGCGATCACTCGCGAGAATTCGACAACGAGAGTCGTTTCTCTCGACGATTCTATGTGGTTTTCTTTTAGCGGTTTTATAGCGGTTTTCGTGCGGTTAAGCTGCGGTAACTTTCAATAAAAGGCTTCGAGCGGTCGGGGCAAGCCTCTTTTATCAGTGCGACGAAAATCACCTCTCCTTTTCTTATTACCAATAATTTTGCCGGATTTTAAACAATTTGGAGGTGACCTGCGGGCGCCGCGTGTCATAGGCTGCCGCAGGAGTCTTACGCGTTAGGCACGCACCTGTCATGCGCGCCGAGCGAATTCGGTCGCATGGTTGGTGGATGGGCCTTACGTCATGCTTTGGCGCATGTCTATTATAACGCGATTAATCTCGAAGCGGTTGATTGACGGTTCGATCTATCGTCAATGTTTATTGTGATAATGGTTTTTATCTGCGACAAAAACTTCTTCGACGGTTGTTTGTCGCCCTTTTAGCGTCAGGAAAATAAATAATGGAGCGTTCGAGAACCGAAGAATTGCGAGAATCTATCTAAAATTAATTTATTTAGTAGATTTTAATCTTCTCGATTCTCGGACTTTCCATGCAATATAATGCGATCTTGAACATTGATAAAATTACTATTAATAATGATAAAGTAATAATTTTTTAATTAAATTTTATAACTTTATATTTTTAAAAGCAATTATAATTAAACACAAAGATAATTATTAAAGCATTTCTTTTGTTATTTTATATATAAAAATATATATTAAAGTGTAGTGTTGAGTCATGAAAGAAATGCATTATATGACAAATTTTACATTTTACAAAAAAATATATGTATATAAAAATAAAATGCAAAATGTTTCGTAAAATATTCTAAATTATATAAGAAATTTTTATCTAATATATAAATTACGTTTTTATTTTTCATTTAGAAAGGCGGCAGATTGGTAGCAGGCTTTATATAAAAAGCAGAGAATAAATCAAGTAAGTTTATTAAGTATTATTATTATTTAGTTGAATAAATTAATTTCATAAATTAAATAAATTAAATTGAAAAGTATTACGAGTAACAAAAAGAAAAATGGCAATAAAAAATATAATAAAATTATCAAATTACGACATAAATATTATAAAACAAAATGTATGGTTGGAAGATACTCATATGGACGCATTTCATACAATAGTAAAAAATTGCTCTTCTTTCTGTCCTCGTGATACATGGAGAATTCAATGTCCTGAAACAATAGAGCCTATTTCAGCTATGCAAGATCATATACAAATCTTGCATAGCAGTACATCGAAATATGATGGTCACTGGGTATGTAGCTATTACGATTCCAAAGTAATATATATATATATGATTCATTGAATTATGGAAAACTACATACCCATCATGAAATATATTTAAAAAAATTGTATCCATTTTTTACTTTCAAGAAAAATAATATTAAATTTCCTAAAGTGCAACAACAACCAAATCAAAATGATTGTGGAGTATTTGCAATTGCGTTTGCCGTATCATTATTATTTGGTTTAGAACCAGACACTATAAAGTATGAACATTCCTTGATGAGAAATCATTTGCTTAGAATTTTTGAAACTAATATAATTGAACATTTTCCACAAGATTGTACTTGTGGCATTGCAAGAAATGTTCCACATTTAAGCGTGGTGGAACATAAAAGAGTAGATACACGTCGAAAACGTATACAAAAGAAATATAAAATTCAAAAACATCAGGTACAGATCGAAAAACAAATCACATCTGAAAAAGACATGTGTATAAAAGAAATTTTATCTAATAAAGATATGTCTGTTAAAGACATCACACCTGAAGAAGGTAGGAGTGGAAAGAAATGTTTGTCTGCAAAAGACATCGTGTCTGTAAAAGACATCGCATTTGAAAATTATGAAGGCAGAAAAGAATATCTGTCTGCAAAAGACATTGTGTCTGTAAAAGACATCACACCTGAAGACGGCAGATGTGGAAAAGAATGTTTGTCTGTAAGAGACATCACACCTAAAGAAGGCAGATGTGGAAAAAAATGTTTGTCTGTAAAAGACATCACATCTAAAGAAGGCAGATATAGAAAGAAATATTTGTCTGCAAAAGACATTGTGTCTGAAAAAGACATAATATCTGAAGAAGGTAGATGTGGAAAGGAATGTTTGTCTGCAAAAGACATCGTGTCTGTAAAAGACATCGCACTTGAAAATTATAGGTACCAAAAAGAATATTTGTCTGAAGAAGACATTGTGCCTGCAAAAAACATAACACCTGAAGAAGGTAGATGTGGAAAGGAATGTTTGTCTGCAAAAGACATCGTGTCTGTAAAAGACATCACATATAAAAATTACAGGTGTGTCAAAGATCCTTTGTTTGTGAAAGATACGATATTTGAAAAAGACTGGTGTAGAAAAAAAGCTTTGTCTGTGAAGAGCATCATATCTGAGAAAAACAAGTGTGGAAAGAAACATTTGTGTGTAATTAAGAGTAATAGTAAAAAAAATATTAAGCGTAAATTGTATGACGCAAATATTGTTAATTGTGGTGTTAAAAAACGTATGAAGTATTCGTTTGATATATTGAAAAAACGTGCAACAAAACGGAAAGCATACAAATGTAATTTATTAGAAAATCGTACTATAAAACGTTTAAAATATGCAAATAATAAAGATGATGAGCGTGAAAAAATACGTAAATATTATGCTTTACACAAACATGAATATAAGAGATTGAAAAAATTTTATAGTCCTAAAAATAAAGAATTATGTAATAAAAAATTATCAAATTACGACATAAATGTTATAAAAGAAAATGCATGGTTGGAAGATACTCATATGGACGCATTTCATACAATATTAAAAAATTGCTCTTCTTTCTGTCCTCGTGATACATGGAGAATTCAATGCCCCGAAACAATAGAACCTATTTCAGCTATGCAAGATCATATACAAATCTTGCATAGCAGTACATCGAAATATGATGGTCACTGGGTATGTAGCTATTACGATACCAAAGTAATATATATATATGATTCATTGAATTATGGAAAACTACATACCGACCATGAAATATACTTAAAAAAATGGTATCCATTTTTTACTTTCAAGAAAAATAATATTAAATTTCCTAAAGTGCAACAACAACCAAATCAAAATGATTGTGGAGTATTTGCAATTGCGTTTGCCGTATCATTATTATTTGGTTTAAAACCAGACACTATAAAGTATGAACATTCCTTGATGAGAAATCATTTGCTTAGAATTTTTAAAACTAATATGATTGAACATTTTCCACAAGATTGTACTTGTGGCATTGCAAGAAATGTTCCACATTTAAGCGTAGTGGAACATAAAAGAGTAGATACACGTCGAAAACGTATACAAAGAAAATATAAAATTCGAGAACAACATCAGCTTCGGATCAAAAAACAAATAATATATGATAAACTTGAAGAAAATAAAGTTAGAAAACGTGCAGCGAAACGGAAAGCATACGCATGTAATTTATTAGAAAATCGTACTATAAAACGTTTGAAATATGCAAATAATAAAGATGATGAGCGTAAAAAAGACATAAGTATTATGCTTTACACAAAAAGCGTGAGTGTGAGAGATTGAAAAATTTTTATATACGCTGTCCTAGAAATAAAAAATTATGTAATAAGAAATATTATAAAAACCACAAGAAATATATAAGAATAAAACAAAAGAAAGGTTTAGCTAACAAGGTATGTTGGAAATATAAGCATATGAATTTAGAAGCAAATAACATTGGAATTTTGCAATCGATGGAAATATATGTTAAAATTCTTTTAAAAAATATAGAAGGATCACGAATAGAAAAAAAAAGAATACGAGCAGAACGAATAATTAAATGGTGTATACACGCCAGGGAAAAATACATAATTATCTTAAGAAAGACATTAGCATTATTAAGAAAAAAAGCAGAAGTATGTTTAAGTCGCGCTAATAAATGTAAGGATGACATTATTTCCAATAATTATAATCAAGCTTTATGTGGATTAAGTAAACATACTGCTTCCACAGAATCATATTTTTATGAAAGCAGTTACAAGTACGTTAAATTTAAGGAATCATTAATAATAAATAAAAATGGGCAAGTAATTAATGTTTTACCAATAACAACAAAATATAAACGAAGAAAAACAATATCTTGGAAATGTGGATTTCTATGCAGAATGAATGATGCTATTATAATTGAACGATTTAAACAGTTTCTAACAACAGTATCCAAGTGTTCAAGAGTGAGAAATATTTCGATATTTATTAAATTAATAGGAACATGTTCATATAGACAATCGAATAAACTTGGTCATTCGCAAGTATGTTACATTGATCCCAAGTTATGTAAATCTAAATTGTTGGTTTTGCATTTTTTGTCACCACATTATCCAAGAGTGAGGTATATACAAAGACTTACTTATCGCTTGACACATTATTACAATAAACTATTAAAATTGGACAAAGCTATACGTATTGGCGATGTGCAAGTTTTGGAGGAAATTGTTGATACTCTATGTGGGCAATGTATGTCTACCAATGTCATTAACGAGGCAGTTATAAATTTAAATGAAGATGAAATACTATCAAAGTATTCGAAAGCATTCGCCGTATTGACAAAACGATCTATAGATACACCACAATTTGCATGTTTATCGTGTGAAAAACTTTGCTTTAAAAGAAATGTTGTTGATGTAGGAAAATTTAGAAAACCTTTATTAGGAGAACAATGGAAGAAATTAATAGATTATTTACAAAATAATTTAGAGAGTACATTATATATTTGCCAATACTGTTTGACGTATTTTCGTAAAGGCACTTTACCACCAAAATGTATTTTGAATAATTTACACGTTGACAAGACACCGGACGTAATAACAACGTTAAATGAATATGAAAACATTTTGATACAAAGAGCTAAAGCTTTTCAAGTTGTGCAGAGAATGGGAACAGTATCAAAGAAAAATTTACCACAATCACATCTTCAAAAGAAAGTTAAAGGCAAAACGTTTCATTTACCATTGCCAATAGATGAAACGATAAAAAAAATTTGTAAACCAACAGACGTAATAAATTGTGATCATGAATTATACATTTTAGTCCGTGGTGTGCCAACTAAATCTAAAATAATATGGGAAAAAATTTAGTAGATGTTAAAAAAGTTTATGAAGTATTAACATGGTTCAAAGAACACACAATCCGTTATATGCACAAATTCAATTACCAAAATCACATGATGATCTATTGACTGACAAACTAAACGATATTGAATATCAATTGGACAATGATGTCCAGCATGTTGCATTATTGACACAGGTTACAGATCCAGACATATATTATGAACAATTTACTATCTATCCAATGTACGAAAAAAGAACAAATGAGAGTTCAACAGCGTTGTATCAAATGTTAAGAGTTGAAAATATTCCAATAGATAATCGAAATAAGACTTTAGATCTTTTATGTTTCCCCGATTTATATCCATTTGGGAAAAACGGTCAATGTGAACAGAGACCAATACATCTGTCAGACAGCGAGTTTATTAAATCACGATTAATGTCAAAACATTCTCAATTCCGTTTAAATATACAGTATATATTTTATTTATTAAATGACGCAAATATTCGACAATTAAATAGCGGTATTTATCATAAAATGAACATAACACATTCCAGAGAACGATTTACAGCAAGAAGCTTCTTGAATGCAATATCAAAAGATCAGTTAGAAGGAAACATAAATACAATCTTTTCGAGGCTTCGCAATACTGAACAATATTGGCGTAAGCCTAGATGTGATCTAAGTTGCATGATCCATTATTATGGACCAGCTACCTGGTTTTTAACTCTAAGTCCAAGCGAATGGTTGTGGTCACATATGATTGAATACCTTCGAGATATAAATCCTAACATGTCCACGAAATCTGCAAATGAACTTATTGCATCTGATCCCGTGTGCGTATCTAGATATATGGAAAATAAATTTACGCTATGCTCGATTTCATATGTTCGAGTGATCATCCGATCGGTGAAGTAACGCATTACTTTTGGAGACGTGAGTACCAAGGTAGAGGTACTCAACATTTTCATTTATTAATATGGATAAAAGGCGCTCCTTTAATCGGCGAATCTTCTAATAAAGAAATTACTCAGTTTCTTCTGAAATATATATCATGTAAATTACTCGATAAAAATATTTCATCTTTATTATATATCGAAGAGTTAATACTCATCAATACGTTACATTCATAATAATTACTGCTTACGATGTAAAAAAAGTAAAAAGGGTGTCACTCGTGTTTGCCGATTTGGATTTCCACGTCCGGTCACAAATAATCTAATTTTGAAAGATCTAGTATCGTCTATAGCAGGAAGAAAAACTTTAAAAGCAAAAAGCAGATTATACGATCTTCCACGAGAAGAAAAAGAAAAGAATATTAATGATTACAATGCTGTAATTCTAACTGCATGGGAAGGCAACATGGATATACAATTTATTGGTGAAAAATCAACTTTATTAAATTGGTATTGTACAAAATATACTACAAAATCCGAGTCTAGTTATGCAAATGATACATTCGAAGCAATTAATTCTACAAAATCATTGCGTAGTCGTCTTTGGAACTTTGCAATGCGTAATTTAAATAACAGAGAGTGTGGTGCTTTAGAAGCATGCGACACACTTCTCGGTATGTCACTATATGGAACGGATCCATGTACAACAATTAGATGGCTGAATGTTAATCAAATTAGAAGCCGAAAAGTAAAATCGCGAAAAGAAGTTGAATCGTTGGACGCAGATTCAACAGACATTTTTTGCAAATCAATAATTGATTATTACTATCCAACCAGACCGCAAGAACTCGAGTTGTTAAGTCTTTATAATTTTGCAAAATGGTATGATATTACAAAGAAAAAACCTGCCAACAATTTTTATATTTTGGAAGATGGCAGTAAATATCCATATTACATTAAAAGAAGACAGCGTGGATATCTGGTGAATCATTATAAATACAATGTTGAAATGCAACCAGATAAATATTACTATTCGCTTTTATTATTATTCAAACCGTGGAGAGATTTGTCAGAAATAAAATCAGAATATTCTACTTATGCAGAAGCATTTGTAAATATATGTTCGCAAGTACCAGAAGCAGTATCTTATCATCAAAAAATTACTAATGATCAAAAACACTTGAAGGATATTAAAGAAAATATTGAAAATTACTTAAATGACATAGTAAAATTACGAGAGGAGAATAAGCAATCTAACAATGAAACAGAATTTCTTGCTTTCGAAGCAGGAAATGCTATGCAAGAATTTAGAGATGTCTTAGATAAAACAGATGAAACAAATATCGATGATTTAATTTCTGGGCTAAATGATGATCAAAAAAGAGTATTCGATACCATTACAAATACCATTAATTCTGATTCAAAATGCTTGAGACATTATGTAAGCGGCGAAGGTGGAACAGGGAAAAGTTATCTCATAAAAACTATTAAATGTTGGGTAAAAAAATTTTTAAATAAAGATGTTGCAATAGCTGCGCCCACGGGTATTGCCGCCTTTAACATTGACGGACTTACTATTCATAGACTTTTCCAATTACCAGTGGAGCATGGTTATACTCCTAAATACAGACAACTATCCGATATTGTTTTAAAAACATTAAGAGACGAATTAAAGAATACTATTCTTTTTATAATTGATGAAATATCAATGGTATCAAATATCACTTTCATGTATATACATCTTAGATTAACAGAAATATTTAACACGTTTGATGATGATGATGGATGGTTCGGGAAAAAGCACGTATTGTTATTAGGTGATTTGTTACAATTGCCACCGGTACACGAAGAGTCCGTTTTTATTAAGATGAATAAAGCTAAAACAGAAAAATATTTGGAATCATTAGCGGCCACAAATTTGTGGAATGATTTGTTTACTTATGATGAACTTAGGATTAATATGCGTCAAAAAAGCGATACCAGTTACAGAGATTTACTTTCTAGAATTCGACTTGGAATTGTAACAGATAATGATATTCAGACACTAAATTCCAGAAAAATAAATTTTAAATCTACATCGTGTAATGGTAGATTAGAAGAATTATGTGATTATATTGCAAAATTGCCGTGCGATACGGTGTGCTTGTTACCAACATGTAATTTATGTAATGTTCTTAATACCGCAATGTTGGAGCGCATATCTTCTGAAAGTATTTCGTTGTTAGCGCAAGATACTATTGAGTGTCCACAATATTTAAAGAAAAAGGTTTTAAAAGTTATCGGTACAGATGATGAGGATAGTACAAAAACTGGTGGACTGTTGAAAGAGATAATTGTTAAAATAGGAACAAAAATTATGCTACGTAGAAATATCGATGTCACATTAGGACTCGTTAATGGAACTATCGGTACAATTACAAAATGTTCACGTGATATTGATAATAAGGATGTAAATACATTAACAATTACTTTATCGAATGGAAAACAATTCAATATAGAACGTGTAAATGTTAAATTTGAAGTAATGGACAAAGCATATGTTATTCGAAGACAACTTCCGTTATCACTTAGTTATGGGATAACAATCCATAAGAGTCAAGGCTTAAGTTTGAATTCGGCTGTCATTGATGCAGGAAATCTTATTTTCAGTTACGGTCAAACATATGTGGCATTATCACGTGTTACGTCCACAGAAGGATTACATTTGATAAATTTTGATCCAGGATCTGTAAAAGCTAATGAATTAGCTATTATTGAGTATAATCGTTTAAGAAACTTATATTGTCAAGATATAGAAAGCATTATTATACAAAAAAATCAATATAATAAAATTAAGGATCGATTATGGACAGTGCCTACATTTCTTACGGAACAGGAAATTTATGAAGAATCAACAAATCTTGAAAGTATTTCATTAACGTCCATTAAAGGCTTTACCAACGCAGATAATGTTTCCTGTTATGCAAATACCATTCTACAATGTATTATACACAATGCTGTTATTAGAAAATTATTATCAAAGTATGATGAAACACACGTTATAAAGCTATTAATTAATGATTATATTGATGACAAAAAGTATTGAACTGTATGAGTATAAGACAATTTCTTGGTGATTCATTTTCACTTAACATCCAACAAGACGCAGCAGAATTTTTAACAGCGCTGTGTGCAAAAATTACGATTCTTAGAGATATCATTGAACACGACTTGTCTACAACAATCCATTGCAAAAAATGCAATTACACAAACGTTAATAAGCAAAAAAATTTAATAGTTACACTTACTATTCCGACATTTCTAAAGCAGAGCGTAGATATGGAATATTTAATGAAACACAATTTTTCTCATTGGACACCTGTCGAAGGAATATGTGAAAACTGTAAAGAAAACAGTCAATTGCTTATTAAATATGATATATATTCTTTTAAAGAAATAATTGTGATACAATTAATGTTATTTTCATCAAATGATAAAGGCATATCTAGAATTATAAAGAAATGTAATATTAAAGGTCTTTCAACTGCTAAAATATTTATTGGAACAAACTTTTATAAAGTTGTTAGTGCAATATTTCATGATGGAAATAATTTACATGAAGGTCATTACACAAACATGTTAAGAGATTATAAAAGTAATAAATCAAAATGGTTTTATGTTAACGATGAATCCATTTCATACAAACAATGGCCACGAGGTAGTAAAAATTTATATATATTGTTTTTAGAACAATGTAAGTAACTTTAATATCTGTTAAAGTAATATTTTCACATATCAGTAGTATTAATGTAAATAAATATGTAAATATATGTATAAAACAGAAAATTCAATAGAATATTTATGAAATCTTCAAATTATAATAATAAATATCCTTTATGGATATAAACACACATAGTGCTCGATATAAAAATTTAAACATTCAAATAACCTGTTAGGCATATTGTTAACGAAATCATAATTGATCGAAATCATGCATTGATAAGATTAATCTCATTTTAAGAAAACAATGAGTTTACAACATATTACACACGTAAAATTATGGAATTATATCTATGAAATTACAAATAAAGAAATTTATATACAAATAAAATAAAATATATATCTATAAAAGAAAATAGTGTATTTATATATATACATATAATAAAATAATAATACATACCCCATAATATATATGCTAATCATGTGCAATTTAATTTTAATGTATTGTATTATTATTGTTTCAAGAAAGCGAATGATTTTTATAACATTAATATTTAAGAGATTAATATTAAAATTTTAACTGTTAATATTATAATACTAATCTTGCTAGATATTATGTGGAGAAATAATAAATTCAATATTAAAATGGATGTCAATATTTAAAACTGTAGCATTGCTTTATACAATTTATCTGAAGCATTCTGATGTAATTCGTTTTGTTTTATAAATATTTTCATTTTAAGTAAAATTCTGAAATGTAAATAAAAAAAATAAAAGTATGAACCTGCACTAGACATATTTTACAATTCGACAGAATATTTGTGATAATAAACATTTTATGGCATGAACATTAGTACTTGATGCAAAAATATAAACATTAATATGTTTCTAGTTGTACGATATTGATAAAATTATGTTGTAACGAAATTTTGATTTCATTTTACAAAGAACAGTGAGTTTATAATATATTAAAATTGAATTATATCAAGAGACGCGGTAGCGTCTCGCTAAGTATATCTTTCGTTTCTTTTTAATATGTATACGCGAATAAAATTAAAAATTTATATTATAATATTCCATAAGATATTATTTGTGAAATTAATATAAAAAATATAACATAGTTAATATTAATACTAATCTTCCATTTTACAGAAGCAGAGATAAGAGCGTATATTATTTATTATATGTATGTATATATTGTATATGAGAGAAAAATAATAACTCAATATTAAACATGAAATATAAATAATAAAATAAACGGCTAATAAGAGCCAGATCGCATAGGTGAGGCGCGAGTAAACACAATTGTTTAAATTAAACTATCCTTTATTATATAATTAGACGTTTCGGTCCCGCTTCGGGCCATCTTCAGTAAGCTTGAATTACGAATAATAACATGACTAGCCGTGTGTCTACGCGGCATCCAGGCTACCCCTATGCCGCGTAGACACACGGCTAGTCATGTTATTATTCGTAATTCAAGCTTACTGAAGATGGCCCGAAGCGGGACCGAAACGTCTAATTATATAATAAAGGATAGTTTAATTTAAACAATTGTGTTTACTCGCGCCTCACCTATGCGATCTGGCTCTTATTAGCCGTTTATTTTATTATTATCATTTCTAGAGCCTTTATTTGTTTATTTATTGAAATATAAATGTCGTACCTATTTCATTTAATAATAGCATTTTTTCCCTCTTTC
Organism: Lasius platythorax; assembly: GCA_963971435.1. NCBI lineage: Eukaryota > Metazoa > Arthropoda > Insecta > Hymenoptera > Formicidae > Lasius > Lasius platythorax. The sequence goes on from OZ020548.1 coordinate 2,695,764, forward strand.
TTCCTCTATTTCCTTATCTCTCTTGGACTCTTTTCATTTTATCTTTTTAATATTTATTCTTGCATATGTGTATGCGTCAATTTGAATTGGATACGAGTGTGATGTTGTGTTACTTAACTGAAAATAATTAACGATGAATCTATTTTATATAAACAATGGCCACGAGGTAGTAAAAATTTATATATATTGTTTTTAGAACATCTTTCACTTTACAAAAGCAGAAATATAAGCGTATATTATTTATTATATGTATGTATAACTGTATACTAGAGAGAAAAATAATAAACTGAATATTAAACATGGAATATAAATGTCGTACCTATTTCATTAAATAATTGCATTTTTTTCCCTCTTTCTTTCTTTATTTCCTTATCACTCTTCGACTCTTATATTTTGTATTTTTAATATTTATCCTTGCATATGTGTATGCGTCAATTTGAATTGGATGCGAGTGTGAATTGATGAGTGTGTGTTGTGTTACTTAACTGAAAATAATAAAAAAATACAACACAAAGTATCCTTATTCAAATGTTAATATTCAAAGCTGTAATAGGATTATTTTATACAACTTATCTGAAGAATTCTGCTTCGATTCCTTCTCTTCTTTAATAATCTTGAAAATTTTCACTCTCATATAATGTGGACACATTCCATGATAAATACTTTCATTTCACGTGGAGGTACATCGGAGACACTTTCACAGAAAAAAAGCAAAACAAGTATAAATAATAAAGTAAACACATAAATATAAATATGCGAAAACACGTTTTCTCGGTACATGTGTATTTAGTACACATTGTATACATAAACCTTCTCGTATGCTCCTAGGAGTAGGTTAGAACAGGTTAAGTAACTGTTGAGCTTGATTCACACTAGACATAGAGTCGTACGCATGTCGTACAATTTGACTTTTAATGGTGGCGGGCATTATGTTTTGATTTTGATTCAATTCACTTCGTTGCGACCATTAAAGGAACAACAACGCAATATGTCTAGTAAGTATAATTTATTATTAATTATGTAGTATAATTATAATTATTTACTTTTCTTTTCTTGCCGTAAGCATTTTTCATAATATAGAATCAAACGGTTGAAATAGATGTACGACATGACGATTGTTGTTAAGAATGCAAGCGGCAAGTGAAGTAAAGTGAAACTGTGTCAACTATGAAAAATGTTTATTTAATTTATTAATTATTTCAGAGGACGATATAGATATAGAAATTGATATGGAGGAAGAACGAAGTAATGAGCGGCCAATGCTGCTCATTATGAGGGAAATTGTGGAGGAGCAGCGGCGGTTGCGGCGGTTCGGCGGTTACATCAGCCGCAACAGCAGCCGCAACAGCAGCCGCAACAGCAGCCGCAACAGCAGCCGCAACAGCAGCCGCAACAACAGCAACAACAACAACAGCAGCAGGAGCAAGAGCAGGAGCAGGAGCAGCTCCTTATAGATCCACGTATGTATTTTCTATAATTTTTTCCTTGTTATATGTATATGTATAATATATGTATAATATTGTACTAATTTTTTTTACTATTTTAGATGCACACAGACACCGGCGGGGAGCAGGAAGGGCGAGAGCTCGGTGGTACGCCCTACGCGGCCGACAATTTTTTGGCGGACGTGGTGGCCGCGGTAATCGTGGTGGCCGCGGTAATCGTGGTGGCCGCGGTGGTCGTGGCGGCCGTGGTGGCCTCGTCATTAAAAATTATTATCTTAATTAATATTATTATTATTATCATTATTATCATTCATTAAAATTATTATTATATTATATTATTTTTACTATTATTAAAATTACTATTATTACAATTTCAATTATTATTATATTATATTATTATTATTACAATTATTATTATATTATTATTTTTATATATAAACTTATACTATTAATAAATTTTTTAAAAAGTTCTTACTATACTTCTTTTTTTGCAAAAATATGTGAAATCCGTCTAAAAAAGACATCACAGATGTAAAAAAAAGCGCTAAGTATATCTTTCTCTAGCCACAATAGTTCCTTACAAAAATTAATCGCCATCAAAAATATTATCTTCTCAAAAATTATATTTATAAATTATATTTACAAAAATTAATCGCCATCAAAAATATTATCTTCTCAAAAATTGTATTTATAAATTATATTACCATCGGTTGTGGGTGGAAAGGAATTTCGGCTGGCATGATTCAGGAAATTTTGGAGCAGGAAAAGGGAGAGATGGTGGCGGCAGAGGAAGGATCGGCGGCCGGAGTATGGAAGCGAGAAGAGTGGTCGGTAAGGAGGAGAGGGGCAGAAGAGATCGCATGTACCGGCAGGTAGCAGGAAGAGGTATTGAGACAACAGGTGGTGGCGACACTGGAAGGCCGGGAGGCCACGTGCGCGGAACACGTGTTGCGACGGGTTAGTAGGATACGCAGTTGAGCGGCATACGTGCACTGTGAGAGAGACAAGTGAAAAGGCTTAAGATGGAGTGAAAAGAAGAAGTGTTAAAGGAGTTGAGAGGAATAGGAAAAGGGTTGAGAGGAGTAGAGAAGGAGCTGAGATTAATGAGAGTGCATGGGCTATGGGTAAGGGAAGGAGAAGGGAGGGAAAGTGGCAGGTTAGAGAGCGAGGAAGCAGAGAAGAGGACGGAGGACGAGACCGGGGGAGTGAGGGAGGAAAAAGGAGAGAAGGCACGGAAGAGAGAAGACGCTGTGAGAAAAGAGGAGGAGATGGGAGGAAAAGGGATGGCCGAAGGAAGTGACGGGGGGAAAGGAGCGAAGGCGAGAACGGCGGAAGGAAGCAAGAGAGAGAGGAAGAGAGAAGATGGTGCTAGGAAGGAGGTGGGGGAAGAAAGGAAAGAAAGAATTGGCGGAAGTGAGGGGGAGAGAGGAAGGAAGGTGGTGATGTGAAGCAAAAGTGAGAGGAACAGAGCAGAGGAGATCGCAATGGAGTTGAGAAGGATGAGAGAGAAAGGGTTAAGATTGATGGAGAGAGTAGAGGAGGCGAGTGACAGGGCAGAAAGCGAGAAGGAAGAGGAGAGGACGGAGGACATTTTTGAAGATACGGAGGAGGAGGATGAAATAGGGGAAAAGAAGAAAGAAGACGAAGAGAGAAAAGAAGTGGAGGCAGCGGATAAAGGAAAGGAGGGCGGAAAGGAGAGGGGAAGAGAGAGAAGAGCGGTGACATACGGCAAGGATGAGGAAGAGAAGGAAATGGAGTGGCGGGAAGTCAATAAAAAGGAAGTGAAGGAAGAAAGAAAGGGGGAAGTGAAGGGATGGGAGAGGATGTGGGAGGAGGAGAGCAGGAGGGGGGGCATGCGGAAGGAAAGAAAGCAGGGGATTAAGGGGGGAGGAGGGAAAAAGTAGCTGGTGGAGTTGTGTAGATGAGGAAGAGAATGAAAAGGAGGTAGAAGAGGTCTGGAAGAGGGTGAAAGATAGGATGGAGGAAAAGAAGAGAAAGGAGGAGAGGGAGAGAGAGAGGGATCCTGAGGAAAAAAGAGAAGAGCGAATAAGGAGGGAGAGGAGGAGAAGGAATTTAGTGTGGAGGGGGATAGAGGGGGACAGTGTTAAGGAAAGGTGTGAATGGTTGAGGGTGCTTATGGAAAAGGTCTTGAGGAGAAAGGCGGAGGTAAGGGGTGTGGAGGAGAGGATAGGAGAGGGGGGAAAGAGATTACTCTTAGTGGTAATGGAGAAAGGAGAGGACAGGGATGAAATAATCGGGAAAAAGAGGGAGATTTGGTGGAGATGGAAGATGGTGGTGGACGAGGATCTGACGATGGAGGAAAGGAAAATGAAATGGAGGATTAAGGAAAAGGCAAGGTTAGAGAGGAATAAGGGGAATTGGGTAGTTTTTGATAGTAAAAGAATATGGATAGAGGATAGGGAATGGAAATGGGTAGAAGAGGAAGGGATGTGGAAAGAATGTGAGGATGATTAGGGACGAAAGGGAAGCGAGAGAGAGGAGGGGAGAAAGTTAGGGAGGTGGACAGGGGGAACGGGGAAAGGGAGAGGAAGGTGTCCTTTGCTTTTACTGTTACAGAGGCATAGAACAGTGGAGTCAAGGGCAGAAAGGAGAAGAGGTCACTAAGAAGGAGAGGATGAGGAAAGGAGAGTAAAAAGAGACTGATGGAAGAGGAAGGACAAGTCTGGTGGAGGGGACGAGTAGGGAAGGTGGAGGACGCAAAAGGGGGAAGGGAGAAAGAGGACAAGAGAGGCGGAAGGTGTGGAGGTGGAAGACAAGGGGGGAGGGGAACGGGATGTGGAAAGCGGAGGGTGGGGGGTAAAAGAATGTAAGGGTCGCTCATGGCCAGGTCGCGAGGGGGAATTGTTTTTTATTTTGTAAAGGTTCGGGAACGCTCCTTAAAAGCGCCTTCAAATCCCTGAGGGGCTGAATAAAGACAATGAATGAATTATATTACCATCAAAAATATTATCTTCTTAAAAATTATATTTATAAATTTTATTATACTAGCCAAAATAGTTCTTTACAAAAATTAATCGCCATCAAAAATATTTCTCAAAAATTATATTTATAAATTATATTTTATCTTTATTAATAAAAAAACTTAAAATATTAGCATCAAAAAGAAGTGAAATAAAAAAATCACGCTAAGTAAATTTAGAAAAATATAATGGATAATATTCAGATTAATTATTTTTATAGAATAGATCTATTTTGCAGAAAATATTAAAATTGCGAACTTTTGCATTCTTTTATCTATCTAATATTGCATTCTATTCTATTTGCAGAAGCAAGTGAAATGCAATAAAATATATATATAGTATGCTATATATAGTATGCTCACCCCCCTACTATGGTAGGGGGTGTAAATATATATATAATAAACTGTATTTATATCTCTAAATAATTATTCATATTTATTTAATCCAAATATACTCAAACGTATATTCAAGGAAAGATAATACGACAAAAATGTAGAAAATTTAAAAATTAAAGTTTAATGCAAAAAAATTTAAAGTTAAAAAGATAACAGTTAAAAAATTAAAGTTAAAAAATTAAAGGAAACATATTTTATGTAAAAATTTATATTTAAAAAGATAAAAGCTAAAAATTAAAGTTAAAAAAATCAAGGTAAAAAAATTACATTTGCAAAAAACTTAGCGCTGTTTTTCCAATTATTATATACTGTTTTTCCAATTATATATTTAAAAATATTTATATACATATATATACAGTAAGTTTTATTTACAATTCTAAATATTTATTTATATTTATTTAATTGAAATAAACTCAAACGTATATTCAAGAAAAGGTATTACATCGTAAAATTCTACTGATGGATTGTGTAACGATCATTTATTATCTGTTATCAAAGTTCATTCTTTTATGATCTTGTTATTTCACAATCCGTCAGTATTATTTTGTACACCCTTCTGTAAACATAATGCTGAAAATGTTCCAAAGGAAGGACCAAAACTTTCAAGTTCAAGTAAATAAAGAAGATTACAACCAAAGTCTTAGCGTTTGAGTTCTTGCGCCCGGCTCTCACTTGCCAATTCCTCTTATCCTGATACATGAGTATAATAGAGCCTTTTACTTTAATTTATTATAATGCAAATTTAAAGTTACAAAAATTACAGTTAAATAATTGTTGCGGAACTAACCATCATTACCGAAATCATCGCGGTTTCCTGCGCGCTGTTCGCAAAAAGCGCCGACGCGCGCACACTCAAAGGAGTGCGCCGCGCAATACGTCACTCATCGCTCATCGATATAGAATCGATAAAATAAGTCGATTAACCGACCCTTCGAACGGGCAACCGCCGCCCAGGGAAAACAAAAATACTGGCGACCCTCCGACTTTCTGGAAGATTCGCAGTCACCTTCTCCTTCGTTATTAAATTATTTATTGTTGTCGCGAATCTTCTAGAAGGTCGGGGCTTATAAAGGACCGTGCCCGAGACCGCTCGAAGCCTTTTCGTCGCACGATTTCGTCGCACAAACGCACACCTTTCGCACTCGCAAAGTCACTAAATTCTCGCCAAGTTTTTCGCGCACTAAATTGATCGCGACTCATCGCACGTTCGCCGCGTTGCCGTGCACCGCGGATTTCACCGTTTTCCGCGCGATTGTAAAACAGGGAACTGTATATATATTGTCTGAGTCTACTGTAATATATTTGCCTTGTCTTGAAAGTGAGTCTTGATTTTTTTTGTGTGTGTCACTTAACGGTCACTGTCCATCGCTTTTCCAACTTTTCCGCTGTCGGGCTCCGAGATCGCGTAGCTCATACCGAACAATAATTAAAGTTAAAAAATTAAAGTAAAAATATGTTATGCAAAAATTTATAGTTAAAAAAATAAAAGCTAAGAAATTAAAGTTAAAAAATAAAGGTAAAAAATTTCATTTGCAAAAAACTTGGAAAAACAGCGCTAAGTTTTTTGCAAATGTAATTTTTTTACCTTGATTTTTTTAACTTTAATTTTTAGCTTTTATCTTTTTAACTATAAATTTTTACATAAAATATGTTTCCTTTAATTTTTTAACTTTAATTTTTTAACTGTTATCTTTTTAACTTTAAATTTTTTTGCATTAAACTTTAATTTTTAAATTTTCTACATTTTTGTCGTATTATCTTTCCTTGAATATACGTTTGAGTATATTTGGATTAAATAAATATGAATAATTATTTAGAGATATAAATACAGTTTATTATATATATATTTACACCCCCTACCATAGTAGGGGGGTGAGCATACTATATATAGCATACTATATATATATTTTATTGCATTTCACTTGCTTCTGCAAATAGAATAGAATGCAATATTAGATAGATAAAAGAATGCAAAATTTCGCAATTTTAATATTTTCTGCAAAATAGATCTATTCTATAAAAATAATTAATCTGAATATTATCCATTATATTTTTCTAAATTTACTTAGCGTGATTTTTTTATTTCACTTCTTTTTGATGCTAATATTTTAAGTTTTTTTATTAATGAAGATAAAATATAATTTATAAATATAATTTTTGAGAAATATTTTTGATGGCGATTAATTTTTGTAAAGAACTATTTTGGCTAGTATAATAAAATTTATAAATATAATTTTTAAGAAGATAATATTTTTGATGGTAATATAATTTATAAATACAATTTTTGAGAAGATAATATTTTTGATGGCGATTAATTTTTGTAAATATAATTTATAAATATAATTTTTGAGAAGATAATATTTTTGATGGCAATTAATTTTTGTAAGGAACTATTGTGGCTAGAGAAAGATATACTTAGCGCTTTTTTTTACATCTGTGATGTCTTTTTTAGACGGATTCTATATGTTTATGATAAGATACACACACAATTCCTTTTGATTTAATGTCTTCATTTGTACATCTAATGTTTGCACTTGTATTTTTATTAATCCGGTGGGTGCTGGGAGTCCTTTTTGGGATAGTCCGCACTAGATTAATAAAAATACAAATGCATTAATCAAAACATTAAATTAAAAGAATTGTGTGTGTATCTTATCATAAACATATAGAATATTTTTAAATAAAATGTGATGTTTTGTTCTTTTATGTGTAAACTACTTTTAAAATGAGATGTTTTATTTATTTTATAAATGAGAGAATCTATAATATATTTTTGTTATAAATGAAAGAAAGATATAAAAATATTCTATATGTTTACAAAAAGATGTGTGTGTGTCTACTGTAATCATTTCTTTCGATTTAAACTTTTAACTATGCACTTGTATTTTTATTAACCCGGTAAGGGCTAAGAGTCCTTTTTGGGTTAAAAGTTAAAAGTTTAAATCAAAAGAACTTATTACAGTACACACACATATACACATCTTATTATAAACATATAATATTTTTACAATCTTACCTCTCATTTATAAAATAAATAAACATCTTATTTTAAAAGTAGTTTACGCTACGCATAATCACATTTTATTTAAAAATATTTTCTAAGTTTATGATAAGGTACACACACAATTTCTTTTGATTTAATGTTTTCACTTCTCGCCTCTATCGCCTCTCTAAACGCCGCCGACAGTCCAACGCGTGTACCTGTTAATTGTTAATTACGTTCGTTTCCGTTTCTCGCGTTAAGTATTATCGTTCGAATCAGCTCGTGATTGGCGGCATAAATATTGGCCGGTATTAATTGTATTTAACAGAGGATTGTAAATCTCGTCGTCGTCGAATCAAATACGGATTCGGTCACCTTGCGTTTGTATTCGTGTACGAGTTGAGACAATATAGTTCGCTTCCGTGTTCGCGTTGCGTTAAGGCTCCTGCATACTCGATTGCCAAGTCCACCAAATTCGTGCGACAGCGTCACACCTGGCAAAATTATGAACTAAAAGGCGTGGAAATGACACTCCACAAGCTAAATTATTCTTGCGAAATACAGCGTCATTTTTCGTTTTAGTGCAGTGTTTTTATGTCTAAATTAATTGTCGTATTGTTAAAATATACCGAAGACTCCCATTTTGTTATAATTTAATATGTGAAAGCAAATATTTATCTCAATTCGACACCTGTCAAACAGCAGTTTTCGTCCTTGATTAGGCTCAATTCAATTCGACATATATATGTTATTTATTGATTACCCAAACAAAAGGAGAGTTTTCGGTATATTTTACAAGTCGGGTCTATCGATTACAAACGCTATTTTATTGAAAAACATTTTTATCTTAACGTATTTCGCAAGAATTTTCATGGTATATTTTCTCGCTTCTGACGTCACAATCCAAGATGGCTGCAGTGAGTATGCAGGAGCCTTAAATCATGTTATTTGCAAACATCATACTTCGGGCTGCTCAAAGCGCCGTACGATCGAAATAATTTCGTTGGATTCCGTGAGCGAGTGCAAGTCGATTATCGGTATCGGGGCGGAACTATATGAATGGCAGGCTCAACCAAGCCGACCGGGAAAAATTGCGACTCGCCGAATAATTGACCGTACTTCACGCGCATATTCCGACATCGCTACGCTTGCGCTCAATCGCGCCCGACACTCGTTGCCGACATATTATTCGGTCGGTCTTTTACGCTTTCTTGTATACTATTTTCTCTTAATTATATTTAATATTTCTCATTCTTATTTCATGTGCGATTAATTATTCTGCTGGTATATTACGCCTTGTCTCTCTCGAGTCTCGATCCCGTCCCGCTCTAAAGAACCGCCCCCTCCCTCTCTCTACCAATCTCGTCAGCTGAGTAGTCGGAGAATTACCTTCGCGATTATTTCTCAGATCGATTTATGGTTTTTCGAGCATATATAGAGTGGCGTGAATACGCGCCTGGCGCCCAACCTTTTGATGTCGAGTGAACTGTGCGACAGAGTAAAATTCGGTAACTAAGTATTCGCGCCGAAGGTGTGCCGTCGGTCACGTCCAACGACCGGTCGTCAGACCAATTTCTAATAGAATTAAAATAATACGGTCACAGTGTATAATAAGATGTGTGTGGATGTGTGTGTGTGTGTGTGTGTGTGTGTACTGTAATAATTTCTTTCGATTAACCCGGTGAAGGCTGGGAGTCTTTTTTGGGTTAAAAGTTAAAAGTTTAAATCGAAAGAAATTATACAGTACACATACACACACACACATCCTATTATAAACATATACAATACTTTTATAATCCTATCTTTCATTTATAAAATAAATAAACCAGTAAATAAACCAATCATAAATAAACCAATCTCTCATTTTAAAAGTAATTTACACTACGCATAATCACATTTTATTTAAAAATATTCTATATGTTTATATGATAAAGTACACACACAATTTCTTTTGATTTAATGTTTTCACATCTAATGTTTGCACTTGTATTTTTATTAACCAGGTAAGTGCTGGGAGTCCTTTTTGGAATAGTCTGCACTAGATTAATAAAAATACAAATGCATTATTGAAAACATTAAATCAAAAGAAATTGTGTGTGTACTTTATCATAAACGTATAGAATATTTGGTAATTATGCATAAAGGGGGCCTCCTCTCCAATTTGGTTTATTTTTAAATATGTTGTAGGGGGGGTCTTTCCGAGTAATTTCATATATATATATAATGGTCGGACTCAAATAGGTTCGGAGATATAAACTGAAAAAGGTTAAAAATAAAAAATAGCAAAAGTGAAAACCCCCGTAGGGGGGGCGGAACCTACTGCGTCCACGCATATACTTTACAACGCGAAGCGAGGTGCACCCTACAATTCTTGTGTGGATTGGAAAGTGTATGCGTGGACGCAGTGGGTTCCGCCCCCCCTACGGGGGGGCTCCACTTCCGGAAGATATAACCTAACCCAAACGTATTTCTGATTTAAAACTAAAATTTGGTTTGGGTTAGGTTATATCTTCCGGAAGTGGAGCCCCCCCGCAGGGGGGCGGAACCCACTGCGTCCACGCATATACTTTACAACGCAAAGCGAGGTGTACCCTACAATTCTTGTGTGGATTGGAAAGTATGCGTGGATGCAGTGGGTTCCGCCCCCCCTACGGGGGGGCTCCACTTCCGGAAGACATAACCTAACCCAAACCTATTTCTGATTTAAAACTAAAATTTGGTTTGGGTTAAGCTCTCTCTGTCCACTGAAGCAACACACACACACACATACACACCGAAGGGGGTATCCCCCTCGATGGGTGGAACTTGCTTCGCGTGGAATGTTGCAAACTTATGTGAATTATTTTTTATTTTTTTTTTAGCTTGTATCTCCGAAACTATTTGAGTCCGACCCTTATATATATATATGAAATTACTCGGGAAGACCCCCCCTACAACATATTTTAAAATAAAGCAAATCGGAGGAGGCCCCTTTTATGCATAATTACCGAATATTTTTACATAAAATGAGATGTTTTGTTCTCTTATGCGTAAACTACTTTTAAAAAGAGATGTTTTATTTATTTTATAAATGAGAGAATCTATAATATATTTTTGTTATAAATAAAAGAAAAAAGTTTAAATCAAAAGAACTTAGATAGTCCGCACTAGAAATTAAAAGAATTGTGTGTGTACCTTGTTTGAGATTGCATTATAATTAATTTCGCTTCTCAAAGCAGTTTATTCCATCTAATCAACGTTTATTTTTGTACAAACAAGGTCAAAACAATACGCGAAAAAAGGATCATAAATCATTCGATTACAGATTAGTTTCATCGTTCCGCTTTTTGTAAACCAAAAAAGCTCTGTACAATAATAAACATTGTTAACGAATACAACCGCCGAACAGTAAATTCGATCGCGGAAAGCATGCGCGGACATATCACTCTGGCCGTCAATTGCCAATCGAGCGATCGATCTCACGCGCGCGCATGGCAGGAACGCGCCCGAGATTGCGAGGGCCCGTCGCCAACCAATTACGAACGGCGCCCTCGACTCACCTCGACAACTTTTAAATACCGAAAATTTATTGGCTATCGGCGAAAGGACGGGCTCCTTCTCTCGACCTTTTTGGAAAAGACGAGTCAGTCGTTAATGACGCTCGCGCCGATTTAGTCGATTACCGCTTCACTGGTGAAAACCGCTTGTAAAACCGCTTCGAAATCTTAAAGTCGCTGTAAAAGTTATCGCGCTGATTCGCTCGCTTACTGCAGCCGGTGATTCACTGCAAATCAAGTTTCTGTAATTAATTGTACATTTTGTAAATATATTTAGTTATTAATAGAATCACTTATCTGTGTTGTCCAAATCTTCCGATATTCACACTTCACACGCAAGCTCACGGAATTAATTGCACTCTCGAACATTTAATGGTCCTTCGAGCCGGATCTAAGCCGGCAACCGCTAGTTCGCGAGTGTAAACCACAGTGGTGTGCAGTGTCGTGTCCACCTGAAAGAGACAAAGGAGAACGTTAGCATCATGAGCATGGACGTAGGCACCATGCTGCAGAGTCAGCACGAGATTTACGGCCGCATATCTCGATCAGTCGAGAATCTGAAGAAGATGGGCAGCAGCAGCATAAATCTCAGCGCCATTGAGACCCGAATCAAGATCGCGGATCAGCTGTGGACCAAATTTGAAGCACAGCATGACCAAATTCGCGCCGCCTACAAGGACAAATTCAACGACAGTGAGTACGCAAGGTCAAATCTTTTCGACACAGCGGAAAATACTTACGTAATTCAACGAAGTACGCTCGCGGAATACGCTACGCAATACAGGGTCGTTCAGGTCTCGCCGACACCTCCGAACGAGCACGGCAGTGATCGCACCTCGAAAACCTCGCTGCCGCGTATAAAATTGCCTCAGTTTTCGGGCGCGTACGCTGACTGGCCTTCATTCCGCGACCTCTTCATATCCGTGATCGGGGAGAATGCGTCAATCTCCGATGTAGAGCGCTTCCATTACCTTCGGTCCTGTCTGCAAGGGCGGGCTGAAAAATTAATACGGCCATTAACGGTGACGGGAGAAAATTATGAACGAGCATGGGCGATATTATCCAAGCATTTCGAGAATAAGAGAGAATTGATTCGCGCCAATTTCGCCACTTTCACCGCCGTGTCAAAGATGAAAGGCGAAACCGCGGAAGAACTTAGCCGCATTTATCACGCCGTGACCACCGCCGTGAACGGGCAGGAGAGCATCGGCCGTCCCATCGATTCCAACGGGATGGACCTGTTCAACCACCTGGTGATAGAGTTGTTCGATCCTTGCACTCGCCTGGAGTGGGAATCCTCCACTTGTGATTCCGCCGAGCCGCCGGATCACGAGACACTACTAGATTTTATCGCCAAACGCATGTTGACACTGAACACCGCAAAACCGAAGAGCACCAAGGTTTCGGGGGAACCTTCGCGAACCGCGAAGACGCACTTCACAAAACACGGATTCGACAACTCGCGGTGCGCGCTGTGTAAGGAAAAACACTCCGTGATGACGTGCGCGCAATTCAAAACCAAATCGGCCAACGAACGCAAGTCCTTCGTCGAAGCGAGCAAACTGTGCTATAATTGTCTAGGTAATCATCCCGTCGCAAAGTGCCAATCGTCAAAAAACTGTTGGACGTGCAAAGCCCGACATCACTCCATGCTGCACGACGCATACGTTACCCCGCAGAACAACGAAGTGAGCGCACTATCCGCTGTAAAGCATGCCGAGGACCGAAAGGCAGTGCTCCTCGCGACCGCGCGCGTGCTAGTCGCCGACCGATTCGGTGAACTCCACACAGTCAGAGCCCTGATCGACCAAGGATCAGAGGTGTCGCTCGTGTCTGAAGCGCTCGTGCAGCAGCTGCGTCTTCGTCGGTCTAACTCCTCCGTATCCATCATCGGGATCGGGGGTTCCTTATCCGGAGCCGCACGAGGAAAGGTCACTTTGAGCCTCACTTCAAAGGTCACCGGCGCCAAGCTCTCCGCCGTTGCTTACGTTCTGCCGCGACTTTCCTCGTATCGCGGCGCCACCACCACACGACGCTCGCACTGGACACACACGAAAGATCTTTCGCTGGCTGATCCTGAGTATCAATCCAACGATCAAGTCGACTTGCTGCTCGGAGCAGAAATCTGCTCCGTAATCTTTGAAGACGGCATCCGCAAGGGCGGAGCTCAGGCACCGATCGCCCAGAAAACGACCTTGGGGTGGATTCTCTCAGGAGGTTGCGGAGTGACGTCTCATCACACGCTTCGTGGTTCCTTCCAGTGCACAGTGGATGACGAATTAGCCAGCCTAGTGCGTCGTTTCTGGGAACAAGAAACGCTGCCTCCCGCCCCGACCGTGCTCACGCCGGAGGAAAACCAGTGTGAGGAATTCTTTGTGCGCACTCACGAGCGCACTGCCACCGGCCGGTACCAGGTAAGGTTGCCATTCACCGCAACTCCTCTCGACCTCGCTGAGACCCGCAAGCCAGCCGAACGCCTCTTGGTTGCAATGGAACGAAAGGGCGTCCAGGATCCACAGTTCGGTAACCTTTACCGAACGTTCATGCAAGAGTATGCTGACCTAAAGCATATGGAGTTAGTACCAGAACCAGCAGTTGTCAACGGGAAAACAAGGTGCTACTTACCACACCATGGAGTTCTTCGAGAATCAAGTACAACCACCAAGCTGCGCGTTGTATTCAACGGGTCGCAGCGAACAAGATCCGGAGAGTCACTCAACAACCAACTGCGTGTCGGCGCTAATTTACTTCCTTCTCTCGCCGACGTATTACTCCGGTGGCGTTGGCATCGGTACGTGATCGTGGCGGACATCGAAAAGATGTACCGCCAAATTCTCCTCCACCCAAATGACCGCGACTTCCAACGAGTACTATGGAGACAGGCTCACACTGATTGCATCAGTGAATTCAGGCTCAATACCGTGACGTACGGTCTTGCTTGCGCACCTTTCTTGGCTATCCGCACTCTAAGACAGCTCGCCGATGATGAAGAACTTCGCTTTCCGCGAGGAACAGCCGCACTGCGTAAAGATTGCTACGTAGACGATGTCGTAACCGGAGCAAACACGATGCTCGACGCAACTGCACTGCAACGTGAACTGCGCGACCTCTGCATGGCGGGCGGGTTTCCGTTGCGAAAATGGGCCTCAAACTGCAACGACGTTCTAGCTGGAATCCCTCTGGAACACCGCATCCAGAAAACGCAGCACTCCTGGGAGAACGAGAGCCATTCCACACTCGGCTTAAGGTGGCATCCGCGTGACGATCAATTCGCCTTTTCAATACAGCCAAGCGTGGTCGCAGACTTCACGAAGAGACGCGTCCTCGCGGAAACCGCGCGCCTCTTCGATCCCTCAGGTTGGCTCGCACCCGTCATAATACGTGCAAAAATTCTTATCCAATCCGCTTGGATACAAGGACTGGAATGGGATGCGCCGCTTCCAAGTGCGGATGCGCTACTCTGGAGACATTTCCTCGAAGAGCTTCCGCAGCTTGAACACATTCGTTTGAATCGCTGGCTTCGAACTGGATCTGAAGACTCGCACGTGGAACTCCACGGGTTCGCTGACGCGTCAGAAAGGGGATACGCCGCAGTTGTGTACCTCCGCACGTCAACTTCCAGCTCCACATCGATTCACTTGATAGCTGCAAAAAGCAAAATTGCACCACTTAAACAAGTAACATTACCGCGTCTCGAGCTGTGCGCGGCCTCATTGTTGACCAACATTACTCACCATATACGAGCGTCATTGAATCTGCCAACAGCTCCTGTATACCTATGGTCCGATTCCACGGTAGCGCTGCACTGGATTCACGGCCACGCATCAAGATGGAAGACATATGTCGCCAACAGGATATCGCAAATCCAACTTCTTCTCCCGGAAGCGCGGTGGCGACATGTTCCCGGCAAGGAAAACCCCGCAGATTGCGCCTCCAGGGAAATCTCGCCACGAGAGCTCGTCAGCCACTCGTTGTGGTGGACAGGGCCCGCCTGGCTCCGCAAGGACAAGGAATCATGGCCGGACAGACACCTAGACGTCGACGACAACAAACTGCCCGAGAGGAGAGCCACCAGCAACGTCGCCGAGGTCTTCAAGGAACCTGAGCTCCTCTTGCAGTTCTCCTCGCTTCAACGACTCCTCCGAGTAACAGCATGGTGCTTTCGATGGAAGCGCCGAATCACCTGCCGGCATCCTCCAAAGGACACATCGCCAATTCTCCAGCCAGACGAACTAGACGATGCACTTTTTCAGTGGCTTCGCGTGGTGCAATCATTGCATTACGCTGCCGAGATAGCGAACATCTCCAGCAACCGGGCCGTATCTCATCAAAGTTCACTAAAAAACTTAAATCCGTTTCTAGATGATAAGCAAGTGCTGCGAGTAGAAGGACGCCTCAAGCACGCGATTCTATCACAGGATGAGCGGCATCCCATGATCGTGCCTCCCGCTTCCTGGTTGACTCGGCTGATTGTGGACTCATGTCACCGTCGAACGCTTCACGGAGGAGTGCAACTGACCTTGGGCCTCATCCGACTCCGCTTCTGGATTCCTAGAGAACGCGCCATCGTCAAACAGGCTCTTCATCGATGCGTGACGTGCACCCGCTGGCGAGCCGCAGTTCCTCAACCCATGATGGGCCACCTGCCTCAAGGCCGAGTGACTCCCGGACGTCCATTTCTTCATACTGGAGTGGACTATGCTGGTCCAATTCGCATTCGCACTACCAAAGGGCGCGGCCATAAAGCATACAAGGGCTTCATCGCCGTATTCGTATGTCTCTGTTCTAGAGCTGTCCATCTTGAGGCGGTGTCAGATTACACAACCGACGCATTCCTCGCCGCACTCCGCCGCTTTACTGCACGTCGTGGGCTCTGCTCAGACATTTACTCAGATTGCGGCACGAACTTCGTCGGAGCGGATCGAGAGCTTCGAAGCCTCTTCCGGGCATCCTCACCAGACGGCCACCGGATCGCTCAAGCAACAAGCACCAATGGCATTCGATGGCATTTCAACCCGCCAGCCGCTCCGCATTTCGGAGGGCTTTGGGAAGCTGCGGTAAAATCTACCAAGCATCACCTCAGACGCGTCATCGGTGAGACCACCTTGACGTACGAAGAGCTGAGCACCTTCCTGACTCAAGTGGAGGCCTGCTTGAACTCTCGACCGCTCCAAGCGCTTTCGGATGACCCCGACTTCTCCGCGCTTACTCCTGGTCATCTGCTAATCGGAGCTCCTCTGCTAGCCGTGCTCGAGCCGTCTCTATTGAGCAAAGGGGAAACCACGTTGTCAAGGTGGCAACTGATTCAAAGGATGCGGGACCATTTCTGGGAACGATGGTCCCGCGAATACTTGCATGGACTCACCGCTCGACCAAAGTGGTGGAAAACGAAGGAGTCACCCGGGGTGGGCACCCTCTGCTTGCTGCGCTCCGAAACAACGCCGCCCAACCGGTGGCCCCTCGCGCGGATCACCAAGCTGCATCCTGGACAAGACGGCGTCACTCGAGTGGTGACAATTCGAACGCCGACGTCGGAATTCGTCCGACCCCTCATCAAGCTCGTACTGCTTCCGGGAACCGCAGATGCATTGCCGCCGGACGAGCGTTCAGCCATCTCCGCCGCAGAATACTGACGCATTCAAGAGACAGTGCTCGCCGCACTTCTCGACGCTCACGCGATACCATATCTAACCTCATTACACTCACCTCACAAGCACTACAGCAGCACGCGCCGTCATACACTACACCACATCACTCACTTATTCAAAGCGCATTCGTTCCATCGACGCTCACACTCACATCACTTGTTTCACTTCACGTTCACTAAGCAATTCGTTTCCGAATTACACTGACAATCACTTTCGTACAACTCACGGTCAACACGTGGCTCGTTGCATCATTACTAAATAATAGAGCATCGCGAGCTCGTAACCGCGTGCCACGTGCGTCACCTCGCTCGCGCGCACTGCGCACCTCGCGTAATCGATTAATCGATTAATCACCAGCGTCGATCGAACCCGTCACGACACCTGTCTCGAGAATTCTATTTCGTCATAATGACGAGGCGGGCGGGAATGTTTGAGATTGCATTATAATTAATTTCGCTTCTCAAAGCAGTTTATTCCATCTAATCAACGTTTATTTTTGTACAAACAAGGTCAAAACAATAAGCGAAAAAAGGATCATAAATCATTCGATTACAGATTAGTTTCATCGTTTCGCTTTTTGTAAACCAAAAAAGCTCTGTACAATAATAAACATTGTTAACGAATACAACCGCCGAACAGTAAATTCGATCGCGGAAAGCATGCGCGGACATATCACTCTGGCCGTCAATTGCCAATCGAGCGATCGATCTCACGCGCGCGCATGGCAGGAACGCGCCCGAGATTGCGAGGGCCCGTCGCCAACCAATTACGAACGGCGCCCTCGACTCACCTCGACAACTTTTAAATACCGAAAATTTATTGGCTATCGGCGAAAGGACGGGCTCCTTCTCTCGATCTTTTTGGAAAAGACGAGTCAGTCGTTAATGACGCTCGCGCCGATTTAGTCGATTACCGCTTCACTGGTGAAAACCGCTTGTAAAACTGCTTCGAAATCTTAAAGTCGCTGTAAAAGTTATCGCGCTGATTCGCTCGCTTACTGCAGCCGGTGATTCACTGCAAATCAAGTTTCTGTAATTAATTGTACATTTTGTAAATATATTTAGTTATTAATAGAATCACTTATCTGTGTTGTCCAAATCTTCCGATATTCACACTTCACACGCAAGCTCACGGAATTAATTGCACTCTCGAACAACCTTATCATATAAACGTATAGAATATTTTTAAATAGAATGTGATGTTTTGTTCTTTTATGCATAGCGTAAACTACTTTTAAAATGAGATGTTTTATTTATTTTATAAATAAGAGAATCTATAATATTTCTAATACCTCTGTTTTAGTTACAAGAATTTGCTCTTTAGCTGCGATATACTTTTCAATTGTTGGATAAAGCTTCCCCATGAATCTTGTTACACATTTCCATGCATCGAGAGTTTTTCTCCATCTTTCATCCAAGTTTGAGACTATGTAATTATATATAGACTTTAAATCTGTTTCTTTGTCATTGGTAAAAGAAAGTCTTCCTATATCAACTACTATGAATACTATGTTATCTATTGATCTCATTTGCTGAATCTACAATATAGCAAATAATATTATTATATCATCATCGTCATATCAGCTTCTAATAAACATAAATATTATAATAAATAAACAAGTGAAAAACAATTAATATAAAGTGGAAGTTCATACATTCCGGTAATATAAAAAATGACAACGGCTGACACAAACACACACACACACACACATTGTTATACTAAATACCGTGAGCATACATACCTAACACTTAACACTGTTTTTTCTTTATGTATTACGAAGTTGCACTCTTGCACATTTAACCTAAAAAATCGATATAATGGATATGGATATACCACAATATATTTGGCAGACAATTGTTTTTTTTTCTTCTAATAAGTATTTGTAATCATTTGGAAATCATTTGGAGAAATTTGGAAAACCATTTTCATAATTTGGAAAATAGTACATAATTAATAATTAATAAAAATTAATTAAGCATATAGTGGACAGACATATTAACCGATTTTTCTTTTTTTTTTTAGATTCTAAATAATTTGGAAAATCAGTTCCAAGATATTTCATTATTTGGGAAACAATTTTTATTGATTTATTAATAATTATTAGTACATGGTCTAAAGGCGGAAGGAGACGTCCCTGACCTGCATCATGTCCGTGCTAACTTCGTTTCTTTCTTTCATCGATTCTGAATGATATGGAAAATTGCTTACAACACATTTTATTATTTGGAAAATATTTTTTATTTATTAATTTATTATTATTAATAATACATAGTCCAGAAGGGGAAGCAGGAGCCGTTTCTGACTTACATCATGTATATATGTATATACGTGCTCATTTTCTTTTCCTCCTTCCCTTCAACGTTAAGAGTACTTTGTCCGCAATAGCAGTATAACAATTACGCATGGTTAAAAATTTTGGAGCAATACAATTTATAGGATAAAAACGTTCTTTATTTCAAGACTGCATTAATTTCAAATGTTATGAGGAAACATAAATCTCTACAGTGTCATAATACATCAGTCAATATCTCTAATTTGAAGCAAATCTTTGTCTTTATTAAAAAGATAAAGATAAAGCAAAAAATTGTGCAAATATTCAATCGACTTCTGGAGAAGTTCCCAGAACAATTTTTAGGTGTGAATCCACTGCAGAAGGATCGAATGAGCAAGATCTACCAGGTTCAAAGAAGAAAGAAGACATGAGCTTATAATAATATTGAAATAAATGTACTAAAATTAACTTTTTTATTTCTCGTTTAATTGTTTAAGAAACAGTATTAATAAACAGGTGAAAGTATAGAAAAATGATACAATTATAACTATATTTATGATAGAAAAAAAAAGAATAAAAAAAGGATATTGAACACATATGTGTACAAGAATAATTTTTAAATTTCTATGAAGGCAGAAACACATTTCTATTTTCAATTTTTTTTTATTTTAACACTTGTAATATTAATTTTATTAAGCACAAATAGAATCACTTAATAATAGAAAAACTGCTTCATATATAAATTAAAATTTCAAGTATTAATTAACATCAGAAAATAACGAAGAATTCTAATGGAAACGAAATTAAAAGAACAAAAACACTTTGTCCTCTAGTCTAGACTAGAGGATGATCCTACTTGTGGCTCATCCGACTTATATTTTCGTCTGTCTACACTGCACCATTTTTGTGTTGTGTTATATTAGTATCATTGACTTTAAATAAAACCGATAATAATTTCAGTACCTAGCCTATAAAACAAACAGTTTTTGAAAGCTAACTATGATTTTTACCCGTTTACATTACTCACTAGGATAAGCCACAAGTAGGATTATCCTCCAGTTTAGACAGGGCTATAGAGCAGAAGTAGATTTGGCTCTGTTCTTTTCCTTATTTTTAATAAGCCACGAATGAGCCACGAATATTGCACCTCGCAGAGTAGTAAAGACAATTAGCCATTTGCTTGGAAGCTGACTAGAAGCATTTAAATGGCCAAACCAAAGACGGAAACAATGTAATACATTGTTTTATTCTTCCAACGAATTGTGCAACGGCCATCAATTGCATTGTCGCAGAAACAAGAGCTTGCTGTATGTAAACCTGTTCCATTTTTTTTTTGCGTAATGATGCACGTCACTGAAAAAAGTTATTAAAGTATTAATAATGATAATGTCTCAATGTGAAATTTTAAAAATTTTTTCCAATATATTTAAAATGTTTTTGCAATTTGGTCAAGTTTGCTAGAAATCCTTCCACGACATTTGACATCCGCTAACTGACTTTGTTGTGTTAATATACATATATCTCCATCACTACATTGACTATATTAAAACTTCGATTGCTTCTTTCATGACCTTACTAATGTCATCAACAACAAATTGCATCTCAAAAGAATAAAAAAATGGTTATTAACAAACAGAACATCATTTTAATATGCATAATTACCGCTTCTTGAGTATCCTGGAATAGTTACCAATTAGTTATTTTATTACATTCACTTTATCAACTTATGAATAAGACAGATTTTATCGATTGCTTTATTACAAATTTAAAAAATCTCTCAATAATGAAAAGAATGGTTGATTCGAAATATTTAATAAAATTTAATTGATGAAAAATTGTAACATGTTTTCGAAAATCTTTTAAACTAAAAATCGAAAAAAAAGAAAAAATATTACAGATTTATATAGAGAAAGTTTATATAGAAATCGTGAAAATTAAAATTGATATAAGTCCTGATTAAATTCAGTAAAAAAATATACCAAACGTAAATCAATGTAAATGTTTTGTTCTGTTTTCCATAAAACTTACTAACAATAAGTGATTGAAAACATTTCTTTAAGTAACGTTTTTAGACGTCTGTAATGTTCTCTATTTATTCATACCTGTAAAAAATAATTTGCTCGCTCAAGAACATAAAGTGCAGCATGTGGTTTCACGAGCCTAGTTCCTTTAACGCTATTAATCTTGTCCTTCAAATCATCACAGTATAACCATGATCCTGAGGCTCGCAAACAGTAGGCAATAAAATGTCCAGAGTGATAATGAATGATACCGGCAAGTCTGAAATTCGAAGTTTAATAACTATTCAAACATTTTTAGATAGTAATTCTAAAAATTTATAAAAGTCGTAGATAAACTCGATTTACCGATATTTTTTGCCTAACTCTAGAGAAGTAGGGAAATCATTTAAACGATATTCCATTGTGTTTGCCCTGTTAGAAGAGTCTCTCACATCTAATTCTATTAATACGTGAATGTTCAAGTTGTTTTCCTCTGTGATAAGCCCCACACATCCTGGCTGTGTACATTCTATATTAAAAATCTGAGAATGATAAAGAACCGCTTTTTGTAAGTCTTGATACCCATTTTTTAAAATGATTTTATCATTTACAGATAGAAATGATATTTCCTCGTTAGCTTTTCTAATACAATTTACATTGCTACAGTGATAAATTCTGAATCCACTTGGCTCATTCCTGAACAAATTATTCCACGCACTTATAATAAAATCCTCTGCGTCTATTTCATAGGGTGACAGAGATGTCCAGGCACCACTTTTCTTGATTGGATAGAATTCATTAAGAATCTTTAAACGTTCAAAAAAAATTTGTGTGGTAAGTCCTTTTTTCATAAAATTGGTAATAAATTGTAGAGTACTGTTCTTTGAATTTTGAATAAACGAATAATATATGGGATTGTCTAATGCACTGAATTGTATGATATGAAAGGAGGCATCAAAGGCACAAGTATTTTTCACAAAAACTTTAATTTCATTGTACTGTTGTGGTCTTTCAGGTTCGTCCAAATTGAAATTCCATGAGAATTGAGAACATTTGATTTTTATTGCATTGCTGATTAATCCATTGATTAATAAAAATCCCTTCTTTCGCGATGATCTCCTTTCATTTAATAATTTAATTTCAGGAAATGGTTGAAAGTAAAATCCTTTTGATTTTATAACTTTTTGAGCTTTTACCCTGTGTTCTTCTCTTCTTTTTATTGGTCTGTCTTGCTTTTTGAGAATTTCTTGTTTGTATTCATCACTTGTTAGATATGATCCAGGAGAATGCATGTCATCATCGTCGTGCTTTTGATTATCGGGTTCTCCTTTTTTTTTCCCTCTTCAACGATCTCAGCAATAGTTTTTATTTGATTATTTTCTAGTGCTATCTCCTCATCAGTTGATATCGGAACAGTAGCATACGTGTGGTCAGTCAGTGGTATACTTGTGTGCCCTGGATGTCTGCAAAATGTAGTATACGATAGTGATTTAGTTTTTGATGTTTCTAAATTCAATTTTTTATATTTTTCTGAATCGCTAATAGGAATATCAAAAGGATTTTCTTTACAATTGGTTACTTTATCTTCGATTACTTTGCGGTTTGCTGTTTCATTCACTATTAAATTGAAATTATCATCAACGAAATTATTTTTCTGTGCTTCATAATCAAGAATTTGAGAAAGAAGACTTGAAGTATTATGAATTCTCTTTCCATCTGTATGATCTTCAACAGTTTCTTCCTGCTGAAGAGGCGAAAAGGTTTCTGTGCTTCATAATCAGGAATTTCAGAAGGAAGACTTGAAATGTCATGAATTGGAGATTGTTCCGTTGTTACTTTGAAATTATCTTTTACTACAGGTTCCTCGTCAGAATTCTCATTATTTACAATGAAAATTTGTTCATTTTTAAGTCCTTTCCATTTTTCATACGCTAGTACGTCCGAATCATCTGTCACGTGGGCTTCTTTTGGTGGAGGCTTTGAGTTATTTGTCTCATTTGTATTATCTTCAAGAGTTTCTTCTTGCTGAGGCAGAAGTGAAAACTGTTTCTGTTGATGATTAAAATGTTTTAATTTTGCAGCGAGTAGATTACTACCATTTTTTAGACTGTCCAGATGTTCAACTACAAATCGAGGTGCTGAGCATGGTAAATTCGTGAATTCAAAAATTCTTCTTCGCATGTGTGCAAAATAGCCCTCTTGATAGGCAGTTGAAGCATGATTTTTGTTACCAGGAATCGCTGCAGCGGTCCATAATGGGAATTTCTTTGCGATTCGCTCTAATTCTTTGATACAATCTGATAAATAAAAAGCATTTACTGATACCTCTGATTTGAAAGTGGAAGTTTTCGCTAATTTAATTAATTTTTTAATCCACTGATGTGTCAGTGTTCCACTCTCACCTTCTTCAAAGGATGGAATTGTATCTCCTTTTATTTCCTGGTAACATGTCACTGAAGCTTCGAGATCATCGATACTTACTTTTCGAACGCTGATAAACTGCTCCAGTTCTTTTCGAGCATCTAAAACTGTTGTTTGAATACTAGATGTTGAAACCTCAGTATCTTCATAAGGCTGTAATGCAACGATACAGATAAGAAGAAAAATTCTTTGAAATTCTTGCACACTTTGAGTGTCCACTAACAAAGCAACACAACAAAGGAAGAAATTCTTTATGTACGGGTGGTCCTTATGTTTCAGGCATTTCCATTTGGATACAAGAGCCATGAGATGAGCATCGTCGATTCGAATGAGTATTTTTGCTGGACGATGTTTGCGTTTTTTTTCAGCTGTAGCCCATAAAAAACAAGTATTGACATAGTCTTTTAAACTCATGTTGTTAAAAGTTAAACAACAGGACATTGGTATCGCACGTTCGTAATCAGAAAGTGATTCACTTGGAGCTGGAGCATCAAGTCGCATCCAGAATTTCAGCCAGTCTTCAATGAATTCTTGAGTTTGAATTTCTGATACCATTTGATAAACACAAATTGTTTTGCCCTCAAAGTTGATGGTTACAGTGTATAAAAATATATGACCGGTTATTTTCCCTGGAAAAATTTCAAATTCTTTTATCACTCGACCTGTGGCATCGATGGAGATTTGTGATGTTTCTTTCAGCACTCGAACGTATTCTTTAAAAACATGTAATTGTTCTTGAGTACAATACCAAACATACAACCTGATACTTCCTATATTGTGGATATTATTTATGTATCGAGGATCAATGGCCAACTTTTGAAGAGCTTTTATTACATCCAATTTTTCATTAGGCTTCATACCTGCTTTTTCTTTGTATATCTCCATTCTAACTTGCCTGTAAATATGATTTTCCTGAACAAAATGTGGAACATCCTGTCCAAACTCCATATTATCTTTCAATAATTCTTCTCGATAGTTAGCAGCACTCTGCTTTTGTAATTTTGACCCTACTTGTTTCCTTTCAGCACCATTAAGAGATCGTTTTACTTCTTTGTGGTACTCTCTACGTGTATCACGAGTTTTAATAAGTAGTCTTAATCCTTTGTCATTGGACTTCTCATATGCTGTACCAATCATGATATTTTTGCAGTTTTGACCATCTTTGCAATAGGCTACAAACTTCAAGAAATATTCGTTTTTTTCAGGTTCGAAATCAGGACAAACACGAGACCACTTTGCTAGAAATGCACAGTTAAAATTATACCTATTCCAAAACGCTCTTGTTATGACTGCTGCCCATGTTTTCTTTCTCAATCTCCTTTTAAGATTATCTGTGGAATCATCTGGTTTAATTAGTGTCCATTCTGCACTTGAAATTAACAAATCAAATGTTTCTAGTTTTTCTTCATCGTGTTGACCCTTGGGAATATAATCATCGTCCACATCTGTATCACTGTCTCCTTCTTCGTCGGATTCTGAGATATCTTCAATTAGAACAGGATTTAATTTTGGAGACGTTAGAATACGTTGATTGCGTCGAGCTTGTAAGAGATCACCTCGTTTGTTACTCCTCACATGAGTATACACAGTGCAAGGTAACCACTTGCCATCGAGATCCTGACTCATTTGTGTCCATAATTTGTCACTGAATGGTGGAAAATTGTTGGTTGTGAAATGGTCGATATATTTTTCAATTAATTTAATTATTTCCTCTTGTGTCACGTTCGGTTTTCGACCCATGTTCTGTTAAACCCCTAAAAATGAGAGAAAAAACAAAAGTTTACAACATTTATAAAACTTCCAAAAAATATTTCGATTAACATGATTACCTTTTTATTTTTTTCAGTTAATTGTACAAAGATGGATAAATTTAATAGAGGTAGAAAAAAGAGACGTATTTTATCTCCCGCACTTCTCTTACGTGCCTAATAAATAATTAATCGAAACTTTTTTAAAATAAACAGCCATAAAAATCTACATTCATTTTTTTCACTTTTTCTTATGATAAAACGAACTGATTCAAGAAATATTTTCTTTGTTATAATTTATTGCAACCATCTTTTGTCTCACAGTCCAGAACATTGACTATATGGCTGCGTTTAGCAGAAAAAGCAGCTCTGCAACTGTTGTAAGATTCGTTAATACAATTGGTTTATACATTTAGATCCGGCAGGAACTAAGGGCAAGAATCAATCATATTAAAGAATTTTACAACAGTTGCAAAGCTGTTTTTTCTGCTGAACGCAGCCAATGAAGTTAGCAAGACGATTTTTTGAATAAGAACCGCGCTATTTTTTAATGTATTTTCTTTGGAATTTTTTATCGTCTCCATCCTTAAAATTATTTTAAAGAAATATTTTTACCATTTTTCCCAACAAATCGTTTTATAGAAAAGTAAATTATCTTTCACCGTAATAATTGAATTGAATCCGGAAACATTTTGCTTTGTGCATTGGAGTGCAATGAATAAGGTTATGTTAGGTTTTACTGAGACATGCATAGATTGAACGAAAAAAAGTTATTATTGAAGTAAAAAGATATCTATCGTTTTATTTGTTAAAGTTCAACCAATAAAAACTAAATTTGCAAATAAAAAATATTGAACTTAAAAAATCATTTTCTTTTCTTTTACTTCAGATTGGTGAAATTTAATTGTGCTTATCAAATTTATGACTATGACTATTTATAAATTATTTCCTAATTGACGGTATACTTTAATACGAAATTTGGTCGTTTATTTAAAAATAAATTGAATAAATCATTCAATGTCCAATAAATGAAGTCAAATGTTTTGCAAACAAGCATTGACGTAATTGATTCAAGAACTAAATTATACACGTATTTTTTACGGGTATAATTTTATTGAAATGAAAGTTAAACAAAAATCAGAATAAAAGCAAGTTACAATCTATAAGTAACTATTTAAAATTCTTCTCACCTTATCTAATTTATTAATGAGAATCAGCTTCACGGACTCCAATGCTGCATCCAGATTGAAAATTTCCGAAATGATCTGTTAATATAAAAACATTCAAGTTAAAATTTATTAAGAAAAAATATTGATAAAAAAAAAAAAAAAAAAAAAATATTCTTCCAATTTCGCCCGTTTATTTGCTGGTATTGGTCAATTGTAAAAAATTTCTCTATTTGAATTTATTTGACTAGCGATAAAAAATTACCAATTACTTAATTTAATTCGCTCCTGGACCTAATTATGGAGCCAACACACAATATTAGAATTTACATCTTTCACCGCCGAGAGCCGGTAAAACGTTCTCAAATTATTGTTTACTAACATCTATTAAAAGGCAATTGAAAAATATAGGATCGAGAGGGTCTGAATAGCTTAGATGGTTAAAGCAGTCGCCCGGCAAGCGAAAGACGCAGGTTCGATTCCTGCTTCAGCGACTTTTCGGACCTATATTTTTCTAGCCTATTTATTCACGGTATGGTTGGAGGAAGATTAAGGGAACCTTGTAATCTCAAACCAAGAGATACGTTCTCCCTAAAAAATATTCTTCCAATTTCGCCCGTTTATTTGCTGGTATTGGTCAATTGTAAAAAATTTCTCTATTTGAATTTATTTGACTAGCGATAAAAAATTACCAATTACTTAATAAAAAATATTGAATAAAATATAAGAATTATTCGATGTTTTACCTCAATTGACTGCACCAACAAAACATTGTCATTAATGGAATTAATCGTCCTAAGCAGCATTCGACAGTTGTCCATAAAAAAAACTTCAAGACTTTATCGCCAATTTGACTCTTGATACAAGTATTGCACTGATTCAATCCAACTGATTGATTCAATTTCCATCTTTAATAATTTAACACCCTCATCGTACTCTGATGGAGGTGATTTCTCATCAGATTTCAAGAATTGATGCTGACTCATGAGCTGCCACTGTAGAAATAGTTGAAAGGTTTCTTTTCTATTCCAAATAAAAAGTTACATTTTTTAAATTTATAGTTTAATTATTTTCTTTACCAATTAAAATTTTACTTTGTATTTGTGCAGTTTAATGGATGTGTTTTAAGATGCATTACTCCTTGGCATGTTGTACCCATTGTACCACCTTGATAAGATACAATATGATTCTTTGCAATTGATTCAATAATTTTTTAATCACACAAAAGACATAATTATGTCAATTGTTTAAATTATCCTTCTTTTACCTTTTACCTCCCTCCTAATGAGATCTTCTGTGCGTAAAATGTTTTTTATCTTAAAGAAAAAAATGTTCCTTGAGGCAGCCAACTCAAAAATTTGTGAGTCGTCAATCTTTCCACATGACATGGATTCACTTTTACTGTTAATTCAATACATTTAATAAAAAATAAATCGAAATTTAATAAAATATTACATTAAAAACATCAATTACATGATTACACAAAAAGCTCGCAAAACTAGTTTAAATAGAAAAAGAATTAAAACACAAATTTACTTTATTTACTATCTCATTTTTTTATTCTTCAATAAGCACTTTTGTTCTTTTCCCATTTTCTGTCGCTCCCCTTCTCTGAGAGATTGTCTATCATCCGTCGCCAGCCTATCTTTATCCTTAAAAAATGAAAATTATTATAAAATATAGAAAAATTTTCTTAATTTTAAATAGACTTACCAATTTCTGTTGGACTGAATTAGTTTTCTGGATGTTGTTCTCCATGATTCTTTAACGAATTTACAGTCCTTGCTACAAATTACTTTGAAGTTAAACTAGGTTAAATTTTAGTCTGTTACGCTTGGAGCATAAGCCAACGATTTACTCCAAATTGGAGATATTGATTGATGCATTGTAATTTACATACTTTAACTTATGGCACTATAGAGATTCATGTTTCTGATTTTCACATGTTGAACTTAATGCATTCTTTAAATAAAGGATGTTTTTGTCTTATAAATTTATCACTCCAAACTTTTTAACTACGCGTATTATTACACGGTTATATGCTATATAACAATATGGCAGACAATGTATGTACACTGCAGTGTATTAATGAGGTATTTTTCGGTGTAGATCAGTGTACATGAGCGTGCGTTGATTGGCTGTGTTTAACGCGATTTATCGTGGCAACCAATAAACGCGCCGCTCATCTACACCGAAAAAGGACCTCACAACGTGAATGGAAGGGGAAAAGGAAGTTAGCACAGACATGATGCAGGTCAGGGACGTCTCCTTCCGCCTCTAGACCATGTACTAATAATTATTAATAAATCAATAAAAATGTTTCCCAAATAATGAAATATCTTGGAACTGATTTTCCAAATCATTTATAATCTAAAAAAAAAAAAGAAAATTTGTTATTATGTCTGCTCACTATATGCTTAATTAATTTTTCTTAATTATTAATTATGTATTCTTTTCCAAATTATGAAAATGATTTTCCAAATTTCTCCAAACGATTTCCAAATGATTTCAAATGCTTATTAAAAGAAAAAAAACAATTGTCTGCCAAATATATTGTGGTTATGGATATGGATGGATCACGAAGCACGACTAGTGCTATCTTATGTCGCATGCTCCAACTGTACATTTTTCGCGCATGTGCATTAGGAATAATGATGACGACGACGACGACGACGACGACGTGGACGTTTCTTAAACGAAAATTTCCACATTTCGACTTTGCGTCGTAATAAATTGCTTAATAGAATATGTAGAACAAAAATAAGGACACTTTCCTTATACAGGGTGTCCCAAAAGTCCCAAAACGATCGAATATTTCATAAACTATGCATTTTAGAAAAAAATGTTTCAGAAAAAAGTTGTAGGGCTTAAGAAGATCTATTTACTAGTCTTATCAGTTTGACCACAGGTGGCGATGCCAAGGTTACGTGAAGGTTACCTTGAATTTTTTTAATGGAACGACATATTTTTTATTGAATATTCTTGTAGCTTATTTCAAGAGCTTTCCAAAACACAATAACAAAATATTTTTTCATTAAGTACTTTTCGAGTTATGAGGCTTGAAGTTTACAGTATTTCGACATAAAATACTAAATATTGTGTAAAGCATTCAGTTTTCGGTAATCTTACCTTAATACTTTTATGCATAGAATCATGAGACCATTCAATTGGTGTAAAAAAACACATAGTTGTCATTGAGAAAAAGTATGTAATTTGCAACATGCAGCTGCATACTTTTTTTGAAAGCAATTATGTGTTTTCTTTACACCAATTGATTGGTCTTATTATTCTATGCATAAAAGTATTAAGGTAAGATTACCGAAAACTGAATGTTTTACAAGATAATAATAAAATAAACGGATAATAAGAGCCAGACCGCATAGGTGAAGGCGCGAGTAAATACAATTGTTTAGATTAAACTACACAAAGTGTAGTTTATTGTATTGTTATTATATTGTTATTGTATTGTTATTGTATTGTTTAAATTGTATTGTTAAACAATTGTGTTTAATTTAAAATGTTATTTACAAAATCTCGTGCAATAATTGTGATGCCTCATATGTGGGCCAGACCCGTAGATTTTTAAAAACTAGAATGAAAGAGCACCGCAACCATATTAATAGAAACACATCGCAACGCTCAGTGATAACGGACCACAGATTGACGAACCACGAATTCGATTGGGAAAATGTAAAAATTTTAGACGAAGAACCGATTTTAACAAAAAGACTGCTGTCAGAAATGATATACATAAAAAGACAAAAAAACAGCATTAATTTGCAGACCGACACAGAACAAATTTACATTCCGATTATAGACAGCTTACGGTTTGTTTAGTTTTTTCTTTTTTTGTTTTTTTGTCTTTTTGTCATCAATAATCCAAAAAACATGTTTATGCGAACCACAGTTGTTGTTTGACATTTATATCTGACAGTATAGACATTGTTATGATCGATGTGCGACGTGAGTTAAAGCAATTTCTCAGACTTGTGCGTTAGGATCTCGTGGCTTTCTGTGCGGCTCTGCGATTGTCTTTGGTGAGTTGCCTCTTGTAATGTTTTATAACAGCAATTGATATATTGCTATTTGATACAGCGATGTGCATTATTTGTCAATGCACATCCCGCTTCCTACCGGCGGGTACCGATCGGGTGGCGTCTCTAGAGGGGATCGCGGGGTAGCCTGGATGCCGCGTAGACACATTGCTAATCATCTCATTATTCGTAATTCAAGCGTACGTTTTAATTTTCTTTCTTTTTTTTATATAATCCGATCACCGGTTATGGTTATAATGTTTCTCATGTCATGTAATTCACTTGTTTATACAGTTACTGAAGATGGCCCGAAGCGGGACCGAAACGTCTAATTATATAATAAAGTGTAGTTTAATCTAAACAATTGTGTTTACTCGCGCCTTCACCTATGCGGTCTGGCTCTTATTAGCCGTTTATTTTATTATTATCATTCCTAGAGCCTTTATTTTGTTTTATTTGTTTTACAAGATATTTTGTATTTTATGTCAAAATACTGTAAACTTCACGCCTCATAACTCGAAAAGTACTTAATGAAAAAATATTTTGTTATACTGTTTTGGAAAGCTCTTGAAATAAGCTACAAGAATATTCAATAAAAAATAGGTCGTTCCATTTAAAAAATTCAAGGTGACCTTCACGTAACCTTGGCGGCGATGCCAAGGTTACGTGAAGGTCAGTCATTTACTAGTCTTATCAGTTTGACCACAGGTGGCGATACCTGTGGTCAAACTTCTTTTTAGGCCCTACAACTTTTGTCTGAAACATTTCTTTCTAAAGTGCATAGTTTATGAAATATTCGACCGTTCCGGGACTTTTGGGACACCCTATATAATTTAAACCCAAGCTATCGATTAAGCCTAGTAAGAACTCAATCCGTTCAGCAGTTATTGAGGTCTGATAATCTCGAGTACTCTCAACTATCCGACTCGCGTAAAGATACCCGGGGTGCCACGCTGTTGCTGCGCTTGTACTTGGCGCGAGACACGGTAGTGTCTCTTGATTTTTCTTTATTTTAATATTTTTTATATGTTTAATCAAAACAATTGCAGAGTAAAGACGAAAATTGAAGAAATAAAAGGCTGCGCACAAATATTGCTTAAAACTAACTATATCTATCAAGAGACACGGTAGTGTCTCGCGCCAAGTACCGCGCAGCAGTAGCAAGGCACTCCGTGGGCGGAATTCATAGACGTTGCTTAAAATCTGTCTTGAGATAGTCTTCGCCGAGATCGGCTTGGCGCCCAAAATTATCTTGAAAATGTCCTATATGCACAGATGAGTCTTGGAGAATCCAGTTAAAGCTTAAGACTGGCTTAGTAAAGTTCGTTCTTAAGCACTCAACTTCGGAAATGTTCGAGATTCCCTAAAAATATGACCAATGACATTCATCAATATCTATAAGTATTGTATATAGATACATAATGGAGAAATGTGTGCATTCGCTATCAGAAATACATTGTCCAGATCCTAATAAAAGGTAAATTTATTAATTAACTTTACTTATCTAAAGCGAATATATTAACTAAATCGAAAAAAGAGTGAAAATTGAGAGAAATTATGAGATGTTATTACTATCATACGATATTTACTATAAATTTATTTAAACGGAAAACACGTAACCTTATTCGTTGTGAAAATCTGTTACCTATTTCCTTTTTATCTATATTTTTTTTAAATTTTATTTTTAAAAAATAATTTTTTTAGAAAGACAATGTCCAAGAGATCCGTGTATTCCGATTTGGAAAAGCAAATATTCCTTGAGATCCTAAAAAAGTACAAGCATGTAATTGAATCAAAAGGTACAAATGCCTCTACGTTGAAAGAGAAATCAGAGGCTTGGTCGATTATTATGAAAGAATATAATAACTCTTCCTTAATTTCTACTAAGGTATTAACTTTATTTTATTATTTTTACATCGCTTTTATCAATTCTGTTTAATATAGACAGTTTTATATTATAGAGAGACGTACAACAGTTGAGGAAGTATTGGTCTAATTTAAAACAGCAAAATAAAAATATATTAACAGCTGAAAGACAATCAAGGTTTCTCACAGGAGGAGGACCGCAAAAAAAAATTGATGAAGTTGATCCAAATGTTTTAGACATAGTCCCTGATTTAATGACAACAGCACCAACCATTTCTTCAAGTAACTTTTGTACACAGGAATACGAAGGTATTTATATATAAGCCTATCCTTAAATAATATAAATAAATATATAAATTTTTAACTAAAAAGAAATTATATTTGACAAAAGAAATGATTAAAATAACTAATTAATAATTTATTTATCGCTAGTCAATAAATTCAAATAGAGACATTCATACAACTCGACCAATACTAGCAAATAAATTAAACGGGCGAAGTTTTGGAAGAATATTTTTAGGGAGACGTATCTCTTGGTTTGAGATTACAAGATTCCCTTGATCATCTTCCAACCATCCCGTGAATAAATATAGAAATGATTAAATTAAATATTTTAGATCGACGAAGAAAAGTTTTTAAAGCAATTCAGCAGAATTCTTTGACACAAATTGATGACATTACTAATGGAGAGCAGTGAAAAAAACAACAAAAATTACCAATTACATCATCTAATGAACCAGCATTTGACATTAGTAAGTCAAATAATTAATTTAAATTAATAAAATACCTTTAGTTATTATATGAATGCAATAATTATTGTTAATTTTATATTTTTTTAATTTTATTTTTCTTTATACATATAGTAAGTGGGAAAGTAATTGACAATGTGGAAATAGAATTTGAAATGGATGATGCAGTATCCATAGAAAAAGAGTCTAGTAATGAATCTGGTAAGACAATACCAAATAATGTTTAAAATCAAAAGCTGTTCATTTTTAACATATGTACATACTATGAAAATCATGTTTTAGATATATATACTGTTGAAAAAGAAAATACAGTTTTATTAGATATGAAGAAAAACAAACGTATGAATGCTAAATCATGTCCCAATTCAAAGAAGCAGAAAATTGAAAGAATGACATTAGTATGTAAAAAAGAAATGGAATTAGCAGATATAAAAATTAACCATGAAATGGAGATATGCAAACTTAAAAAAGAAAGAGAAGAGTTTATCAATCAAATTACGATTGAAAAGTTATTCTTAGAAAAAAGAGAGTTACAAGAGAGAGTCAAATTAGCGAAATTTCGTGCTCAAAAAGAAATGTAAGCAATAACTTGCCTTTCAATTAAAGTAAACATTATTTTAAAACATTTTTTTAAATTTTAGGGGAGAACATTATGTTTCAGATGATAATGAGTAGAAAAGTTTTATATAACAAATTAGAACTATTAAATATTATTAACTATATATTAAGGTAATATAAATGATGTTATTACGTTACATTAATTTTTGTTATTATATTATTGTTCGTTGCATTTATTTTATGTTATTGCATAATTATTTTTTTATTGAAGAAAGTTAAATAAGACTAATAATACTAGTCATTCAAAAAGTTAAATAAGACTAATAATACTAGTCATTCATAAAGTTAAATAAGACTAATAATACTAGTTAATGAAAAATAATTATTTTCTTTTTCGTATGTTATCAGTATTATATATTATATATATTATTAACAAATATATAATAAAAAATGAAAATATAATAAAGTGACAAAATAAAATTAAAGATTAACTGTTTTATTTCTGTTTTATTTACTGTTTTATTAGTGACTTACTATTTTATGTCTAAATAAATTTTTTTAATACATTGGCTACCAGGATTTATTTAGAAAAGTCATCGGTAACAGATCTCTGACTTTTCCATGATGCTCTGATAGTTATGACTAACGCTATCAAAACATTTTTAAAAGTTTTGTAATAAGAAAATACAATTTAATATAAAATTTGAAATATAGTTAGTTGGATTACAGCGTAAAAAATATATGAATGCAAGAATATAAAATTAAAAATTAATATTACATTAAAGTTAGCGAAATAATTCTCGAACTATGTTTTGCCTAACAATAAAACCATCTCCAGGCTGCCAATGAGGTTCATTATTATACAGCTCCTCATTATTTTCAATTATTGCATCAGGTTCTGGTTCCTCTGGAAGCACATCTTTAAAATATAGTGATAAATTATGTAAAACTGCACAAGCTGATACGACTCCAGTACACGTTACAAGTTTTAAAGATAATCCCCTTGATAAGCAAGGAAATCGTCTCTTCCATACTCCAAATGTTCTCTCAACAACCATTCGCGTTCTTGACTGAATTTCATTATATCTGCGATAAAAATTTATTTATTAATAAATAAAGATAATACATTTTTATAGATAAATTTTTATTTGCGTATAAAGTCATTTTAAGATTCCTAATAGTTTCTCATTTCTGACATCATAAATCAAGAAGACTGTGAAAAGAAATCAGAAACTTTAAAATTTATTAAATTTCACTTTTTTAACCTCTGTTCCTCTTCATTTTGTGGATTTCTGAACGGCGTTAAAAGAAATGTAAGAGAAGGATATCCAGAATCTCCAACTATCATCCCTGTTAGTTCACGTTGTTGATACCGCATAAAAATTCTAGAATTTTGGAAAATTCTGCTATCATGATGACTTCCTGGCCATTCTGGGACAAGATCCAAAAATTCCATTCGTGGTCCCACAATAGCCTTATACAATACATAAAGAATAAGACAATGAAAAACAAAAATAAATATAAGTAAAATAAAAACATAGTTGTCATTAATTTACCTGGACATTTAAAGAAAAATATCCCTTTCTATTTCTATACATTTCACCTAGTCTTCCAAAGTTATTACTTGATAATCTTATGTGTGTACAATCTATAGCTCCATCAATACAAGGAAGTCCAATAGCTCCAAACCCATATCCTAATTCTTTAAACAGTCTTCGGTTTTCTTCTATAGCTGCTCGATTTGTCACAAATTTTACATGAGTATTTAGATAAGATGCTAATATAATAGTTACTCTAAATACAATTCTGCTAATTGTTGGTTGTGGTAATTCCATAAGATCTCCGTTTACTTTCTAAATCATAAAACAATATAATACAATTATTTATGTCTCTTTTTAAGATTAATGTAATATAGAGAACCTACTTGAAAACTACTGGTAGCATAAAATCTTAGACAAATAAGCAATTGAATAACTGGTTCAATAGGAAGACCTCGCATATCAGGCTTTGTTAAACCATCTATAACCAAAGGCAATAATCCATGCATAACACAATCTTTTGAAAATCTATATCTTATGTGAAATTCATGTTCACGATAAGCTGTAAACGGATTAATCGCATCTCGCACATATCGTTTTTCACGTATTATGCCAATATCGTTATTTTCCTCATCAGAAGAGGAATCAGAAGCTTCAAACAAATTAATGTCAAACTGGCCCAATATATTAAATTCCATAATGCCTTTACTTTAAATGTAAATAATCTAAAATAACCTAAAACCTAAAATAATAAATATATAAATATGTAAATGTATAATAAATGTATAATAAATAATTAATAGTATCGTGTATAAAACTAAATATTTATTTTAAATATTATTTTATATAACTCACAGTACTATTTTTTATTTTACAATTATCTTAAGTCTGCAATTTACTGGACTTGACTAAGACTTGCTTAAGATGTAATTTAAGCCATGATTGTGCATTTAATAATTTTAAGTTGTACTTAAGATTTGACTATGAAACGAGATTTGCTTCATTAAGCATGATCTCAAGTTCCAGCTTTGAACTCGGTCTTCAGCAATGTTTATGAATCAATCACGATCTTAAGCATTAGCTTAAGCTTGTCTTGAAACTCAAGAAATATCTATGAATTCCGCCCCGTGTATCTTTACGCGAGCCGGCCAGTTGAGAGTACTCGAGATTATCAGACCTCAATAACCGCTGAACGGATTGAGTTCTTACTAGGCTTAATCGATAGCTTAGGTTTAAATTATATAAGGAAAGTGTCTTTATTTTTGCTCTACATATTCTATAAGCAGAGGTATTACGACGCAAAGTCGAAATGTGGAAATTTTTCATTTAAGAAACGTCACCGTGGTCACCGTCATCGCTACACGTATACTACACGTACACAACACATGCATAGATATATAGTAGTATCGCGCTACACGTATATACACGTACACAACACATGTAATAAATAGCAATGTATGCATCTTGTACGGTTGACTTGTTTGACGGAAGATCGCGCTAACGGCGCTCTGAGATTTCACAACAAAGTGACAAGAGTAAGTAAATAATAAAGAAAAAGGTTAACACGGCATGCGTAATTTAAATAATTTTAATGACAGTAAACAATAAATAAATAATAAACATATTTATACATATAAATTATATATATATAATATATATATATTTATATTATATATATATATATATATATATATGTATATTATATATATATATATTTATATATATAAATAATTAATAATTAATAATTTATATATATATTTTTTATATATTTATATATATTTATATATATATTTATTATATGTATATATATATATATGTATATATAATATCTATATTTATTATTTGTTTATAATAAATTTTCTGTCATATATTAATTTTTTATGCGGCATGCTTAGCGGCATGCGCGGTTAACCGCACTTTTGAGTTATAAATTATAACATTGATGTTATGTTACTGTTGGTTTGTCTTTACTGGAAAGATACTGTCGAAACTTTACTTAGACTCGAAAGTGTTAATAAAACGCGTCACGCACGTGTTTGATTGTACAATACAAAAAGTTTACAAAAAGTGTGGCAGTTTTCTTCTGGTAATCAGGTAATTATATCATATTCATACACACATTATAAATAAATCATTTCTAGTGCGTATGCTTTTAAATCATTGTGTATGGAAGATAATTTGTATAATATATGCATCTTTATTACGAACAACTTGGTTCATTAAAAAATAGAAAGAATTGTATGTAGGAAATATTTATAAAATATATTGTTTCTTTAGTTTTTTCAACCAACCAAGTTATATTTGTAAAAATGAATGTATTATACGAGTTATCTTGCATACGTACTGATTTAAATGATGTATTTACAAATTTTTAAAAAGTAAAAATATTTTTTTTAGACTGGAAAGTGTCAATAAAACGCGTCACGCACGTATTTGATTGTACAATACAAAAGTATACAAAAAATGTGGCAGTTTTCTTTTGGTAATAAGGTAATTATTTCATACACACATTATAAATAAATCATTTATGGTGCGTATGTTTTTAAATCATTGTGTATGCAAGATAACTCGTATAATATATGCATCTTTATTACAAATAACTTGATTCATTAAAAAATATAAAGAATTGTACGTAGGAAATATTTATAAAATATATTGTTTCTTTAGTTTTTTCAATCAACCAAATTATATTTGTAAAAATGAATGTATTATATGAGTTATCTTGCATGCGTAATTTAAATAATTTTAATGACAGTAAGCAATAAATAAATAATAAACATATATATTTATATATATATATATATTATAATATATATATATATATAAATTATATATATATATTATAATATTATATTATTTATGTGATGATTACACGTTATTGTTTTGTCAAAATACAATTCTTTTACAAGGGAAGACCAGTCACAAATTTATCGACATGTCTAAAAATCCAATCATGAGACTGTATTACACAGATCACTTAGTACTATTCTTCATGTATGCTGGTAACGAAGCATTTTACACTGGTTTATACCTCTTACACTTTACTGAGGGACCTATCTGTGAGTACTATAAAATATTTTTTATTTTACAACGTAAACATGAGGGTATATTTTATTTTTTAATGGCTGGTATTGGTCTGTACAGATTAATTGTATATCTGAGTGCTCCAATAGCGCTTGTCAAAGCTGCTATTTCTGTACTACATGGATATGTGTTGTGCATCAATCTCAGCATTATTGATGTAAAAGAGCGTTAAGAGCGACTTAAAGCGAATTAAATCTCTTAATGTACATGTTATTTAATAGTCAAGTTGAATGTGATTTACAGATCTTCCGTAAACTGGCACATGTGCATGTTTACATAATTCCATATATATTTTTAAGAAACAAATAATGTTTAAAATTACATGGCAAAAATCTCTCTATTTGACTTGTGCGATATTTAGTGCGTAGTAAATATTATACCCTGAAAACGAAGATTAATTTCCTTACTTTTATTAAAATATATGTGAAATGTATACTTTTGCAAAAATATTTTTAGTAATGATGACTAAAATAGTTTATTATATCATGTGCCGCTTTATAATACTTATTATATTAGATCAATGAGTTATTAATGTGCTATTTTCAGGATCTTTGATACATTTACTTTTGTTATAAAAATTAAAAAAAAAATATATATATATCAATAATCTGTGTTTAGTACTTTTTTTAATAGAGACACAATTTAGAAGACCTGATATATTTTTCTCATAATTAATGTATGTAGTAAAATTGAAAAATTTTAGATAATACTGTAGTGAGTAGTGTGTGGAATATAATAGATATTAACAGTGTAAGCAACAAAAAAGAATGATATCCCTAAAAACTTACTTTTAAAAAAAAAAGGCGCCAAGTACACGCGCCAGTTAAAAAAAACTGTTATGTTTGTTTAAAAATAGTGTTATTTTAACCTACAAAAATAATGATATCAAAGAAAATTGCGCCAATTGAAAATATAAACTTTTAAAAATATTAATTAAAAAATAATATTAAATTAAATTAAAAATTAATAGAAAAATTAAAAATTGGAAATTAATACAAAAAATTAAAAATTTTACCAAAATTAAAAATTAATACAAATAAAAAAAATTAAAAAATTTTAATTTAAAAAACTTGGCGCTGCTAAACTAATCACTCTGCTACAATTAACGTATTCTTAAATATGTATTTACATTGCAGTTATTGATGTAACTAAATTAAATATAGTTCTATAAATTTAGATCTAAATTTAATTTATTATTTGTTGGGTTAATATATACGTTAAAATTTAGCAGCGCCAAGTTTTTGTAATTAAAATTTTTTAATTTTTTTTATTTGTATTAATTTTTAATTTTGGTAAAAATTTTTAATTTTTTGTATTAATTTCCAATTTTTAATTTTTCTAATAATTTTTAATTTAATTTAATATTATTTTTTAATTAATATTTTTAAAAGTTTATATTTTCAATTGGCGCAATTTTCTTTGATATCATTATTTTTGTAGGTTAAAATAACACTATTTTTAAACAAACATAACAGTTTTTTTTAACTGGCGCGTGTACTTGGCGCCTTTTTTACTTTTTTTTTTTAAAGTAAATTTTTAGGGTTATATCTACGGTAAATGTTTACATTAACGGACACCTCGCCGATGACCTTGACCTTGATATATGTTGTCAAGGACAGGACTCTGAGTAACTTTTCTTTATAACTTAATCGGCGGTCTCTTATAATTTCTGAGATATTTAAAGTTAAAGTTTGATTCGAAACGAAAATTTTTGGTTTGGGTTATATAACGTAACCCTAATCAAATTTTAGTTTTAAATCAGAAATAGGTTTGGGTTAGGTTATATCTTTCGAAAGTTGGGCCCCCTCGTAGGGGGGGGGGCGGAACCCACTGCGTCCACGCATATACTTTACAACGCGAAGCGAGATCCACCCCACAATTGTTGTGTGGGTGGGAAAGTTATGCGTGGACGCAGTGGGTTCCGCCCCCCCCCCTCTACAGGGGAGCTCTACTTCCGAGAGATATAACCTAACCCAAACCTATTTCTGATTTAAAACTAAAATTTGGTTTGGGTTAGGTTATATCTCTCGGAAGTGGAGCCCCCCCCGTAGGGGAGAACGGAACCCACTGCGTCCACGCACGTACTTCGCAAGACAAAGAGAAGTTTACTCTTAGCGAGGGTTGACCCAGTGAGAAATTATCAGTTGAAAAGACGTCGAATCAACGACTTTTCAACCGAGGAGATCGGTTGATACAGACGCCTAAAATTTGGTCGATTAGACGTTTTTGTGTCCTTCAAATTAGACCTTTATAGAACGTGAGAAATAGAATCGAAATAGACATCTACCTCTTTTTGTCTCTCATGTCGATCGCCTGTCGACTCGAACTGCGTAATCGACGTCAAGTCGATTTCTATCGGGCCAGATAAATTTCTATTTTATATCTTAAGTAGATAATAACGAAATATCTTTATTTATTTGGACAGAAATTGTCCGAATAAGTGAAAACCGGACATTTATCTGTCCGATTTTCCAAAAATCAGTTCAATATCTGAATTCCCCTGTACAGGAATCGTATTAGAAATTAAACTGATAGAAATAATTACATATGTTATTAACCGCATTTTGCAGGCTTTATATATGCTCATGACAAGAACTCGAATACGGGTATACAAAGTGAATAATGCGCCGCATAGCGGTAAGAATAAACTACACTATTTTAATAAATTATATAAATGGCTAAAAGCTGAGGATTCTGCTCGCTTCCAGCTTTGTTTCGATGTAAAATTGACTGAAAGACAATAGAAATCTTCTAGAAATATTCGCAATTGCTCAATTAATATAAAAATAATTTTTATGATGAAGTCGAAAACGACAAAAATATCAACTAGTATTCGACCATCGTAGAAACAAAATTTTCGATTAGTTGAAGAATGGTTTAAATGGATATTAATTTCAACCATAAACGACTTAATCGTCTAATAGTCGTCCTTCCGACCTGTAATTTCTCACTGGGGAACTTACGTTATAAACCCAAACCAAATTTTCGAATCAAACTTTAACTTTAAATATCTCAGAAATTATAAGAGACCGCTGATTAAGTTATAAGGAAAAGTTACTCAGGGTCATGTCCTTGACAACATATATCAAGGTCAAGGTCATTGGCGAGGTGTCCGTTAATGTAAACATTTGCCACACACACACGCACGCACGCACGCACGCACGCACGCACGCACACACACACACACACACACATCTACTTATATATCTGTATATCTACTTATATCTACTTATATCTAATTATATAATATCTAATTATATCCACTTATATCTAATTAATCTATTACGCAACTAAAAATTTATAATTCGAAAAAAATACTCGCTAACTGATCGCAGAATGATAAGAGGTCCACAAGTCTGCAAGATTTCTAAGAATATTTCAGAGAATTTCAATCAATTCAAAAAATTTCGAAATATAAAAAAATAACTAACCTTGTTTTAATTTATTTAGAATACTGCAAACAAATGGAATTTTTTGATCCGAAGCTGTATGAATTTCATAGACGCTCCATTGAATCAAGTACCAAAAATTCTTACACTCTTTTGGATAGCACGCATTAAAGGTGATAAATATTTTTAAAAGTACATCAACAGCCTTCAAAACAGATGGCATTTTGTTCATAGTTTTGTCGATCTGTAGGTATACTTTTTCGATCGAAATTATTTCGGGTTTAACAACAATGATAAAGGGCTACATTGTAAGATTCATCTGGAACATCTTGTTTTGTTTATTAATACACATCTGTCAATATCTCCAGGTATCTGAAGAAAAGAGAACATCAAATTGCATTTTACTAACATGAAAAGTAATCAATTATTACAATTATTTAAATTCAAATATAGATGACAAATATACAATGCCATCTCGGCTTTCAGAAATTCAGTAGGTTTCCAAACTCTTCTGCGATCTTCGATTTTTACACTAACTTTCGTTGATCTAGGAGCTAAGGTTGCTAATAAAATCCAAATCTGAAGAATCGTTTTAATATCTAAAAAGTTATTAATATCAAGTATTTAAAGACATATATAATCACAATCAACAGATAAATATCAACGGCTGATCAAAAAAAGATATAAATATTTACCTAAATCCCCAAAAATTGCGACTTTATGAGAATCTCATTAAGTCGATCTCCTGTTGAAAGGTTTTTTTCTAAGAGTTTACACAAATTTATCAAAATGCAAGTTCCATGATAGAATCAATTTATCTTTGCATTGCGGATATTTTCTTTCGAAATCTCTTTTGATCTGTAAACGTGCAAAGAAATGTTCATCAGCTATACATTTCATAGATGAATGCAATTGAATAATATAAATTTGAAATATATAAACTTTTATGATAATTATTTTTAATTTAGGCATATTATTACCAATTCGTATCCGAAATTCGAAGTCAATATCGACCACTTTCTTATTATATCATTAATGTTTTTGAATAATTTATTTGTGCAATCATCTATACGTAATTTATATGACTCGTCTCACTTTTTGATTATTTCCTCGTTTGGATTTTGGTTATGGATTAACCAAATCCTGTGTTGTTCCGCAATTTCTAAGGCTGTATATAAATTTTAAAAGACGAATTTCAAAACAAAGATTGCAATACAATACTTTGTAGATGTTTTTAAATAATTTTGAATGCAATTCTGCTTTTATGGAGAAATACCTGTGTTAGTAATAACGTTTTTCTCAGCTTGATTTTTTTATTTTTTTAAATAGTTGACAGAATTAATGAATTTTATATTATTGCGAAATCTGTCCACACACTAATTTTCCTCGTGAAATTCCAGCTTTATTTTCTTAGGAGTCTTTTTTTGCGAATTGGTGGTATAAAATAAGTTTCTTTGCTTTCATGCGGAAAGAGTTGTATGATTTCAGATTTTGAGAAATTTTCTCGAAATCTTCGTTTTTCAGCATCCTTAAAGAGATTAAATATGATGTTTATTATCACATTAGATATAAATAGAATAAAGAATTATAATGAACATTCATATATATGTAAATAGTTTCAATATTTAAAAGACAAAAGTTTTGATATCAATAAATGTAAAGAGTAAAATATTAATATTTATTAACCTGATATCCAAATTCAAGAGATGAGTAACAATTATATGGCACAATATTGATTGGCATCTTGTACTGAAAATTTGTCCATGTTGACTAATTTGTAAAAGAGTTTGTCCTAAATATGCAGTTTTTGAAAGAATATCTTTCAGATTAAATTCTTCCTTATCAAACTTTTTTCTTTTTGGAGATGGTTCGCGACTGTTTAGTGCTAAATTGTCTTTCATTTATTATTGTCGATTGATTTTTATTTCCTATCTCTAATAATATATCTCTAATAATACTGTGAGATTGGGTCTTAGGACGTATCGAGGATGGGATGTAAACGAATAGGCGTGGAAATTGTTCTCGCGGACGGTCGTTAAGCCGAAAAATTCGGATGCACAAGAAAAAGACTTTATTCAGCAAGAGCATGTGCTCTGTACAGATCGTTGTCTAAGACTGACTAGAGAGACGCACGATCGTCACCTTGCCGGTTGCGTGGGCCTCGCCAGCCAATCACGGGCACGCGTAGTAATATTTAGCCGCATCGGCGGGAAACAATTTCGGGCGCGCGTATGGGCGACCAAGAAGCCGCGGCGCGCGCAGTATACCTCGGGCGAACGCATAGGCGTAGCCTGACTGAGCCTTACAATACTTTATCCCGATCTTCATCTAGGATATTATTAATATCAATAATTGTAGGATATTATTTATATCAATAATTGTTTTCAACTACTTCAAAAAGTACTGGATTTGAAATACTTGAAGAATTTTGCAAATCAGGTATTTTATTGTATGTTAGGCTCTAAAAAATAATATTCTGTTCATTTATTAACAATAAATGAACATTTGTAACAATATAAACATATAATAAAAAGGCCGTAGCCGGATAAGGAGAGCCAATCTGCCCCCACGCGGATGATGCTCATTTTTTTTTGCTTTAATTGCTATCAGTGTCACAATTTAACCAAATATTAGCCCTTAATATCGAACCGTTTTGGTGTAAAAAATAAAAATAAAAATTTCGAAAATAATTCATATCTTTTGATCGGCTTAAC
This sequence comes from Lasius platythorax, assembly GCA_963971435.1. Lineage (NCBI taxonomy): Eukaryota > Metazoa > Arthropoda > Insecta > Hymenoptera > Formicidae > Lasius > Lasius platythorax. The sequence goes on from OZ020548.1 coordinate 2,740,291, forward strand.
CGATTTTGATGAAATTTTTATGTTGTAGATATCATTGAGACACATTTGTGGAAAATTCGAGAAAGGTTTCTGATGACAGAAACATTTTTTAAAAAACTAAATAAATGTTCTAGCTTTTTTTTAGTCCCGATTCCTTTCGGGTACAATTACGAAAAAATTTTTGTAGTATCTTGGAATAGTTTCATTATCAGAAATTATTTCTTGGAAGCAATAAAATGGGTAGGCGGTATTTTTAAAAAATAAAGTATTCTTTTTTATTTTTCTTAAATATGATATGCTTTTGATACGATCGCCATATATTTTTTTGTAGAATTTTGGGATAGAATTCTACAACAAGTAATTTTTTCGAACCAATAAAATGAGTGGACGGTACTTTTAAAAAATAAAGTATTCTTTTTTATTTTTTTTAAATATGCTTTTGGTACGATCGCCATATATTTTTTGTAGAATTTTGGGATAGTATTCTACAACAAGTAATTTTTTCGAACCAATAAAATGGGTAGGCGGTACTGTTAAAAAATAAAGTATTCTTTTTTATTTTTTAAAAATATGATATGCTTTTTGTACGATCGCCATATATTTTTTGTAGAATTTTGAGATAGTAATCTACAACAAGTAATTTTTTCGAATCAATAAAATAGGTAGGCGAAAGTTTAAAAAAATAAAAAATTGTTTTTTATTTTCTTAAATCATGATATGCTTTTTATACCATTATTACCATATTTTTTTTTAGAATTTTGAGACAGTATTCTACAAGTAATTTCTTCGAACCAATAAAATAGGTAAACGAAAGTTTAAGAAAATAAAAAATTGTTTTTTTATTTTTTAAAATCATGATATGCTTTTTGTACCATTGCCATATATATTTTTTTTTTTTAAATTTTGAGACAGTATTTTATAACAAGTAATTTTTTTTTTCAAAATTATTATAGTTTTTTGGTACCATATTTGTGTTTAGAACCATGGAATGAAATCCTACAAGTAATTTTTCGGAATCGATTAAATGAATAGATGATACTAAAAAAGAATAAAATAGAATAAAATAAAGTAATTATAAAAAGATAAACTATAATCGTATTAAATCAAATGTTTATTAATGATTCTCAAAATAATGAAGTACACATACACATTCCTTTATATAATCACTCTCATACTATTATTTACAGTATTCAGATGGATGGACTAATCTTCATCACTATCTTCATTGATAATAGGCGTGATGCCGTCTGTTTTAAATAGTGTACATAAGTGCTGGGCTGGTCTCGGTATTTTTGATAAATATCGTCCGTAGGATAAATAATAAATAATGGCAGCAATATGCGAACAGCAGCCAACTGTTCTTCGTCCATTGGCGCATTCACAAAATTATCTTTTTATCCCTGAATGACCAGTACTATCAGGAGTGTATTCAATAAAGCATCGATATACTTTCCTAGATATGTGACGGGATTGTACTTGAAGCTTGAGTACATTGGACTGGTCTTTGAGGAACTGCAAATTCAAACTACCATCTTCATTTAGAATTTCTCCTAAGTAGGAAATCGCCTGCGAATACTGATAAGTTCCGGTGAATAATATTTTCAAATCAGTTTCTGTTAGTTCCGGAAAATTAAGCAAGTCACTGGAGGAAATATTTTGGAAAGGCAGTCGTTTTCGAAACCAACCATTCTCTTCAACCATAATAGCCAAAGTGTTCTCGATGTCTTTTTGTGCAATCATACGTTCAACAACCTCAGATGATATTTGGTCATCAGAATTTAATCGCTTTCCAAATTGATTCAAAAGAAACGATGCTATTCGATAAAATACACTTACCTTAGGAAGCATTTTATTATCGAACTTCTGATCAAGAAGGCGATTTTTCTGTTTAATCATTCCGTGTACCGCTTCTACTGCCCAACGAATTTTTGTTACAAAACGCGACTCATTGGATTCGCATGTAGTCAATTGATGGCGTGCACCCTTTAATGCTGGCATTAACACCCGAAATCCTTTAGATTCTAAATGGCACTTTACATCGCGAAAACCCCAATCTACAACGAAAATATCACCTGGAAACATTAAACATTGCACAAACCGTTCGGGTCTTCTATTACACGTCGCATAATTTCAGCGTCACTGACATTAGCGAGATACGGCCCCAACATATCAACTACAAACCCATTAGTTATACAGATTGTGAACGGTTTGCATAATGGCATCTTTTTTTGGCCTGAATAAGATTTTCTTTGATATTCATTGTTGGAACTCTTCTGATGATAAGCATATGTTCCATCGCAGATAAGTATTAACTTATCATGAATACCATAGAGTTTTTTCACAATTTCAGTGGTATTATTTTCAATTAGGTCGTTTCGAGACGCTGCCATTAATCCAAACTCAGATGGAAAAATATATGTTTCGAAAGCATTAATAATGCTTTTAATAATGCTGAACAGAGGATGAATACTCGGAAACTTGCTGCTCTTTTTCAAGTTGTAATATAGAAGCAATCATTTTATTCGAATTTCCGGATCGAAGTTTTAATAAAAATACAATCAGTGCTTGAGTTACAGTTGCAACGTATTTTTCCTCGGTAGATCGGGAAAGAACGCGCAACTTCGTCGTGCTCGGTATTAATTATTCGCGGACGAGCTTCGATACTTCCGGTATTTGGGCGCCAGGTACGGTCAGGCCGCACCACTCACTGCTATCTTCTTAATTAACAAATCACACGACGGCTCAACCTCGGTAGCTCGGTATCATACTTTTTGGTAGAGTGGCGTGGTTCTTTTCGCGAGGGGTAGGAGGCCCGAAATCCCGGAGAAAGAGAGAGAGGACTAGCGACACAGACAACAACGTCACATATAAGATAAAATAGAATATATTTCCAACGATCTTTACAGTGTGACTGGTAGATATCGTGAACTTATCAGGAGATTGTCACTTCCTCTCGAAATACATACTATATTCAGTTCTTACCGTTTAGCTCGGTAGCATTTTGACCACAAAACTTCTCGTGTTTCTTACTGTATTACTCTAAATCAAGGACTTTAACAAGAACTATATAGTAACTAATGACTCGATACAATCTTACGATACTTGAATTAGACGTAGATACAAGGACTGTCGACTCGGTACGGCGCCCCTCGGAGGCGAAGAAGGCTAGGAATAAAGTAATTATTAACGCGGATCTCAACACGGGCCCCGTGATTTCGGTACGACAATTATCTCGGTAACGTAAAAGACTCGATAATTGTAGACGAGCCTATCGGCTCGGTAACGCGATTCATGTAACTTTATTCTTACACGGGTCCCTGCCGAGTCCGCGCTTACCGGGAAGTCGAAGTGGTGGCCTTACAATCGTTTCGTCGCCGGTCAATGTCCTTTGATCCGCCTGGGTCGCCATCACGTCGAACAGTGATTTTCGATGGGCCGGCGGCACGCCGGTAGCCTCACGCGGTGGCGCTGCGCGCGCCGTTCAGGGCCGGAAATCGATTTTAACTTCGATCTCGATTTCTCTCTCCGGTCGCTGGCTCTCTTACGCCGTTGTACATATTTTTTTCTTCTTCGCTCTCGGGAGTCCTGCCGTCGCAGAGTTATGTTGGCGGCTCCGAACGCATCTCGGACGGCCTTCGTAATTGATTTTAGCTGGCCTTTCTTTACTGCAGGGATCCTCGCGGGGTGATCAGTCCCGTGTGCTCCCTCGTTCCTCTCGGGATGCTGTGTCGGGCCCCTCGGAGTTAACTATCCTCGTCTCGGGATGTAGGCGCCTGTTTCTCCTCCTTGTGCTGACTGCGATTCGTAGGCTCTCCGAGGCTGTAAAAATGACTCGGCAGTAACAGCCCTTATGCGACTCGGTAGAATTCGTAATATTATAACATCGGTCGCATACCTGGCCCGTCGCGCGATTCCGCTCCGTGCGCACCGCTCTCGACCCCGCTGCTCTCCTCACCCGGTTTCGCTTCCTCAGGATCTCTTCTTCCTAAAACATTTACGCTCCGGGGCCACCACCTCAACTCCCGATACTCCATCCGGAAAACGCGAGTCGGCGTAAAGTTCGCCGCTCGCTCACAAAATCTCTTAAACTACTATGCCTTTTCGACCGTTCCCGGCTGGGCGCGTCCGCTCTTGTGACGGGTGCGAAACGCCACGTCACACAGTACGACCTGCAGTATCTCGCATTGATGACATTATGCCTCTTAATTCGAGAATATTATCCCAAGTTAGACTTGTGAATACACGAATCTGCTCTTCAAATAAATTATAATTACCAATTTTGTCAAATAATGTTAAATCACATTTATTTGACAAACAATCAAAGATTTTTTTCACCTCTTCTGCTTTAATTAATGACGAATTAGAAAAGACTTTTAAGAGATTCAGATCAACATCATATAAACGATTTTTAATCAAGTGATGTTCACAGCATCGATTTCTTTCCGGAATATAAACTTTCCGTTTGATGTATGACTGCATTCGGGCTTCTTGTGGGACTATTCTCAATTTGTTTTTTTCAGTACATAAACAGCAATACTTATGAGTAGATACCGTTCTAGGAATTGCAACCTCTATGTATTCAATTGTACATTCTTCAGAATCAGTTGACAATTCAATATAGAAGGTCTATCTGACTAGACTGAGATGCGGATACATCAGAGACAGAACTCTGCGATAAGCTGTGAGATAATTCTTCCAGCTTATCTCGATTATTTGAATCATCTGTTATGCATCGTTTATACGCAGTCACCCGACAATTGCAACAAATAATATCGTTGTGGAGGTTCGCTTTACGGATGTGGACAGGATGTGTTGAATATCGTACAGTTAATCTCTGATATAAACCGATTTATTCATTTTTACAAGTTTAATATGTGTTTGCGTGGCTGTGTGTTATTATTATTTCTATCAATGTTAGGTTTGATGTTGCCGCTCCTCCGTGCTCTGCCTCCTCTTTTCTTTATCTGCGTGGAGGCGTCCTTAAACGTTCGCTGGTTCTTCGACGTCCGAGGGGCCCTCTTTATGAGCGAGCGCTTCAGGAGCGAGATGAGTGGTGGCACTTGCCACAATATCGGAGGCGTTAGAGAACGCTCTCTGATGTCCGGGGTTGCCGGTCGGTCGGTCGTCCTTGAAGCCGGCCGTATGTCACCACTAGAGAGGTCGTCCCTGGGGGGTGTCGCTTCGGGGCGCCTGGTACAGGAGTCAGGGCACCTGGTGCCGGCGTCGAGGTGACTGGCGCCGGTGACGCGGCGGCTAGCACTGACGTCCTGGCGACTGGCGCCGGAGGTGAGGTGGCTGGCGCCGGTGTCCGGGCGACTGGCGCCTGTGGAGAGGCGGCTAGCGCTGTTGTCCGGGCGACTGGCGCCGGTGGAGAAGCGGCTGGCGCCTGTGTCCTGGCGACTAGCGCCGGTGGAGAGGCGGCTGGCGCCTGTGTCCTGGCGACTAGCGTCGGTGGAGAGGCGGCTGGCGCCTGTGTCCTGGCGACTAGCGCTGTTGGAGAGGCGACTAGCGCCTGGGTCCGGGCGGCTGGCGCCGGTGGAGAAGCGGCTGGCGCCTGTGTCCTGGCGACTAGCGCCGGTGGAGAGGCGGCTGGCGCCTGTGTCCTGGCGACTAGCGTCGGTGGAGAAGCGGCTGGCGCCTGTGTCCTGGCGACTAGCGCTGTTGGAGAGGCGACTAGCGCCTGGGTCCGGGCGGCTGGCGCCGGTGGAGAGGCGGCTAGCGCTGTTGTCCGGGCGATTGGCGCCGGTGGAGAGGCGGCTAGCGCCTGAGGTTGTCAGGTCCTCTGTGGCTATCTGGCCGGTGCCAGATGGTGGCGGAGACTGGGCGTCTATCCTCCGTCGCTTCGCGGTCAGCAGATGTAGTGGCGTAGGGCGTGTTTTGCGCCTGGCCACTATTACTCCTTTCTCGGGTGGTATGAGTTGGAGGTAGAGATGTGCGAATTATTCGAATTCGAATCGAATCGAATCTGACGATATTCGATTCGATTCGAATCCGAATCGACGTAGTTCGAATTCGAAAGATTCGATAACGTCGATTCACTGCAATTCAAATTTGAATAAAAAAACCGCGTAAGAAGACTTAAAACCCGTTAAATTCTATCGTGCATCCAGCGCCTTTGCGGTCAGAAGATTCTTCTAAAGAATTTTAGGCGGCCACATAGCGCGCCACGCGCTCTATCGGTGAGCTCGTGAAATACCACGCGTAAACAAGCCGAGGCAGTCTGTGTTCCCGGTTACGGTGGCAGCGGATTATTTGTAGTTTTCACACAGCAGGTGAGTTCCAATGCGTATTCCTTAATTTTATGCAGTTATCTTTGATGTGATTTGTGATCAGTAGTAATTTTTAGAATGGGTTTGATATTTATTGCCTGTGAAAAAAGCGAACTGATATGGGATTACAAGATTAGGTTAGATTAGGTTCACTCATGATTCTTTATTTGAAAGGATTATTATTACATTCCAGATTCCAGTCATGGAGAGTGACTCAGATCCTGACAATGACAATCCGTCTGCATCTTCGGTCTCGCCTGCTGACACTTCGTTGTGTAACGAGGCAATTTCGTTCACGAAGAAAGATAACGGTTCCTATAAAAGGAAAAAAGTGACAGATTATTTTACAAGAAATGTCTCTAAGGATTGTGCGAACCGTGACGATGAAATAAGAGAATTATCAAATGATAGCGTAGAGAGTGTTTTAAATTCAGCTGTGCCTTCAACCTCAAAAAACAGGAGTGCTAATGAGGGAAATAGGGAAACAGACAGCTTCAGCACAGAAAATATAGATGCAGCTGACCTGGAAAAAATTACAAACCCATTTGCCTTAATTTGGAATTTCTTTACTAAAATAAATGGGGGTGATAAAGCAAAATACCTGATTTGTGGCACAGTTCGTTCTACACCAACTAGTACAACAACAACTCTGCAGTTGCACCTGCAAAAACATGACACTGTTTACAAAGAATACATGAGACTAAAAAAGATTAAGGAGAAACTAACTGAAGTAAAGAAGAAAGTCACACAGGATTCAAGGCAGCAAGGATCACTGAAGAAATGTGTCAATGCTTTCATGCCTCTTAACCCCTCCAGCAAGAAAGCCAAGGACATCACAAGAGCAGTAGCAGTTTTCATATGCAAGGGTCTACATCCTTATAACATTGTTAATGAACCAGGTTTCCGACATCTGCTACATTTTCTTGAGCCACGTTATAATGTCCCATGTAGGACAACATTTTCACGGTCAATTATTCCAAAACTGTACAAAGAACTGAAAGAAAAAATGCTGGAAGAAATTGAAACTGTGAGAAATGCTCTAGAATCTGTGTCCATCACAACTGACCTTTGGACGTCAAGATCTGGTGATGCTTTTATAGCATTCACTCTGCAGTTTATTAATGAGGATGTTCAAATGCGACATATAACAGTGGATTGTCAGCCTTTCCCTGACAAACATGATGCTGCAGCTGTCTGCGAGAACGTTATTGCCATGCTGCTTGACCCCAGGTTCAAGGATGTTCTTGTCAGTGACAACCTGCAAGCCGCTGCACTGCTGGAAGACAAGGCTCTAGAAAAGTGGAAGCAACATATTAGAAGAGGCATCATTCAATGCACTACTATCAACCAAGAAGCAGCAAACATATCAGCCTCATCTGCATCTAGCCAGAAAAAAACAAAGTGGGGTCACTTACAAAAAAAAACTGTGATGGTCAAAAATATGGAATTGCCTGATAAAATGGACAGCATAAAAAGAGAGGTGTGTATTTCTATACTATTTTATTAGTACTCAAATGGTTTGGTTCTTTTCAGTGATATAAAACAAACAAATATTCTTTTTAAGGTAGAAGCTTACCTGCAGATACCAACGATTGGGGCGGATGAAGACCCACTGGCTTGGTGGAGAGTGAACAAAGCAGCCTTTCCACTTCTCGTTCCTCTCGCCCGCCACTACTTGGCCCTTGCTGCAACTGAGACGTCTAGTGAGAGAGTTTTTTCTGTTGGAGGCAATGTAGTTATGCAGAAAAGAACAAACCTACTCTCGCAGCATGTAAGGGAAACTGTTTTCTGTCATGATAACATCCCTGAAAGTTACTTTAAAGAATAGCCTGTAATGAAAGACTGTCCCTGTGTTAGTCTGTACTCACTAGTCTATTCCTACTAATTACTTGTTTTTGGAGAACTTCATAATGCTCAAGTATTTTTTTGATTGTGATAAATGTTAAATGTTACTTTTGTTTTACTTTAATTGATTCTATTCATTAGAATTTAAACCTCAGTTGAGTGCCATTTGTGCAATATATATATATATATATTTTCTTTTACTTTGATGTTTCTATGAACAATAGTTAGTCTTAGTTTGTCTTAGTTAGTCTTAGTTAGTCTTAGTTTGTTAGCAAAGAGTACAAAACACAGTGCAAAACTGAGATTATCATAATGTTTCAATTCAACGTTTGTAGCGTTAGTTTTATCATATTTTACATTCTCTGTTCTGCTCTAAGCAGTCTTAGTTCTTAGTCTGTTACTAAAGTGTTTACGTTTCTTGAGTTGGAGCCTTAAAAATTATCAGCCAATATTAAGTAATGTGTAGATTTGACGAATAATTCAAGCCATTGTGATTTTTCATGCTATTTTTTTCTTCAACTGAATATATATTATATATTAAATATATATGAATGTAAGCTTGAAACCTATGACTCAATTACTGTGGCTGTGAAAATGTCTTACTAAGTTACAGTGACTTAATATTGTAGTACACACTGTCCCCTGAAAGGCTTTGGCCCTTCTGTATTTGTTACTTTTAATAAAGTATAATTTTTAATTTTAATATATGCATAAATGCTTTTCATTTCACTAACACATTTCTCATTTGACGCTAAGGGATCACATATCACAATTAGTCCTCTACAATTCTGCTGTTGTAACGGAATTTTACACAGGCTCGCATGAAGACTCCATTTTGCATTTTGTATTAAGTATTTGAATATTTACTGTCAGTTATAGTTATACCTACCAATACTATGTCGTGTTTTGTGGATTATCTTGCTGGACTCTTGGTGCAGACGGAATAAGTTGCACATTGCACAGTTGGTCGTTACGAGACTTCAGACTTCGTTAATTTTGATTCACCTATTCGATGTTTCGAATGCTTATGTCACATTCCTGGCTTGCAGAATTCCTACACGTTGATTCGATTCGAATTCGAAATATGGGTGATTCGATTCGGCGATATTTTTGTCGATTCAATTCGATTCGAATTTTTTTTTGCAAATTCGATTCGATTCGATTCGAATTAGAAAACCTTGATTCGCACATCTCTAGTTGGAGGCTTCTGACCACTAGGTGGGGCGTAGTGCTGCTGCGTCTTTTGAGATCAGCTAGAACCGGCGACTGGCGCCGAGAACTAACTTTTCCGTTGAGAGATTGCGTAACTTCACTCTGCGGGGGGCCCGCTTATATTCTTGCCCGGGTGAATCTTACTTACGGATTCACTTTACCGCGTCGCGCCGCGTAGCGGCCGCGCTCCGTACCGCGCTGCGCCTCGCGAGCACATGCGGGAAAGCTGTGCCTCGCGGGTTGCATATGCGTAGGCGTTTATTGTGGGAAATCGCCACAGGACCTCCTTTGCTGTATATAAGTCACGGGATTTGGAAGCGAACTGGTGGGCGCGAAGTTCGTCCACTTTGTGTTTTTCCTTTCTCCTGTTCCCGTTTAGTTTGTTGTTGTTGATTTGTCTCGATGTCATCTTCTTGGAGGATGTACGCCGGTTTCAATCTGTCTACTGAAACGTTGATATCCTTGCCGTTTCTGTGCAGTGTGACAACTTTGTCCCCTCTTTTTATTATCTTGTAGGGTCCTTCGTATGGTGGTTGTAATGCTCCACCAAGTAATTCCCTTCGCATGAAGGCATATGATGCTGTCTTCATGTCCTGGAAAATAAAGGTTGCTGCTTGTCCGTGCCTCTTTATCTCCTGTGGTTTCAGGTTTTGCAAGTTCTTTCTTAAATGCTCGAGCATGTCTCCTTGGTTTCCTTGCGATTCCTTTGGAGTGCTTTGTTGCAGGAACTGTCCAGGTAGTCTAATTGGCTCTCCATATATCATCTCAGCTGTTGTTGCTTGTAGGTAATCCTTCCACGCTGCCCTTATGCCCATTAAAACCACTGGTAGAATTTTTACCCATTTTTCTGTTTGGTGGCATTTAATGGCTGTTTTCATCTGCCTGTGCAATCGCTCTATCATGCCGTTCGCTGCTGGATGGTATGCTGTTGTTCTATAGTGTGTTGAGCCTGTAAGCTGTGTTAGACGCCTGAATAAGTCGGCCTCGATTTGTCGGCCTTGGTCTGATACGTGTTGGAATTCCAAATCTCGCCATCCAGTTAGCAAAAATGTTGCTTGCTATCGTATCTGCTGTTTTATCCGGTACTGGTATTGCTTCCGGCCATCTCGAGAACCGGTCTATCATTGTTAGGCAGTATCTGCATTCTTTCGACATGGGCATGGGTCCTACGATGTCGATGTGTATGTGTTCGAACCGTCGAGTGGGTGTTTGGAAGTTCCCAGTTGGTGTTTTGTTGTGCCTTGTTACTTTCGCTCGTTGGCACTGGAGACATGCTTGTGACCATTTTCGACAATCTTGCTGTATTCCTGGCCACACAAATCGTTGCATGACTAGCTTCGTTGTGGCTTTTACCCCTGGGTGTGATAGACCATGCAAGGACTGGAATATTTGCTTGCGGTATGACCTTGTCACAAATGGGCGTGGAATCTGTGCTTCTGCGTCGCAATATACTTTGATCTCTGTTCCGGGAATTGGTATTTCCTTTAGTTTTAATGCTGAGTCGCTTTGCAAGATTTGCTGCAATTCTTCGTCAGTCTTTTGTGATTTTGCTAGTTTCTCGAAGTCAACTGCTTCTTGGATAGTTTCTACCCTCGAGAGGGCGTCTGCTACCACGTTTTCTTTCCCAGCGACGTGCTGTATGTCCGTGGTAAATTGCCCGATGAATTCAAGGTGTCGTGTTTGGCGTGGGGAGCTTTTTAACGGATCTTGTCTGAAGGCGTACGTGATTGGTTTGTGATCCGTGTACACCGTAAATTTCCGTCCCTCTAAGAAGTGCCTGTAGTATTTTATCGCTGAGTAGATTGCTAACAGTTCCCTGTCGTACGGACTGTACTTCATTTGTGCGGGACTTAGCTTCTTACTCATGAACGCCAGTGGTTGCCAGTCGTTTCCGTTTTTCTGTTACACTACCGCTCCTATAGCACTGTCGGACGCATCTGTTGTTACCGCCAGCTCGACTTGTGGATCTGGGTGTACCAATAGTGTGGCTCGTGTTAGGCTGTTCTTTGTTTTTGTGAATGCCTCTTCCAAGTCCAGTGTCTATATGATTGGTATTTTCCCATTTGTTTTCGGACCTGTTAGTGTGTCGTTCAGTTTTGCCTGGTCCTTTGCTGCACCGGGGATGAACCTTCTGTAGAAATTTAGCATCCCCAGGAATTGGCGCATTTGTTTCACCGTTTCCGGTTTCGGGAAGTCTTGTATGGCTTGGACTTTCTCTGGTAGAGGTTTGGTACCTTCTGTTGATACCAGATACCCCAAGAACTTGACTTGTGGTTCTCCAAAGACGCATTTTGCCGGGTTTATTATTAGCCCGTAGTCATCTAATCGTTGGAATAGTTTTCGCAGATGGTTTTCGTGTTCCTCTTTTGATTTCGATGCTACTAGTATATCATCGATATAAGCGTAGCAAAAATCGAGCCCGTGTAATACTTCGTTGATGAAGCGTTGGAACGTCTGTGCCGCATTGCGTAGTCCGAATGGCATGTATTTGTACTCGAATAAGCCGAAGGGAGTCGTGATAGCTGTCTTTGGGATATCCTCTGTGTGTATCGGTATCTGGTTGTACGCCCTCACCAAATCTATTGTTGAGAAGATTTTCTTGCCTTCCAGTGTCTGGGTGAAATCTTCGATGTGAGGGATTGGATACCGATCTGCTACAGTTCTCGCCTTCAGTTTACGGTAATTCTCGCATGGGCGCCAAGAATTCTCTTTCTTGGGTGCCATATGGAGGGGTGCGACCCCTGGACTCTTCGACGGTTGAATTACCCCTTCTTGTAATAAGAGGTCAAATTCAGCCCCTGCTTTTAATTTGTCTGGAGCCAAACGGCGTGGGCGACATCCTTCAGGTGGTCCTGATGTTTTAATGTGATGTACTGTGGCATGTCGTATTTTCTTCTTGTTCCCCGTTGGTTTGAGGATGCTGGAGAATGCGGTAAGAAGATCGTGGTAGCTTGTTTGTTTTGTAACTGCCTTAATGCGCTCTCCTGTTTTTGTATGTGGAGATTTCTTTGTAAATAGTCCTAGTTTTCCATCTATTAGTCGACCCTTTCGTAAATCTGGAAGCAAATAGAAATAGGATAAGAAATCGGCGCCGATTAGTGGCTGTGCTACGTCAGCTATCACGAATCTCCACAGGAACGTCCTCCTCAAGCCGAAGTTTGGTTCCAGCGTTATCTGTCTATAAGTGCGGATGATTGTACCGTTCGCTGCGTATAATTGATATGGGCTAGACCATAGCGGGCCTTTGACCAGGTTGCGTGGATATACGCTGACATCTGATCCGGTATCTATCAAGTATTGCACTTTGGTTTTGACGTCGGTCATAACCAGGCGGCGAGGATTCGGGTCAGGGTCGTTGGCCGCCCTCAACGACTGCCCTCCTTGTTTTCCTGTTTATAATTGCAGGGTTGACGGCATTTCTTTGCCTTGTCTCCGAAGCGCTGATGATAGAAACACAGCCCATCATCTGTACCTGTTCTATCTCGTGATTGGCTTTGCGATCGGTTTCTCGTTGCCCGATTTTTGGATTGGCTTCTCGAACGGCTGCGTTGTTCTTTGACCAGCTGCGTCAATTTTGCGACTTGCTGTGTCAGCAATTTGATCTGGTCTTCCCCTGCGGAGCTAGAGGTAGAAAAAGTAGAAGTGGTAGCGGTTGTTGCAGCCACTGTAGCTCGGCTGGTTACTTCCGCGAATCGGTCGGCTTGTTCAGCGATATCTTAGAGTCTATCCTCCGTTCTGGTTGCAAGGACTTGTATTTGTGTAGGTAGTCTGCCCAACCATAGTGTTCGTAGGAGTTCGTCTGGAACGTTTGCGTCGGCAAGCGTTCGTAGGTGTCGTAGGAATTGTGAAGGCTTCCTGTCGCCAAGCTCTTCATGTTCTATTAGTTGACGGATACGCTGCTCCTGTGTGGCTGTTAACCGTTGGATCAGAGCCTTTTTAACCGCTTCGTATTTTCCATTTGTCGGAGGTTGTGTTATGATGTCTCTAATTTCGCGTGCATATCTTGTTTCGATATGTGACACCACGTAAGAGTATTTTGTTGCGTCCTGCGTAATGCCTCCAAGGGTGAATTGGCGGGATTGTCCCGATTGCGCACATTACGGATCGGACACAGCGATATTTCCCGATCGGACACAGTCCCGATCGGACACAATCTCGATCGGACACAGTCCCGATCGGACACAGTCCCGATCGGACACATTCCCGATCGGGACTGTGTCCGTTCGGGAAAGTGTCCGATCGGGACTGTGTCCGATCGGGATTGTGTCCGATCGGGATTGTGTCCGATCGGGACTGTGTCCGATCGGGAAATATCGCTGTGTCCGATCCGTAATGTGCGCAATCGGGAATCACTCGAATTGGCCCTCTATTTATGCGAATCAGAGTTCTGGTTCTTCAGGCCAGAAGGGGAGTGCCTTTACTGCCAAGCGGCCGATTTGTTCTTCAACCATTATCACACGTCGGGGTCACCAATTTCTTGTGGAGGTTCGCTTTACGGATGTGGACAGGACGTGTTGAATATCGTACAGTCAATCTCTGATATAAACCGATTTATTCATTTTTACAAGTTTAATATGCGTTTGCGTGTTTGTGTGTTATTATTATTTCTATCAATGTTATGTTGCCGCTCCTCCGTGGTCTGCCTCCTCTTTTCTTTATCTGCGTGGAGGCGTCCTTAAACGTTCGCTGGTCCTTCGACGTTCGAGGGGCCATCTTTATGGGTGAGCGCTTCAGGGGCGAGATGAGCGGTGGCACTTGCCACAATATCGGAGGCGTAAGAGAACGCTCTCTGATGTCCGGGGTTGCCGGTCGGTCGGTCGTCCTTGAAGCCGGCCGTATGTCACCACTAGAGAGGTCGTCCCTGGGGAGTGTCGCTTCGGGGCGCCTGGTACAGGAGTCAGGGCACCTGGTGCCGGCGTTGAGGTGACTGGCGCCGGTGACGCGGCGGCTAGCGCTGACGTCCTGGCGACTGGCGCCGGAGGTGAGGTGGCTAGCGATGTTGTCCGGGCGACTGGCGCCTGTGGAGAGGCGGTTAGCGCTGTTGTCCAGGCGACTAGCGCCAGTGGAGAGGCGGCTGGCGCCTGTGTCCTGGCGACTAGCGCCGGTGGAGAGGCAGCTGGCGCCTGTGTCCTGGCGACTAGCGCTGTTGGAGAGACGACTAGCGCCTGGGTCCGGGCGGCTGGCGCCGGTGGAGAGGCGGCTAGCGCTGTTGTCCAGGCGACTGGCGCCGGTGGAGAGGCGGCTAGCGCCTGAGGTTGTCAGGTCCTCTGTGGCTATCTGGCCGGTGCCAGATGGTGGCGAAGACTGGGCGTCTATCCTCCGTCGCTTGGCGGTCAGCAGATGTAGTGACGTAGGGCGTGTTTTGCGCCTTGCCACTATTACTCCTTCCTCGGGTGGTATGAGTTGGAGGCTTCTGACCACGAGGCGGGGCGTAGTGCTGCTGCGTTTTCTGAGATCAACTAGAACCGGCGACTGGAGCCGAGAACTAACTTTTCCGTCGAGAGATTGCGTAACTTCACTCTGCGGGGGGCCCGCTTATATTCTTGCCCGGGTGAATCTTACTTACGGATTCACTTTACCTCGTCGCGCCGCGTAGCAGCCACGCTCCGTACCGCGCTGCGCCTCGCGAGCACATGCGAGAAAGCTGTGCCTTGCGGGTTGCATATTCGTAGGCGTTTATTGTGGGAAATCGCCATAATCGTTAATACTAAGAGATTGCGATAAACCTCTTGAAAAAAAGCTGCATCATCTAATGATGCTATTCTTTTCCTAGTGCCTGGTATCTTATGCACCAATCGACCACATATCGCGCACTTCGGATTGTATCTTTCGACGTGCGTTGACATATTATATATATAAGTAATTCTAGAAAAATATCAATATATATATATAAAGAGAGAGAGGGGGTAGGAGGGAGGGGGAGGAAGAAGGAGGGAGGGAGAGGTATGGGATGGAGAGGGAGAGAGGGAAGGAGGGGGGAGAGAGAGCGAGAGAGCGAGAGAGATTGAGCGAGAGAGCGAGAGAGAGAGCGAGAGCGAGAGAGAGAGCGAGAGCGAGAGAGAGAGAGAGAGAGAGAGAGAGAGAGAGAGAGAGAGAGCAGAAAATGCCCAGGTGAGCCGAGAAGAGAGAACGCTCAAGTGAATTAGAGAGGAGCCTTGGACAGAGTTCCCAAGATGCAACATTTAATATCAAAAATCCACAATCGACTGGCCAGCTCGGGCACAAGAGTTCGGAGCTCATGCGACCCCCTCCTACGCGCACGTGGACAAAGGTAGGAGCGCTCGACTGACCTACTACGTATGCGGCTCAGGGGGGTATAGGGATAGATACGCGCGTGGAGAGAAGATGAGCGCGGCTACGAAGATCCGCACAAAGCGGAGAGCGAGAGAGTTGCTATAGGTATATAAAATAAGCCTGGCAATAAATGTAGGTATAGCAAAGTATAGATATGGATATACATAGGTATAACAGAATACAGATATAGAGAGCATGCTAAACAAAAATGTGGACAAGGAGAGAGCGCGATAAGACAATGTATGTAGATGTACGGACGGGACAGAAAGAGTTGAACAACGTAGAAAGAGCTTCGCGAAAACGGCACGGACAGAGGAATTGTAAACATGAAGTCGAGATCTTCAACAGTATGCAATGAAATATAATATTATTCGATAAAATACAGCTCATAACTGGCGCGTCACAATAAAGAAAAACATCAAAACTCACAAACTATTTTAGATATCAGTGTCGTTAAAAATTACTTGTTATAGGATTCCATTCCAAGATTCTAAACAAATATAGTACCCAAAAAACTATGATAATTTTGAAAACAAAACTTTTTCTTCTACCCATTTTATTGGTTCAAAAAAATTATTTGTTGTAGAATACTATTCCAAAATTCTACAAAAAATATATGGCGATAGTACCAAAAGCATATCATATTTAAACAAAATAAAAAGGATACTTTATTTCTTAACAGTACCGCCTACCCATTTTATTGGTCCGAAAAAATTTACTTGTAGAATACTATCCCAAAATTCTACAAAAAAATATATGGCAATCGTATCAAAAGCATATCATATTTTAAAAAAATAAAAAAGAATACTTTATTTTTTAAAAGTACCGCCTACTCATTTTATTGCTTCCACAAAATAATTTCTGATAATGAAACTATTCCAAGATACTACAAAAATTTTTTCGTAATTGTACCCGAAAAATATTGGGACTAAAAAAAACTAGAGCATTTATTTATTTTTTAAAAAAATGTTTCTGTCATCAGAAACCTTTCCCGAATTTTCCACAAATGTGTCTCAATGATACCTACAACATATAAAAATTTCATCAAAATCGGTTAAGCCGATCAAGAGATATGAATTATTTTTGAAATTTTTATTTTTATTTTTTACACCAAAACGGTTCGATATTAAGGGCTAATATTTGGCTAAATTGTAAGTGACACTGATAGCAATTGAAGCAAAACAAATGAGCATGATCCTTTTGGGAGCAGATTGGTTTTCCTTATCCGGCTACGGCCTTTTTGTATATCATAAAATTTGAAAGAGATGAAAATAAAACGTTCAAAATCATTGTATTTTTTACGAAATATCATTCGATCTTTAACATTAGGAATCAATTGTTCAAAATCACCGAAATTGCAGTCCTTTAAAAGATCACCCAAATTATTTATGTTGTTGATTTCATTTACTGTGTAAAATAAATGACAGGGACATTTAGTGGACAAAAATTAATTTTTACAATAAACACGTGCGTATTATAAGTCCACACCATTTAATATAAATTACTTCTTTTGATTTTTGAATAAAAAATAATTAAAAAATTATTTAAATAATTTTTTTTCTACAAACTACTAGAAATGTTACATAAAATTAAAAAAAAAGATATGTAAATGTATTTCGATTTTTTCGAAGACTTTAAAAAAATAATCTGTTATTTAGTAATACTATTGAATATTTATTAATACATAAAAAATAATGTAGTAAGTATTACTAAATCATTAATAAGTATTAGTGAATCACTAATAAGTGTTAAGGTAATGTGAGGACAATTGTGAAAGGGTTATTGTAATGACTAAACGCGATTTATGCTGAATAAAAGAATAGACTATATTATCACGCTCTCTCGCTAGCTGCTGCAACAAGACTGACCATGTTCGGGCGCTAGCTAACCATATAGGCTTACGCGCATGCGCTTATGGAGCGACACTAGGTGAATAAAATAGAACGTAACTATACCGACTTTCGGTTGAACATAGGCGTAACAAACTGCTTCAATACTTTCTCCGTTTGTATACTTTGTGAATACTTATTAGAAATTATATAATAGTTTCTTAAATTTTTACTTCGTGAATACTTAAGCTACAACATAATTTCTTAAATTTTTCTTCGGCAAGAACTTTCGTAAAAATATCCGCTTTTTGAATGTCTATAGGTACATATTCAACTTCTATTCCTTTGGCCACAACTTTTTCTCGAATGTAATGGAATCTGATATCAATGTGTTTGGTACGCTTATGCCCAAGTAGAAATTTCGTTCGGTTTACATCGAGAAAGCACTGGGCACTCGACCTAAGCATCGGGACCTTATAATGTTCATCCGGTGATGACCTTATCTCAGCGTCACGCAGCTCCCCGATCAAAAACTTATCAGGTGTACCTGACTGAGACTTCATAGGGATAGGGATCAGGGCCGAGTCGGGTAAGCGTGGACTTCTTGTAGGAATTACGCATTTTTTCCGGAATTAAATAAAAATATTTGTTACTGTTGTTTCAACTGTAAGAAGAAATAGAAAGATTTATTTTCAATCATTTTCCTTATTGCAACATACAGAATGTTATAGACATTGTGGCGGCCTAGACGGCCCCACAAAAGCGCCTGAACACAGGCAACTAAGCGAGCAAAGCTTTCTCGCAAGCGCCTGTGCTACGAGGCAGCGGTACGGAGCCGCGCCGCTACGTGGCGCAACCGCGGAATGTTTTCCCGCAGTTAAAACGCCGCTCCGGCCAGCATATAAGGCCGCGCGCAAAGCCGATGAATCAGCCACGGCACTGCTAGCGGAGTATACTCCCACAGCATATAGTGCCTGACTTTTTGGTCTAACTTAGACCCAGCGCAGTCTTACGACTCGCTAGCTCTCTTCCACAGCGGTGCAGCCGGAAGATCATATCCGGAGTTCACGCCGACCACGGTCACAACCGCCGCCACGATCACCCGGCAACGAGCGGATTGAGGTAGCCGAGAGACCTGCAACACCAGCAGGAGGAAGAGTCAAACGTCACGTCCACTGGAGCCTGCTACCTTGGACGCTGACACGGCTAGAGCTGCGGCCTCCACAACTCACCAGGCCGCCAAGGCACCTCTTGACGACGTGGGACGAGCGGATAAGGCGATACACCAGCCCAAGGAAGACTTGGGTCGTACCGCCTCTAATATCACCACTGCACGCATCTCCGACGCCACCGACATCCACGGCAACGCAGACTGCGGCACCGGCCCGCGTACACCGGGGCACTCAGGCCAGGGTTGAGGTCCGCAGCGTCGACCAGGCTACCCAATCGGATAGCGACTGGGAGTCACCGCTGACATCCGCGGCGACGCAGACCGATACGCCTGGACCAGACCCGCCGGAACTTCGAAGCTACACACCGACAAGGCTTCCTCCAGCAAGGGAACGCGCAAGGTCCGCGCCAGCACCGACCGGTAGAACATCTCGCCGCAGTCGCTGGGGACCGCTACGGCGTACACGGACGAAGCCGTCTATAACGTACAGGGAACGTAGGTCCCGGTAAATCAGTCCTTCTTAGGACTAAAACAAACAGTCCTTTTCAGGACTCACCAAACGGCCCTTTTCAGGGCCCCCCAAAAGATCTGACGTGAGCATCTCGAGGACGAAAGCTGTGTCGTTTCTGCTGATATCTGCAGAACACACAGCTTTGTATATAGTGTACATATTACTACAAATAAAGAGATCCAATAACCGAATCGCTGTACTCGTCATTTACGGCTAGCTCACCTCCTCTCTGCGGCGTAATCACGCAAGACACGAAAGCGCTACAGACATTATACAATTATATCGTATTTTACAAATGGAATAAAAGAATTCTTTTTTTGGAAAAAACTGAAAACAAATGCCATACTGACAAATACATAATAAAAACACAAATGTTACTACAAAAAGTATTAATTTTCTCCTGTATTTGAGCAATCTTTATCTTAATAATTAATATTTTTATGATTTGGATTCTTTATCAGTATCGTATTTTGAAATTTAAACGGAACGATTTTTTTTTCTTTTTTGTAAAAAAACATTTTGCTTTTTAGTAATGAAATAATAAATAAATGTCAAGGAAAAACATTCCTTATTCAAGTGATGAAAATCCAGACTAAAAAATTTATCATAAAAACAAATGTAGTAGTGGTAGATACGTAATAAAAACACAAACGTTATAACAAAAATTACTTATTTTTCCCTATTATTTAGGCCAGAGCTTGGCACGGTTTGCACATTTCGACTGAATTCTGAGAGTCACCGCCCATCATCCACCCCTTAAGTCTTGACGTCTTCGCAACGAGTCGTCTAACAGCCGTAACTAAGCACGCGGCGTTTTGCCTCAGGTACGACGCATCGGTAACGCGACGTGATTCCGTATCCCCTGATTGCCAAATGTCAATGCTTTAAACGCGATCTTAAAATCTTTTCTTTTTAAATAATTAAGTCAATAACAAAATTTTAATTCTCGATTATATTAATTATATTTACGATATAACAATCCTAAAATATTATTAAATTATATGCGTGTTAAATGTCCCGGAGACTCTTTCCGATTTATAAATTAATAAATAATTGTAAATTCTTAAAGTTACATAAAAGACGCTTTTATTAAAAGCATGAAATACTTAAGAACAATTATTTACGTTATGTGGATTGTTGGATAACCTTAGTAATATGATATCATTATATAAAATTAGGATAATGTAATTATAGTTTTAAAATATTTGTAGCAATAGGTTTCCACGTCACCCATGAGGTACTATTGTTGACGCGTTTTTTTAAGTGGTTTCCCCTGTAGGCCTACTCCACTAAATGAAAAAAGATACCAACTAAAAAATAAAATGACAGAAATAAAAATATAGTCAATAAATGTAAATAATTTTAAAAAGATATTAAACTTATTTTGTACGACTACGCGATTCGTGTGATTCAATTATGGATGGAATATCTATTTGGATATTTGAAGTACTTATTCGCATCAACGAAGATAATGATGCATCCTTCAAACAAGAACGCCTGTCTGTTTTAATGTATTTCATTTTAGAAAAAGAACATTCACATAAATAGGTAGATCCGAACATCGAAAAATATCGAAGACTGAAATTTCTAAGATTCGGATAAGTCGCTACATCTAAAATTTTAAAGAGCTCTATTCCCTTCTCCGACCGCGTTTTAAGGGAAAGATCACATTGCAAATCACATAATTCCTGTTGCAAATCTATATTTTGTTCTTCGATTTGCACAGTGAGAGGATTCTCGAGAAGAATTAGGTCATTTCTAAGCATCTCAAAATCACTGAATCGCGTATTAAATTGATTTATAAGAGAATCGATTAAGTAAAGATGCTCCTGAAAATTGCAATTTGTGCCATGCTCTTCGAAAAGAATCTGACAAGATGGGAAGAAATCCCATCTTGTCAGATTCTTTTCGAAGAGCATGGCACAAATTGCAATTTTCAGGAGTATCTCTACTTAATCGATTCTCTTATAAATCAATTTAATACGCGATTCAGTGATTTTGAGATACTTAGAAATGACCTAATTCTTCTCGAGAATCCTCTCACTGTGCAAATCGAAGAACAAAATATAGATTTGCAACAGGAATTATGCGATTTGCAATGTGATCTTTCCCTTAAAACGCGGTCGGAAAAGAGAATAGAGCTCTTCAAAATTTTAGATGTAGCGACTTATCCGAATCTTAGAAATTTCAGTCTTCGATATTTTTCGATGTTCGGATTTACCTATTTATGTGAATGTTTTTTTTCTAAAATGAAATACATTTTACAGACAGGCGCTCTTGTTTGAAGGATGCATCATTATCTTCGTGGATGCGAATAAGTACTTGAAATATCCAAATAGATATTCCATCCATAATTGAATCACACGAATCGCGTAGACGTACAAAATAAGTTTAATATCTTTTTAAAATTATTTACACTTATCGACTATATTTTTATTTCTGTCATTTCATTCTTTAGTTGGTATCTTTTTTCATTTAGTGGAGTAGGCCTACAGGGGAAACCACTTAAAAAAAACGCGTCAACAATAGTACCTCATGGGTGTGACGTGGAAACCTATTGCTACAAATATTTTATAACTATAATTACATTATCCTAATTTTATATAATGATATATTACTAAGGTTATCCAACAATCCACATAACGTAAATAATTGTTTATAAGTATTTCATGCTTTTAATAAAAGCGTCTTTTATGTAACTTTAAGAATTTACAATTATTTATTAATTTATAAATCGGAAAGAGTCTCCGGGACATTTAACACGCATATAATTTAATAATATTTTAGGATTATTATATCGTAAATGTAATTAATATAATCGAGAATTAAAATTTTGTTATTGACTTAATTATTTAAAAAGAAAAGATTTTAAGATCGCGATTAGCTTTGGTAATTCTAGGATCAATGGGCATCCTCGGATCTCTAGGATCTCTCGGATCTCTACCGAATCTGTCAGCCTTCGGATCATGGCAAAAATTGTCTGTAATATTAAATGTAGTGGGCCCTCTCGGATCAGCGACAGCCGGTATCACCGGTGGTGCGCTAACTGGAGCGGGCTGTGTTTGAGGAGGTCCTCTTAAATCTTGATCCATTCTAGCTAAACGCGGATCTATTGGTCTATCCAATCGAAGATCCACGTCTTGACCCGCGAAAATGGGCGCTGGAGCATTAACAATTGGTGGAGGTCGCGGCGGAGCCCACGGTTCCTCAATTCGTGGCTGGACCTGTTGGATTGGCTTTTCTGATGGCGTCAATACACCCGGGATACAATATGTGAAAGCTTGCCAATGTTAAACTTTGACGTTGCGTTCCGTCTAGTCGTTTTTTTTGCATTTGACATTGTATTGCGCATTCGGAACACGTTGTAGCAGAGCAATATAACAGAAGATGTCGATCAACGACACTTTATTGGTAGAGTGTGTGCGGGCGCATCCCGAAATATATGATAAGGGACATGCAGGGTTCAAGAATGCCGGAATAAAAGACTCCGCATGGAAGATTGTGGCCGAAACAGTGAATGGTAGGTTATGTTGCATCCTTCTTGATTGGAAACTTACAGTTCATATACGTTTTCTATATCTACCAACGAGAATGACAACAAAAACAAACCTTACGGAATGTTACGGCGATCGTAATTTCACAGACGTACTTCAACCGTTAAGTTCACGTCACGTCACTTCACGTCCCATCGCGTGCTGTTACGTTAAGTTCATCGTAATCCCGGCTTAAAATGGATCCAGTAGCGGAATTCTCTAACGTCTTAACGACAATATTCGTTATCGTTAAAAACCGACAATTGTCGCTTGCGCGACCGACGATTGCGGTTGTGAGTGATTCTTTAACATAGGCTTAACGATTGGAATCGATGCAAAAATCGTTACAAACGCATCGAAATAATTCGGTAAGTGTGCAACGTTGCCAGATTTTAAACAGGTTAGATCTAGTAACTTTTGAGGGAATTTTATGTTTTTGAAAACTAAAAACTGGACATTGTGAAAACTTCTTATTCAGATTAATCTATGATCAAAATATTTTTTGCATTAACCTAAATCTTTCCACGTGGCCGTATAGTGGGTGGAAGCCCGGCTAAGAGCCAAAAAATTAAAAGAAGAAGAAGAACCACAAGTCCGTTGTTTGTAAACTAGTAGGCTTATTTTTTTGCAAAGAATCAATCAATCTTAATTAGAACATAATGTCTAAGTATGTATTGTGATAGTTGTAAAATGTAATATGATAAATATAATGTGATAAATGTAATGTGATAAAATGTAATGCGAGATTATTTTTATTTTACAGTAAAAGAACAAGAACTGCAAGGGCATCACAGTTACAAATTACAAAAATGATAGATTTTTTTTATCTAAACAAAGGAGTTGCAGAAGGAAGGTTTAATGCTCTACATGGAAAAGAAGAAGCAAAAATGGGCAGAATTAACAAACGAATTGAATTCCTTTCAAGGTGCTACTAAAACAGTAGACCAATGGCAAATGGTATGAACAATTGAATTCCTTTCAAGGTGCTACTAAAACAGTAGACCAATGGCAAATGGTATGAACAATTGATTGCATGTGTATATATTTAGTATAAGCAAAATCTTGCGAGTCCTATATAACATATGGATTTATATATATGTTTAAGGTTTGGAGGGACTTAAAAAGTCGTATTTCTATAAAAGCAAAAGATTTGCGAAAAGCAAAAGGATTAACAGGGAATAAAGCTATTGCGCAATCTGAATTGACGGAACTTGAACTACGTGTAATTGGATTAATAGGAGCCGAGTATATCGAAGGAAGTAAATATTGTGCAAATAGTATCCCTGAAGAGGAGGTAATTTAATAAACGTTTAAAGTTATTATATATGTTACAATATATATTCTATTTAATAGAAACAGTAATTGCTTTTTACAAATGTGTTTATATTGTCTGTGCATATAGAATTTGCTGGAAGAATTAGAACATGGAAACAATTCAGTTTTATCAGCGACTCCACAAGTGATAAGCGTTTGCTCAAATGTCTCACGTGAAATTTATCAGAACTCGCAATATTCAAATGGTGAGAATCTATTATTTTTATCGTTAAAAATGTATTAATAGCCTATCATATCTGTACAGATTCACCTCTAAGGTTTTTTTGATAATAATACGTAAATTAATAAATAATAAGTAATATTAATAAATATAAACAAATAAAAATAAATAAATAAATAAAATAAAAAATAAATAAAATATAAATAAATATAGGTAAATTGATGAACAATAATTAGTAATTAATAAATGAATAATCAAAGTTCAATATATTCAAAGTGCTATATAATGTCTTTTGTTTGTAGCTAATCCCATAGATAACAACGAGGACTTAATTTTTGACAATTGTTCACTGGATAACAATTAATTACAACATGATGCAATAAATGAAATTGGAGATGTTACTCGGAATATTTCAGAAACCAACTGCGAATCGACAAAGACTGCTGTTCGTACTTTTAGGACACATAAAAATACTACATATTCATATTCTACATCAAAGTCTACAGAACAGTCTAGTTCAAATATTGATATGCCCACTTCATCAAGACGATGTAAGGTTAAAATCTTACTTTATAGATATTATAATTTTTAATTGTTTTTCAAAATGTTTTTGCATATTTATATTTATGATAATTTTCTGTAATAATAGGCGTACATACATTTTTTTATTGTAGTTAATCGACTTACACCGTCTGAAAAATTGTTTTCGTCAAGGGAGCACTTTCAAAGCATGATTGAAAAGCAGGCCGATGTTGCATTTGTAAGACAAAATCTTCAATTGGCGTTGAATGCATAATTTTTAAAAAACAAATGTTGATAATTTATTAAATATATTTGAATGTTTGCAGATACATGCTGAATCTTCTAAAATTCAAGCAGAAGCTTCGAAAATGAATGCGCTTGCAGTAACAGAAATTGCACATGGCATAACAAAATTAGCAGATACTGCTGCTGTAATGGCAATCAATGAAAAGGAACGAATACGAGTATTTGAGAAACGTATAGCAATTATGGAACACATGTTGCCTACTTATCTTAACAAATAATCTGCGATATGTCAAAGTTAACTATTTAATCTAATCAATTTTATTAATATTGTTTTTAATTATTGTTGCCACTGTTGCTACATTCGAGAAGTGCATCAC
The DNA here is from genome assembly GCA_963971435.1 of Lasius platythorax. NCBI lineage: Eukaryota > Metazoa > Arthropoda > Insecta > Hymenoptera > Formicidae > Lasius > Lasius platythorax. The sequence continues at coordinate 2,765,574 of OZ020548.1, forward strand.
GCCAAGTCATAGTGGAAGGGATACAAACACAAGCGAAAACCATGTACATATGAGCGCCAGCGGTACACATGTACGCGGTTTTCGCTTCTTTGTATCTCTTCCACTTACACTATAATAGATTTTTTGTTTTATTTTTTTTATCTAAATTCCTAGAGACTTTAACGAAGACTGGGAATAATTGCCAAATATATTTTAGTACAAAGACTTGCCAAATGTATTGTAGCATTTTTATAAGTTAGTATTGAGTATTATAAGTTAGTAAGTATTTTTTATGATATAGTATTCTAAGTATTATATTATATTATAGTATTAGTATTATTAGAGTTAAAAAGTTACAAAATAGTATGTTAAAAAGTTAATAAAAATGTTACAAGTTACTAAATTATAGTTAAAAAATTATCTAAATATATTTTTGAAATAAATAAAATGGTTTTATACTTATTTGTTAATTTCAGCTGCTTTTTATCATCTGCCAAATCTTTCTGCTATTAAACGATCTTGGATGCGACGCGCGATAGCAAGAGGTCCACGAACATGATTAATATCATCAGCATCATCATAATTTTCGTGCACATATTCATTATGATCAAAATATGCATCAAAATTATCAAGTATGTCGTGAGCTTTCCGCATATTGTGGAGAACTGTACAAGCGTTGACTATTCTTCCAGCGAAGCCAGGCTCATACTGCAAAACCCTGTGTCGAGAAAGACATCTCCAAGTAGACTTCAGTACACCGAAGAGACGTTCAACACAATTTCTTGCGCTACATAACGCTTCGTTATATGCAAAACGTGGAGTTCCTTCCGGCTGTCGAGGCAAAGGAGTTAATAGCCACGGTTCCAATGGATAACCTGAATCACCTACATAAACAAAATATGCAAAATTTATTTCAGCTATATCATTTGTCTCAGTGCATGAATTCTTAAATTTCTTGTATTGAATATAAATTGTGTTAGAGAGTTTTAAAACTTTTTAATACAATTTAACACGGAATTTCACAATGTAAAATACATCATGTATTATTCTATAAATCGACAATAAAAACTTTCCGCAATAATAATTTCTAATATAAAAAATCAAGATAATTACCAATGAGATATGTTCGTCGTTCACCACGATTGTATGCGCGTTCCATAACTCGTCGCGCAGCAGAAGCATTCCATATATATGCATCGTGTCGTGCTCCAGGATACCTTGCATTCACATTGAGTATTTTTAAATTTGGGTCACATATCTAAGAGATTAAACATTGAATGTAATTGGTTAATATTAATACATTAAACACGTTATACAAATCCACGATTTAAATATTTACCATTTGCACATTTAATGAATAATATCCATGATGATTGATGTAGGCTTCTTCATGCTCTTTGGGTGCAAGAATCGCTACGTGGGTACAGTCAATTGCTCCAATAACCCCTTCAAATGGCTGACGTGCATTTTGAAATTGTATTCTCGCTAGCTGCCTGGCTCCTGGAGTTATAGGAAATTGTACCCACTGCCTGAATATTAAATCATTGATTGCATCTGCTACTTTGTGTATACATCTGCTGATGGATGTTTGGCTCATGGAAATGCCCCATTGTTCACCCACTAGACGTTGAAAACAGCCAGTTGCATAAAATCTCACTGCTGATAATACCTATAACATGTAAGATATGTACATATATAAATGCCGTAAACAAACTCAAATAAAAATTATTTAAAAATAAATAAAAAAATAATTATTATAAAATAAAAATATACATTGTGTCCTTGTTGGGAAGCACCCTGTATTGTAAAATATATGATTAATTTGTGTTACTTTTTTTTCTGTAGACAGTCCAGTGATCCTTGTCCGTTGCAATCGAGGTTCTAATGCATCGATGAGATCGAAAAATAAGTCTGGTGTTAGGCGATACAGTTCCTTAAATTCGTTTTCCGTCAAATCGAATGGATCTTCTGTTGCTCGCAACAATTGTCGTTGTGTCCTTCGTTCAAGGCGTTGAATACAATCTTCCATCATCATATATCATCTAAGACAAGATAGCCGAGAGCCATTTTAAAACCAAAAGTTAAAAAATCATTTTATCAATGAAAAACATTAAAAACAAAAATTAAAGGTTCAAGAAACGAAAATATTAATACTTACTTTCAATCCGTATTATTGCAGCTATATTTTATCCAGTAACTTTTCTAACCTAATTCTCATATGTCACATGTTACACACATGCACATATTCCTTACATCAACGTATCACCGACTCACACCGACTATCGTTAATGGCTTAGCGAGACCTCCGGTATCGATCGCAACCGCATCGACACGGCTTCGACACTTTTCGGAATATAACGATTCATATTATCGAGAGTTATCGATAACTGCTAGTTACAGAATAACCTCTTGCGATAATCATCGATATCGATAGTTAACGATAGCGATATTCGTCGATAAGACGTTAGAGAATCCCGCTACAGTTAGCGCCACTGTACCGGCTAGGAAAACGGTCTCACGAAAAACGGCGGCGTGGCTCCTCTCAGGCTTCTCTCTGGATCTCCCTTTCTCACTTCTTCTCGCTCTTTCTCGTTTTCTCTCTTTCTCTCTCCTTCTTTCTCCTTTCATCTCGCTCTTTGTCGCGTTATTATTACATAATATATTATTAGAAGTACACAGTACACGAATAAAATAAATATTCTTTGCTTTCGTAAGGTCAAAGAAATGAATGAGAAGAGCGAAGAAGAAGAAAATGCAGATGAGAGCAACATTGACTTCCAAGAAAGCGAAGAAGATTAATAATCAACATTGCCAAAATTTTAGTAAAAAAAATTATTCTCTAATTTTTAATTTTTAAGCCTGATGTTGATATTATATACAGGGTGTCCCAGAATTGATAGTAAAAAAAAGGGGGCATATTCTACAGGTCAAAATAAGGTAAAACGACGTCGTGGTCCTTTTTAGTTTTACACCTCCACCCACCCACGCAATCACGCATTTATTGACCTATTTCCACATTTATGGATCGATTCTCTCAAAATTGGTATCAAAATTTTGCCAATTTTTCGGAGATCGCTACGTCGTGGTCTTTTTTAGTTTTACATTCCCTCCCACGCACCCACCCACGCAATCACACATTTATTGACCAATTTTCTCGTAATTGGTATCAAAATTTTGCAAATTTTTGTGAGATGGCGATATCATGGTCTATTTTAGTTTTACACCCCCACCCACGCACCCACCAACGCAATCACACATTTATTTCCCCACTTCCACATTTATGGATCGATTTTCTCGAAATTGGTATCAAAATTTTGCAAATTTTTTGAGGATCAAGACGATGGTGGTTTTTTTAAGTTTTATGTTAAGTGTTTAGCAGGATCGTATGGTTTCGGGAACCTTGCGGAGAAAAATTGAGCAAGTAAAAGATATTACTGAGATATATTTCGGACCGTACAAAACGTAAACTGAAACTTAAAGACTTAATCGAACTGAACATAAAAGTAACTGCTTGTACAAAAACGACGTGCTGCTTACTGCAGCGTGTACGACCGACTGTAACGACGGACAAAGAGAGCACACTAACGCATGCGCCGTCGCTGTTCCTTCTATAATAATGACTGCGTGAAGCGCGCCAAGCTTAAAAGTTATTTCGCGGTTTTAATCCAACATTCCCACCGCTTAAGTGCTTCACGCATCTACTTGTTAAATTTAACATTGCACACAAATCTTTAAAACGCTCTCTCGGGACGGCTTTTATATAAATATCTGCTCGTTGCAGATGATTAGGAATGTAACATACTTTCAACTCTTTCTCCTCTACTTTTTCGCGTAGAAAATGTTAGCGGATGTCAATGTGCTTTGTTCTTTTGTGATAGACCGGATTTTTTACTAATTGAATTGCAGATTGATTATCTATGTGAATAATCGTACCTTTCTCACATTGACATCCGATATCATTCATAAGCTTCCTAAGCCATATAGCTTCTTTTGCCGCCGCTGCGGCCGCAACATATTCAGCCTCGGTTGTACTTAAAGTTACGGATTTTTGTCTTTGGGATGTCCAAGTTACCGGACCGTTCGCAAGCATAAACACAACCGGTTGTCGAGCGCCGCGTCTCTATATCGCCTGCAAAATCCGCGTCCGTATACCCTTCTAATATGAAGTCATTCCCACCGCTTTTATACATTATTCCGAGCTCCGCGGTTCCTATCAAATACTTAAAAACGCGTTTTGCTGCGTTCCAATGATTTTGATCATGTTTGTTTAGAAATCGGCTAAGTACATTCATTGCAAACGCTATATGGGGTCTTGATATTACGGCCAAGAACATTAACGAACCTACAGCTTCCCTGTATGGGATATTTGGAATCTCTGATTCATTTTCTTCTACTGGACCAAGTATCGCGTGTGGATCCGCAGGTATGGAAACCGGTTTCGCGTCGATCATGCCAAATCGCTCTATTATTTGCATGATATATGCTTTCTGATGAATTCGCATCGATTTTTCAATCCGATCGCGTTCTATTTGCAAACCTACGAACATTGATGCATCTCCTAAAGTTATTTCAAACGATTTGCCTAATTCGTTAATAATAGAATCAAGAACATCATAAGACTCGCACGCAATCAAACCATCGTCCACGAATAGTGCTAGAAATACACGTACATTCTTAATCTCACCGACATAAATACATTTTTCGGATTCGCACGGCACGAGATTAAATTTTCGCAAAAAGTCTGTAAATTTTGTGTTCCAACATCGCGCGGCTTGTTTTATACCGTAAAGTGATTTATTCAAACGACACATCACAGCACTTGAGTCGCCGTCGACCTCTGGTCCGTCGGGTATCTTTAAATAGAGTTCTTCCTTCACTTCTCCGTGCAAGAACGCCGTCTTCACGTCGAATTGAATCAGTTCGAGATTCAATTGTGTTGTCATCGCCAGGAACACTCGCAGGGAATCGTAGCGCACCACTGGAGCGAAAGTCTCAGTATAATCGAGACCTTCCTTTTGTTGGAATCCGCGCGCAACCAATCGCGCCTTGAACCGCTTGATGTGTCCATTTTCGTCCTTGAGAATTTTGAACACCCACTTAGTGTCCAAGAGCTTTTTACTTTGGTCCATCGGCACAATTGACCATGTATTGTTTCGATCATGCGCCTCCAGCTCCTCGTCTATTGCACGTCTCCATTGTTCGGACTCAGACCCGTTTATTGCTTGTCTGAAAGTTAGTGGAGTATACTCGGTTGCATTTATTTCATATCTTTTTGGTGGTTTAATACTTGCCCGATCTCTTAATGTGCTGCTTTTGTTATCCGTTAGTTCAGGAATCGTTTCACGTTCTTCTTCTCTTTTATTCCTGGGTTCGCCATCCCTTCGTTCTCTTTCCTCGTTATTTCCAGGCTCATCGTCCCTTCGATTTGGATCGTTGCGATTCCCGTCATCCATCCTTTCAATTTTAGGTAGTCTGATCAGCTCGTCGTCGCTGTGATTCATTGACCGATTCTCCTCAGTGTGCTCGTGGAAGGTGACATGCCTGGATACTGTTATTGATCGTTTGTCGGGATCAAATAGTCTGTAATTTACAGAGTCGTTATCGTAACCAACTAACAACATTCGTTTCGCCTTTGCATCGAGTTTTCTCCGCATTTGGTGTGGAATATGCATGTATGCGATTGACCCGAATACTCTAATATGTGATAAATCCGGCTTCTTCCCATGCCAGATTTCGAATGGTGTCTGCTTTGGATTCTTTCTTTGAGGGGTGCGATTGAGAACGTAGACTGCTGTATTTACAGCCTCCGCCCAAAGCGCCTTTGGTAGATTCTTGTGTCCGATCATTGTTTTCGCACTTTCCACGATTGTGCGATTCTCTCGCTCCGCCTTTCCATTCTGCTCGGGGGTATATGGGGCAGTATTTTCCATACGAATTCCACGCGATTTGAAATACCGATACATATCCTCGTTACAATATTCGCGACTGTTGTCGGCGTGTACCACTTGTATCTTGCGTCCGAACTTGTTCTCCACCATCCGATCAAATTCCTTGAATTTTTTGTAGACGTCGCTTTTGTGTCGCAGAAAGAACACGTGTCTGTATCCCGATGCTTCATCCACGAAGGTCAAAAAGAATCTTGCTCCTCCAATCGAAGGTTCAGATAGCGGTCCGCACACATCTGAGTGCATAAATTCACCTGGACGGTATCTTGTTCTGTCGCTTGTATTCTTGAACGGTAATTTGTGCGATTTTCCGAGCTGACAGGCGTCGTAAAAGAAATCTCTCACGTTTTACTCCGAGTTTTACTCTGTTCACTACGCCGTGGTTTACCATCTCGCAAAGTGTTTTCTGGATTACGTGGCCGAGACGTTCGTGCCAACGCTTGAGACTTATTGAAATGTTTGCTTCCGCGCGCGAGTTGCTCACACGAAAAAACATTTGGTACACGTCATTGTTCTGTTTTACGCCGTTCGCGTACACAAGATCGTCTTTCATCAACGCGACGCGATTGTCCTTGAACGACATTTCGTATCCGCCGGATGTGAGAACTCCAACCGAGAGCAAATTTTTCTTTAATTTAGGCACGAAAAATACGTTACGAATCGTCGCATTTTCCCATGTTCCTCGTACGAGTTTTTCGATATGCACGTTTCCGATTCCGCGCACGTCACATTCGGCATCGTCGCCGAGCTTTACTTTTTCTCCACTTACCGATCGGTAATCAGACAGCCATTCTCTGTGAAAGGTAACACGGCAGGACGCTCCGCTGTCGGTCAACCAGACATCCTCTGTATCGACTCGTAATAGCTGCTGTACATCTTCTGTAGAAGGCATTGAACTCGATTTGCTTGTTAACATCAAGGCACAATTTTCTGAAGATCCATGTGAAGATGTTCGCGATTTTCTCTCTTCATTGTCGCGTTTCTTCTTTCTGCAGTCTCGAGCGTAGTGTCCCTTCTTACCGCAGTAGAAACAATCGCCATCATTTCTCTTACTTTGATCGCTATCTTTCTTCTTGCTTTGATTTTGCGATTTTGAGCTATTTTTCTTCTTGTCTATCGTCATTGCGGCGAGGGCACTCGCAGCATCGTCGTCCGCGGAATATTGACTTTTTTCTTTGATGAGTCTCTCCATCAAATTGTCGAGCGTTTGTCTTTCTTCGTCCAACATTTCTGCTCACTCGCGTTTCTCAACCGACTTTATTTTCGCGAAAATCGTGTGTCTTTCTACCGTTGCGTATTGACCCGAGTCACTTTACGAACACGACACTTCTTCCGAAAACCGTCCTACGCCCATAACCTGTTAAGTGTTTAGCAGGATCGTATGGTTTCGGGAACCTCGCGGAGAAAAATTGAGCAAGTAAAAGATATTACTGAGATATATTTCGGACCGTACAAAACGTAAACTGAAACTTAAAGACTTAATCGAACTGAACATAAAAGTAACTGCTTGTACAAAAACGACGTGCTGCTTACTGCAGCGTGTACGACCGACTGTAACGACGGACAAAGAGAGCACACTAACGCATGCGCCGTCGCTGTTCCTTCTATAATAATGACTGCGTGAAGCGCGCCAAGCTTAAAAGTTATTTCGCGGTTTTAATCCAACATTTTACACTCCCACCCATACACCCACTCACGCACCCACTCACGCAATTACGCATTTGTGGACCGATTTTCTCTAAATTGGTACCAAAATTTTGAAAATTTTTCGGGGATAGCTATGTGTTTGTTTTTTTAAGTTTTACAATTCCACCCACGCACCCACCCACGCACTTACACATTTATGGACCGATTTTCTCGAAATTGGTACCAAAATTTTGCAAATTATTCGGGGATGGCTACTATGTAATTTTTTTTAAGTTTTCAATCCTCACCCACACACCAACGCACTCACTCACGCACTCACACATTTATGGACCGATTTTCTGAAAATTGGTAACAAAATTTTGCAAATTTTTCGGGGATGGCGACGTCGTAATTTTTTTTAGTTTTACACCCCCACTCACGTATCCACCCACGCAATCACAAATTTATTGACCAATTTTCTCGAAATTAGTATACACCTCCACCCACGTACCCACTCACGCAATCACAAATTTATTGACCAATTTTCTCGAAATTGGTATCAAAACACAATTACTATGTAATTTTTTTAATTTTTACAACCCTACCCATCCACCCACGCACTCACCCACGCAATTACACATTTATGGACTGATTTTTTAGAAATTGGTAATAAAACACAGCTATTATGTGGTTTTTTAAGTTTTACACCCTTACCAACTCACCCACGCACTCACCCATGCACTCACACATTTATGGACTAATTTTCTCGAAATTGGTATCAAAATTTTGCAAATTTTTCGGGGATGGCTACTATGTGGTTTCTTTTAGTTTTAAACTTCCACCCACCCACCCACCAACACACCCACACACGCACACACACGCACGCATACGCACACGCATGCACACAAACATACACAATTTTTCAAAAATCAACTTTTGGTTTTAGCGTTATTGGGTGAAAGCATTTTTTTATTAATCGTTGTTAAATTTAAAAAGTCACCGTTTATGAGTAATAACATTTTTTGTTTCTTGACGTGAGTCATTTTAGAAATGACTAAATTAAGTTGCTAGTTTCATATATTAAATGTCATCATAAAGGAAATGAGTGAAATGGAAGAGAATGGTAATAAACAGAGTGCAATATAAAAATTAAGAGAAATGGAAGAATATAGAAATGGTAATTAAAAATAATAATAAATTATTTAAAAGTAAACAAAATAATTAATTAGTTAATTTTTTTATTGCTATTAATATTTAAAAAATTTCAGTGGTGGAAGATATATTAAATGTCATCATGAAGGAAATGAGTGAAATGGAAGAGCGTGATAATAGACAGAATGAAATAGAAAAAATAAGAGAAATGGAAGAATATAGAAATGGTAATTAAAAACAATAATTAATTACTTAAAAGTAAAAAAAATTATTAATTATTTAATTTCTGTATAAGTTTCTTGAAACGTTTAACATTTTTTTGTTACTATTTATATTTAAAAAATTTCAGTGTTGGAAGATGGGTTGGATGATTTATTAATAAATGCAGTAACAGAATATGAAAAGATACAAGAAGAGTGTAAGAAGAAAAAGTGTAAGGAGGAATGTCAAAAGGAAACAAGCAAGAAGGAAAATAAAAAACGTAAAGAGGATGATGACTATAGAAAAAACAAGAAGATTATGAAAAAGAATTTATAAATTTAATAAATTTGTTAAGTTACATATATATAGATATTTATAGATTACTACATTTTTATTACATATTTCTAGATATTTATTAAAAATATATATTAAAAATATAAGCATTGTAAATTAAACAAATTTTTTTATAAAAATATTAACATTAATTTAAGAAAATATAAACAATTAGTATTTGATGAGAGAAAGAGAGAGAGAGAGTAAGAAAGAGAGAGAATGAGGTTAATAGAGAGAGAGAGGAGAGAGAGAGATGTCATTATAAAAAAGGTATTAATAAAAAATAACCTCGATTTCTGTCTCTTTCTCACATATTTCTCTCTCTCTCTCTCTCTCTCTCTCTCTCTCTCTCTCTCTCTCTCTCTCTCTCTCCCTCTCCCTCTCTCCTTCCCTCTCTCCCTCTCTCCCTCTCCCTCTCTCCCTCTCCCTCTCTCCCTCTCCCTCTCTCCCTCCCCCCCTCCCTCTCTCCCCCTCTCTCCCCTCCCCCCTCTCTCACTCTTTTGTCGGTGAGTGTGTATAGACGTGTCTTTTTGAGCTCGTATCTGCTTGCTGATTTTCTGCTGTTATCTGCCCTTCGGGGCTTTTCTTTTCTAGTGCTGCGATATCAAGGGCTCCTTTGCTTGATCACAAAATAATACTGTCGCTGTTCATGGACGCTTGACCGATTATCTGGACTTTCTCGATCTCGGATTTTTCTATCCGGAATTCTAAATCTCGGAATTTTTTGCTGGCATACGTGACCTAGCCGCTTGTTTATATTTTTAATCGGCTTCGTTCGTTGTTATGGATGATGGTGATAAGAAGGATGTCAGTGGCGCAGGCGGAAGTGGGCAGGATGACAGTGGCGTCGGCAGGCGGGGGCTTACTCGGCAATCTTCCAGTGCGGCGATTTTAAATCTGTCAGGTGGGTCAGAGAGATCTTCGATTGACGTGATGAATTCTTCGGGCGTGAATGCGCTTAGAGCTACGGTCTGTCGTCACAGTGATAGTATTTCGAGATTGCTTCTCTCGAGCAAGGAAACGCTTGACAAAAGGGCTAGCATCGAGTCAGCTTTTCGTGCATGTAGAGATGCATTCATGGAGGTGTCGGTGGTTCTGATGAATCTGCTTGATGAGAGATCTGCGAATGCGTGTATTTCGGTGAGTGAGATGAGGAAGGCTGTCTCTGAAGTGTTGGATGAGAAGTTGGATGAGCGTGATAGTCGTGGTTCGTCATGGGTTTCAGACGGTCGTATTGCGGGTCCCTCGGTTGAGCATCCTGCATCTTATGCGTCTGTCGCGGGTTTTTCCAGGGCTGAGGTACATGTCTCTGGTGGTCCCACAGTCGAGCTTGCTGGCACTACTAGCTTCATCGTTGTGCCGGACGATAAGCATGCGGTCAAATATGCCTCATCTCAGGCCACTAGAGAGACATTAAGTAAGGTATTTAAACCATCGGATTGCGGACTGAAGGTCAACAGGATCTCATATACGCGTAACAACGGAGTAAGAATAGAGGCTTTTTCTCCTGACATGGATAAGATCAAGGCTCATCCAGGCCTTGCCACCGCTGGACTGATGGTGCAGAAGAATTTCAAGATCAAACCTAGACTTATAGTACATGGTATACCTACGGATATGTCTGCAGATGAAGTTAGTGAGGAACTAATTGCACAAAATCTAAGCTGTGACCTTGGCAAAGACTTGAAAGTCATTTATGTTTTTCCGCCCAAACAAGACAGACGCTCCACCAGTTGCATTCTCGAGGTAACGCCTCCTATTCGCAGTGTCTTGCTTGAGAGCGGTCGCATCTTTCTGAGATACGCCGTCTGCGCTGTTGCAGATCATATTAGAATTTTGCAATGTTTCAAATGCCTTAAATTCGGGCACATTGCTAAAAACTGCAAATCAAAGTCATCTTGCGGTTATTGTGCTGGGGATCATGAGATGAAGGATTGCGAGGCAATAGGTCGACCGCCTTCATGTATAAACTGCAAGCAGCATCAGGGTTTCAGTGGTAACATTGCACACTCGGCCACTGATGCTAAGAAGTGTCCCATTCTAGGCCGGAAAATTAAGGACAAGATTGCTAACACCAACTATGGGTAAACCGATAACACATCTTGAGGACTTGAAGATCTGTCATGTAAATTGTCAGTCTCTTTTTGCTCATTTTAATGAGTTTCGGGATTTCTTTGTGAGTGCCGATTATCACGTAATCTGCATGTCTGAGACGTGGCTTAGGCCCGGTATAACTGATGCAATGGTTAGGCTGCTTGGCTATACTCTTCATAGGTGTGACAGGGAAGGTAGAACTGGTGGTGGTGTTGCTTTCTACTTGTCGGATATGCTCCGAGCCGTCATCCTTAAGAGTTCGACTGGTTCTCCTGCGATGAGGCCAGAATTCATCATTGCTGAAATCTTATTCAAGGACACATCTAAACTTTTGCTAGCCGTGGTTTATCGTCCACCAAATTCAGGATATCTAGATGAATTCTTTTTACAATTTTTGGATTTCCAAGCGGATTACAGACACTCGATCATCCTTGGGGACTTCAACGCCGATATGCATCAATGTACGTTCGACAGTCATCAGCTGAACACCTTTGTGACTGCTTCCGGTCTTTATTTGGTTCCGTTTGGTTCCACACATCACCTCAGGAACTCCAGTACGCTTCTGGATCTGTGCATCATCGACGATTCTGACAAACTTGTCGATTATGGTCAACACGAGGTTGCCTTGTTATCTGCTCACGACCTAGTTTACATTAAGTACGGGGTCAGGGTTGAGCGACGTCTGGGTAGATGTGTGGTCTGCAGGGACTGGCGTAATTTTGACGAGACTGCATTCCACTCTGACATTCGGGATATCGACTGGACAAGCTTATTTACCTCTTGCAGCATGGATGAAAAGATTGAAATCTTTAACTCCAAACTGTTGGGCATACTTGACTCACATGCACCTCTGATGAAACGGCACTTCAAGAACTTGCCTGCTTCATGGTTGACGGATGATATCCGTCGTATAATGCGTGAGAGGAACCTGGCCAGAAGAACTTGGCGTAGAAGTGGTAACAATCATGATTATGATAGATTCAAGGTCTTGCGGAACAGAGCTCAGAGCACGATACGTACCGCTAAACGTGCCTATTACTTGAATATTTTCAACGATTCAGACAGGCCCAATGTGGTTTGGAGCAGACTGAGGCATCTAGGTTTGATCAAAGCCAGAGACTTTAGCGCGAGTCTATCACTCTCGGTTGATGAGCTAAATGAGTTCCTTGCGGGTAATGCTGTAACACCGGAGGCTGACGATCATCACCAATCTTTTATGGAGATACTCACTGGAAACTACATAGACACGAGTTTTCATTGGTACTATGTTACACCGCTAACAATCAGGAAAGTGCTTAATAGTGCTACATCAAATGTGGTGGGCTCTGATGGCATCTCGCTCAGATTTATCAAGCAGGTGATTCACTTCATCTTACCGGTGTTGGAGCATTTGTTCAACTACTCCTTGACGAACGGAGTTTTTCCGACCATGTGGAAGTCGGCGCTCATCTGCCCTATCCCTACGATGGTGCAACACTATAGACCGATCTCTATTCTTCCGGTCTTGTCCAAGGCCTTGGAGCGGGTGGTCAGCGAGCAAATACGCTGCTACCTTGAAAACTCTACTCTCTATGATCCATGCCAGTCCGCCTATTGTAGTTGTCACTCAACACAAACATGCCTCATACGGATGCTTGATGAGGTGAGATGTGCGGCTGACCAAAGAATGGTTACCGTGTCGGTCTTCTTTGATTTCTCTAAGGCGTTTGACAGAGTGGATCACCTCATACTTATTAGGAAGTTGAAGAATCTGAACTTCTCAGACTCGGTATTGCAATGGATCTACTCCTATCTTAGGTGTAGGTCTCAGGCGGTTAAGGATAGTGTGGCAGGCACCATGTCGTCCCCTCACAGGCTCTACAGACTTTACACCTGTAGAGTACGGGTGTCGCGAGCCCGAGGTGCCCGAGCTGGTATGAGTGTTGTGTGTATGCGTGTGTGTTTACTTGGGCAAACGGCGGAGGCATGCAATGTCTCCGTACGTGCCCAGGCTGGGAGGAGTGACAGGTGGCTGGGTGATGTGCTCGGAGATATCCGGGCACCCGGGTCCCGGATCTGCCGTCCTGGGCTGCGCCCGGGCCACTCGGACGTATTCCGAGCTCGGGCCGGGCGCAGCGGAGTGTTTTCGGCGCGTGTACAGGTGGACCCAAGGGGGGGAATTGGATTTGTTGGTTGGTTGGTTGGTCCCCCCCCCTCCGGAGGTCTCACAGACCGACGAGTCCGATGCACGCGCCAGCCGCCGAGGCCGCTCGGACATATTCCGAGGCGGGGCCCGGAGGCGAGAGGTACCCCCGGTCGGTCGGGACCGTTTCCTGTTCCGAACCGGCCGATCGGGGGAAGGTGTTGGTCTCTCCGCCGGATGTAATTACCGGCGGGAGACGGCTAATCGCCACGGCAGGAGGGCAGGGCCGGGGTAGCGGCGACCCCATAACCCGACCGTCCGTGGGGCCCCCTGGGTGGCGCCACCCGTCACGGTGCTCCCATTGTCGGAGGTGGGAGACCCCTGAAAGCGTAAGTGAGTAGGGGGCTCGGAGTCCTGTGCCGGGGTGCGCGTATTCCCCCGGCCAGCGACATATGCAGACTCCCCGGGGGAACTTGGGGCCTGTCTGGTGGGTGTGGCCGGTCATGTTTCGGGGCACCCTCTGGTCGGTGGGGGTATACCCTGGTCTGCGGAGCCGTGACGGGTAACGGGATGAAACCAAAAATGAATATTGACTTAATTAAGGAGAAGAAGGAGAAAGCTCGCAAGAGCACTAGGACGGGACTGGAGGAGGAGGGGAGGAGGACGAGGTCGTCCAGCAGGGCGTCCACGCCCTCCCTTGCCTCCACGGTAACGGTGGAAGGCAGCGGCGCGGAGACGAATACGGGCAGGCAAGTGACAGTAGGAAACTTACAGCCCACTGTCAAACTTACAAAGCTCAGCCCGGCGAACAGCCTCGCATCTATTAGCGTCGAGAACCGGGAACAGGGAGGATCTCGGAGGAAGGAAGAGGTCAGGAGGGAGAGAGGATCGGCCGCTGGAGCATACAGCGGTCATCTAGACCCTCTAGGCCTGACCGCCGACGAAGAGGAAGAAGGGAACACCGAGATCCCTGACATTCCGGAGGGGAAAAATAGAAGGCCGCCGTCCACCGGAGACTACTACGTCCTCCTGGAGGCGCGGAAAAGGAGGAAGAAGGAGGAGGAAGAAAAGAGGGTGCGGGATATCCTGGACCCTACGGTCACGCCAGACCTGACCCAGTCCTACCAGGAATTCCTGGAGGACATTAGGGCGAAGGAGGCGCAATACCGACACCACCCCATTCCGGACCTGGAGGCAATGGCGGCAGAACAGGCCACCACCATTTTCAAAGTGGCCGACAGGTCCAAGAAAATGCAGGGCCCGCTCATCAAGGAGGCAAAAAAAGCGGCTGCAAAGATATGCGCAGTCGCTACCGCTCTCGCTATCAAGGCGCAGAACCCATCGGAGACCCTGGTTAGCGAGCAACTGGAGGATCTTCGGGCTCAAATGGACAAACTCAGGCATGAGAACCAGAACCTGAAGATCCTCCTCAAGAAGTGGGAATGGAAGCAAAAGAACGCTTCCAAAGGAAGGGACGAGGAAGCTAGGGGAGCGGAGGCCCCACTCCCACAGCGACCTAGGAGGAAGACGGATCAGGCGAGAAGAGAAAAGGAGGAACACAGGGAAGCCTCACTTCTGTCCAAGGACAGGGAGGCCTCCCTGCATCGAGAGGAGCCGGGGATCTCACTTCCGCACTTAAGCGGGGAGACCCCAGGCCTCATGGAGAAAGGACACGGGGATGGAAGTGGAGGAATTATTCACTCCATCCATGGAAGACCTCCCCCCGGCAAATGTTATCTGCCGGAAAATGGAGAGGCCGGAAAAGAAAGAAGAGGACAGCCACGAGAGACTGGTTGCGATGCTGGAGGGGGTAGTCGAGCGCTTGCTGAACAGGAGACTTGGGGCCCCACCAACAAGCCACGACCTGTGGAAGGAAGGGAAGAGGACCGCCCTACCCCAACCAAGCGGCAGCAAGGACGACCCCCTACCGGCAGGAAAGAAAAGGATGGAGAAGAAGGGGAAGGATGGAACCAGGAGCAAGGCCGTCACCACTCTTAATCCCCCCGCAAACCCGGGGAAAAGTAAGACGGTCACAGCTCCCAAGAAAAAGGACAAGGCGGGGTGTTACTGGCGGTAGCATTGGATATTTCCAATGCCTTCAACACCCTGCCCTGGCGGCGTGTGGGGGTGGCACTGGAATACCATCGAGTGCCCCCCTACCTAGTCGCCATGGTTCGGGACTACTTCCGGGACAGGAGGTTCGTGTATTACGACCGGGACGCGGTAAGGACTGAGAAAGTGATGTCGGGTGGTGTTCCACAGGGATCAGTGCTGGGCCCACTGCTGTGGAACATCACCTACGACGCGGTCCTGCGAACTGCCCTCCCCTCCGGCTGCAATGCCATCTGCTATGCCGATGACACATTGGTGCTGGCCGGAGGGAGAGACTGGGGGGAAGCAGTCGCGAGGGCGAACCTCGCGACTGCCAGGATCGTTCACACGATCAGGGCGGTGGGGCTCAAGGTGGCGCCCCAGAAGACGGAAGCTACGTTCTTCCATAATGGAAGGCACGGGGCGCCACCGCGAACCACGATACGGGTTGCGGACGCCCCGGTCCTGGTGGGGACCCAGATCAAATATCTGGGTCTCCATCTCGACAGCCGATGGACCTTTGACGAGCATTTCCGGCGGATATCCCCTAGGGTGGAGAAGGCGGCCATGGCACTTGGCCGTCTCTTGCCCAACCTGGGGGGACCTGCGGAGTGTTCGCCGATTATACGCCGGTACCGTCCACGCCATGCTGCTGTACGGTGCCCCAGTATGGGTCGGAAAGGTTGAAACCACCCGGACGCTGAGGAATGCCTTGCGGCAGTTACAGCGCCGGGTGGCCAATCGAATTTGTAAGGGGTACCGTACGGTCAGCTGGACGGTGGTGCGGGTGCTCTCCGGAGTACCCCCCGTGGAACTCCTCGCCCGCATGTACGCGGATGTGTATGACCGTGTACACGAGCTGCAGCGGGCGGGATTCATCATCACGGGCGGTATGCGGCGTACTGTGAGGGGGCAGGCCCGACGAGTCCTCATTGAGAGATGGGTCAGGCTTCTGAAAGATCCAGACCTGCCTGGCTAGAGGACCGTCGAGGCCATAAGACCTCATTTGGTCCATTGGCTAAATAGGCCCAGAAGAGGGGTGACGTTCAGAATGACCCAGGTGCTCACCGGGCATGGGTGCTTTGGTGAGTACCTGTGTCGAATAGGTAAGGAGCGCACGACTCGCTGCGTCCACTGCGGCCACGAGAAGGATGACGCACAACACACACTCGAGATGTGCGTCACGTGGAAAAAAGAAAGGAGGGATCTCGGGGCCGCGGTGGGTGAGGACTTGTCGCTCCCGGCTGTGATTGAGGCAGCAGTCGGGAGTGACACGGGGTGGAGAGCCCTCTCCTCCTTCTGCGAGGCAGTGATGCCGCAGAAGGAGGAGAGGGAAAGAGAGAGGGAGCGAACGGGAGAGAAGAGGCGCTCCTTGGAACGAGAGAGAAGAGAGGAAGAGAGCAGCGGCGGGGATGAGCCCCCTCCTCCCCGGAGGGGGAGACTTACTCGCCTTCCCGTGGCCAATATAGACCCGGGATGAGGTTTTCGGGGGTGGACCCGGGACACTTAGGTCCTGGTCTCCTCCCCTGACAACCTCGCAGGAGGGAGAAGGGTTGCATGTACTGACGAATAGTTGGGACAAGCCGCCCGAACCTCGAGGAGGGTCCCCCGGCTGACGGTCGAACCCGCCTAAGGGCGGGGGGAACCACAGCCGGGGGGCAGGGGGGCCGGGGCTCGAGCGGGAATACTCGAGTCCCGACCCCGCCCCCCAACACCAACGGGAAAGCGTGATGTGGGGTCGGTGTCGCCCTGCATCACAACCGGGAAGGATCCGCACGATGGCGGACGGGGAGAGGTCTTGATCACTGATCAAGGCAACTCCCCGGAGAAGGTGGCGGGGGGGAGTCTGGACGGCATGGGATACCAGCATCTCAGGCGCCCCCCATAAACGCCCGAGACGGACACCCGCTGAGGTTTTAGTGAGGTAGGGCTTGGGCCCCCCAGCCGAACCATTCGTGGCTCGGTTAAGGGGAACAAGCAATCCCACATAACCCATCGCTCCATTCCGGGGGCATGGGTACCTATGAAGGTTTCCTCAGCGCATTAAAAAAAATAAAAAAAAATAAAAAAAATAAAAAAAAAGGCACCATGTCGTCTCGGACCCTGGTTAGTGAGGGGGTTCCTCAGGGTTCAGTTCTGGGGCCACTACTCTTCACGCTTTACTTGTCAGACTTTCGAAATGTGCTTAAGCACTGCAAGTATAATTTCTATGCTGACGACTTGCAGGCCTACCTTCACTGCAAGCCTAGAGAGCTGTCGGATGCAATATTGAAGGTCAATGAGGACATTAATGCTGTTATCAACTGGTCTTTTGCTAACGGTCTCATTTTGAATTCTGACAAGACCCAAGCAATAATTTTTGGCATTTTTAGATATGTTAACGCCATTGACTTGAACACCATTCCTGAGATCATGGTTGACAAGACTGCTATACGGTACTCGACGGCCGTCAAATATCTGGGGGTAACTATCACCAACAACTTATCCTGGGAGAAACAAGTAACCAAAATGACGAGCAAAATACGGTCCATCCTTTATCGGCTAAAGCTTAGTAAGCATCTTCTCCCTGTTGCTCTTAGAACCAGGCTTGTCACCACTTTGATTTTTCCGCATGTCGATTACTGCAGCGCGGCCTTTACTGATATGACGGCCGAACAAAACCAGAGACTATACAGAGCTATTAATGCGTCCATCAGATTTATTTTCAATGTCAGGGCTGACGCACATATCACCCCTTACTATGAAACACTCCGTATGCTCAAAATCGACTCTAGACGTACTTACTTCGTGGGATGCCAACTCTATAACATACTACCGACGAAACAGCCCAGTCTCTTGCATGAAAATTTCAACCTCAGAGAACAAACAACGGACAGAGCTACAAGAGTTTCGAGGAACACACTTACTTTACCACAATGTCGTACTGAGCTGTTCAAACGATCTTTTAGATCAGTCTCGGCTAGGCTCTGGAACGGTCTTCCTTTAATTATTCGTGACGCACAAACGGTGACCGACTTTAAACAAAAGCTCTATGCGCATTTATTGCAAATATCTGCATAATACATTAATTGCTAGTTCTCTCTCTGACACACTCTCTCTGTGTATTGCTATTATTATGAATACCATTTATACTTTTGCATTACTGTTTATATTAACAATGTTAATCAAATCTACGTACAAACTAATTTGTTTAATATCTATATACTTTTGTATGCTACTTTTTTGCGCTTGAGGGGACTTGTCCCAGAGCGCTCAATAAATGAAGCTTTCTCTCTCTCTCTCTCTCTCTCTCTCTCTCTCTCTCTCTCTCTCTCTCTCTCTCTCTCTCTCTCTCTCTCTCTCTCTCTCTCTCTCTCTATCTCTCTCTCTCTCTCTCTCTCTCTCTCTCTCTCCCTCTCTTCCCCCTCCCTCCCCCCGTCTCTCTCTCTCTGTCTCTCCCTCTCTCTCTCTCTCTCTCTCTCCGTCTCTCCCTCTCTCTCTCTCTCTCTCCTCTATAAGGAAGCAATATTTTTAAAAAATGTAATTTTTCTACGCTTTAGAATATTCTGAACACATTGGTATGAAAAATTTTGAAAAATTTCTTTACGAAGACAAAACTTTTCCTCTATAAGGAAGCAAAAAAAATGGAACCCATCGTTTAAAGGCCCGAAAAATTAGAAAAAAATCCATCGTTGCCACTCCTCAAAAGACATCACCGAAAAAAAATAGCCATCCCCAAAAAATTTGCAAAATTTTGGTATCAATTTCGAGAAAATCGGTCCATAAATGTGTGAGTGCGTGGGTTGGTGCGTGGATGGGTGAGTGGGTGAGTGGGTGGGGGTGTAAAACTTAAAAAACCACCATCGTCTCCATCCTCGAAAAATTTGCAAAATTTTGATACCAATTTCGATAAAATCGGTCAATAAATGCGTGATTGCGTGGGTGGGTGCGTGGGTGGGGGTGTAAAACTAAAAAAGACCACGACGTCGCCATCTCCGAAAAATTTGCAAAATTTTGGTACCAATTTCGAGAAAATCGGTCCATAAATGTGGAAGTAGTTCGCGGTCAAACAGACAGACAGACGGTACTTATATAGATAGATATTCTATATCAATAAAAGGAATAAGTAAGAGAAACGGAATAAGTAAAAAAAAAACAAATACAAGATAGAAAAATTATTTGAACATAAGAAAATTGACTTACAAAAAACGAAGCATTTGATGCTATTGAAATTTATGATTCCACAATGTGAGTATATATAAATTATACAAGTAATTATATATGTAATTGTACATATAATTGTACATATTTATAATACATATTTACATTTATATACTTAAATATAACGATACTAAATACTTAATATGCTTAAATATATTTATATACTTAACTTAATTAATTATTACTTAGAATTTTATTTAGAATTTCAATAATTATATTATTTACAATTTTAAACATTGAAAAATTAAAAATTATTTTATTGCTAGTGAAATCATAGGTTACGTTGAAGGAATCGAGTCTCCACGCTATGTCGGGAATAATCACCAATATAAATTTTAAAAATTTTTGTTTAATAATGGCAATGGTCGATGCGTGCAAGTGGTAGCTTGGAATGACGAAATTGATAAAGTTGAACCCCTCATTTTATTGAATTGTGTAAATACCTTTATTTTCATTTGTTAATTTTTTTTTACATATTAAAATTGTTAATTTTTATTTTTAAATTATTATTATTTTACATTATTTTTTACATATATTATTACGCTTTTAACACATATATATATATATATATATATATATATATATATATATATATATATAATTAATAATAAATAGTAATTTAAATTTATTTACTATTTAGTACTAAATTTCTTGATTGTTTTTCATCTTCTCTTCCTATCCGATTTATTTATTCATCGTTTTTATTAATCCTTTTCTTATATACAGCCAGAAGTTTGAATGGAACATATGTTACCTGTCATCCCACCTGTGATCCCGCAAAATCTTCCATAAAAATCCTCACTCTAATTCCACTGCATCCAGACCATCTACATCAAATATACTACATCATAATACACTTCCACCTTCTTTGCCAATCTGTCTGCCATTCACATCCTCATTTACTCCATGAATATTGTTTAGATCTCCATCCGTTCATTCAAATTAATTCCATTTACTCCATTCTAAATCTCCTTCACCTAACTTAATTCACACACCTCATACAGAAAATAACGAAGCACTCTTACTCCCTTCTTCTGCACCTCCTCCCGCTTTAGAAAAAAAATACCAAAGATTGAAAAAAGAAAGACTTATACAGAAGTCCGTGGTAAGAGAATCTTACAAATTGCTAATTTCCAATTGGTCTTTTTTCCTTAAAGATGTTAATAAATGTGATATTTCTGAATAAATTGACTTGTATTTAGAAATATTTAGCCTCTTACTTCCATATACAGTATATTCTCTTTTTTATAGATATTGATATAGAAATATTACGTGAGATGCAAGCACAAACAGCTGCAATAAAAATATTAACGGAGGCGGTTGTAAGCATTGCAGCATCTATAAAACAAATTGCGAATGCAAAATTGGTATGTATATTAACATATCAACATTATTATTCAAATACAATGTAAAAGAATACAGAGAATTAATAAGTAATAATAATAATAAGTATTTACAATAATCTGCGAGCGAGTCGATCACGTATGCATTGTCCTTGATCAAATAAAGCTGTGCCCTCTAATGGCTGTGCTACTTCAATTTCATCATTATATTCCAAAGTCATAATGGCTTCTGTGGGTTCCGGAGGATGAGACAATCTTGCCTGTATGCACATATTATGCAGTACTGCACAAGCGTTAATAATTTTCGCTGCTTTTTCAGTTGCATATTATTTTTGTATCTTAAAAGACATCTAAATCTTTTTTTAAACACCTATGCAACGTTCTACAGCATTTCGTGTACTGACGTATAACAAATATATATCAAATTAAGTGATTCATACTGAACTCTATTGTAAGCATAGTGGTTACTTACAAAAGCTATCTGTGTTAACGAACGGAGAGGTATGCATAATTCTTTTATAATAATGTGGATACTTCGATATAATGAAAGTTGTAGCGCTGTTTGAAGCAAATACAACGATGTATGACTTAATGTAAATATTTTACATAGTATATGAGTTTTACCGGCTCGAAGTTTCGCGGGCGACGTTTACCTTTTTTCTTTCGGCCCTGCGATATGACCAACTTCTGACTCGTGCGTTAAAGATTGACGTATGTCAAATGACAACATGACATATGTCAATCTTTAACGCACGAGTCAGAAGTTGGTCATATCGCAGGGCCGAAAGTAAAAAGGTAGACGTCGCCCGCGAAATTTCGAGCCGGTAAAACTCATATACTATGTAAAATAATTACATTAAGTCATATATCGTTGTATTTGCTTCAAACAGCGCTACAACTTTTATTACAACAAAATATCCACATTATTATAAAAAAATTACGCATACCTCTTCGTTCCTTAACACAGAAAGCTTTTGTAAGCAACCACTATGCTCACAATAAAGTTCGGTTTAAACCATTTAATTTGATATATATTTGTTATGGTCTATCTCTTTTAGTTTAAAAGATAAAAGGGGGTGGCCACTTTTGGTGGGACACCCTGTATACATATCTATGTATATATCTATGTATATGTATGTATATGTGTTAATATACAGTCATCT
This sequence comes from Lasius platythorax, assembly GCA_963971435.1. NCBI lineage: Eukaryota > Metazoa > Arthropoda > Insecta > Hymenoptera > Formicidae > Lasius > Lasius platythorax. The sequence continues at coordinate 2,787,823 of OZ020548.1, forward strand.
GTTTTAAACAAGAGGAAGAGGTCGAATGGGATGTTGCGGATCATTGTTGTTGACATTTAAAATTCCTGATATTGTTTGGGGGAGGATACGATAGGGAAAAAGTGGCGCGTTGAGATTCCAAGCACGCAGGAAGCTTTGAGCGACGGATGAGAAGTAAAGGAGAATCGCGAGTTTGCGCTGCTATAATGCAGGAGACTCTGAGCGACGGGTGAGAAGTAAAGGAGAATCGCGAGTTTGCGCTGCTATAATGCAGGAGACTCTGAGCGACGGGTGAGAAGTAAAGGAGAATCGCGAGTTTGCGCTACTATAATGCAGGAGATTCTGAGCGACGGGTGAGGAATGAAAAAGATTCGCGAATGCCGCTGCAGTAATGCAGGGGACTCTGAGCGATGTGAGAGGAATGAAGGAGAATGGCGAATGCCGCTGCAATAATGCAGGGGACTCTGAGTGACGGGTAAGGAGGGAAGGAGAATCGCGAATGCCGCTGCAGTAATGCAGGGGACTCTGAGCGATTTACGAAATTAATGGAAGGGAAGTTTTTTAATGGAGAATTCCATCAGAGGAATGAGAAGGGAAGGAAGAGTAAAACGAATTAAATTTTAAAATAATCGATAAATAAGATTTTTTGTTCGTAATCCAAAAATTATTCCAAGGGAGGGCCGAGCAGTGAATTTTACGCGTTATAATAACTTACTTCTTATAGAGTTCGGTAATTTTCGTAGACAACGTATTGGTCCCTGGATGCTCCTGGCTCGGTCTTAGATTGTTTATATGCACCCACTTGTGCACAATGTTCACACACTAATTATACTGTTCTATTTGCACTCTGAGACATTGGAATGTATCTATATTTTTTGTACACTGAGGAAATACGAAGACTTAACACTCTTAAATTAGCGCGAGTATGAAGAATAACTAGGTAGTACTCGTAGTAGAAATAGTGATAGTAGTGGCTCCTCGAGGGAAGATTTCGCGTATTTAAAACCCTTTACTCCTCTTTTTCATTGGGTGGTCGAAATCTTTTTTTAACGAATCAGTTTTTTTAATGACGCCCTCATAGGATTCGGAGAGAGTCGATTTTTGATAAAAGGAGTTTCTATTTCTCTGGTATTGGTGGAGCCCTTTTTATTTTAACAACCAGATTTCGACCAATGGAAAGTGTGATGCATTTATGTGAGGTTGGCGTTTATATTACTCTTTCGGGTCCGTCGCAACGCAAATATCGCGTAAGGGCGGTCTGTCAACCGAGCACATGTGGTATCGGATTTATTGCTAGTAGACGTTTTCCTTTCAAGTTACCGCTCTAGCTTTTGGTAATAAATTGGTTTTTGTTTTGCGAGTCTGTCAACCGTAGTCTGAAATTTTGAAATCGCTTGGTCGCGTATTTTTTCGAGAAATGACATTTATTGATCCGCTTGTTTTTATTTCTATTTTTCTTAGACTACGGTCTAGGACCCGGTTTGGTTTAGTTTAATTTGTTACTATCATGGTTTGTTCGTCACGTGTTTCAAATACGATTCGGTTTACTTTCGTTTTTTATCATCACGGTTTATTTTCCCGACTCGGTTTCGTTTTTTATCGTCGTGGATTGATCGTCACGTGTTCCACGACTCGGTTTACTTTCGTTTTTTTTTATTATCGTGGATTGTTCGTCACGTGTTCCACGACTCGATTTACTTTCATTTTTTTATCATCACAGTTTATTTTCCCGACTCGGTTTCGTTTTTTTATCATCGTGGATTGTTCGTCACGTGCTTCGAACACCACGACTCTGTTTAGTTTCATTTTTTTTTCATGGTTTATTCGTCATGTGTTTCAAATACCACGACTAATCTGACAGATGATAATCTAATTTATCGCCGCCTCGTATGTGAAAGAAAAGAATCGTGGAGTCCGCTGGACGTAACATTATGATATTAAGTTTAAAATATTTTTATATTATTAAATTCGATTGTATTAAAAATTAAAAATATATTTACAATTTGTACATGTTGTGCATGATAACCTTTTTTATTAACATATAAGGATAGCCCTGGAGAGATGCATTCTGTTGACGGCAAGAGTCAAGTCTGCGTTTATGGTCTTTTAGTACTATTATCAGCATTCTACACAATGACTTTTTCTCAATTTTAGTTTTAACTTATAACTTGAATATAACGGGCTAAATGAGAGCCAAGCGCTGTAAGAGGTGCGCAAATAATTCCTTTTTTCTTTTTGGTTATTGTATAAAAAACCTTTATTAAGAACGTACGTTTCGGTCCTTCTTTAAAGGTTTTTTATACAATAACCAAAAAGAAAAAAGGAATTATTTGCGCACCTCTTACAGCGCTTGACTCTCATTTAGCCCGTTATATTCAATTTATTTTATAACAGAGCCTATTACTTATATTAACTTATAACGTTTTATTATTAACACGTTTTATTATTAGCACACTTTTATGCGCTGAGGAAAGTCCAAAAAAGGGACCGAAACGTACGCAGGTATACGATTTTGTATTATACATGGACATTTTCTTGTAATAAATTTTTGCGCGTCCTTCATTATGTGCTGGTTCGTATTCATTCCCTTCATTTCTATTACCTAATATTATTGTTAAAAGATTTATCAAGAGACACGGTAATGTCTCGCGCCAAGTACAAGCGCAGCAACAGCGAGGCACCCTGAGTATCTATACGCGAGTCGAATAGTTTGAGAGTATTTTAGATTATCAGATCTGAATAAAGGCTGAATTGAGCAAATTTTTAATAGGCTTAATAAATAGCTTGAGTTCGAATTATATAAGGAAAGTGTCTTTACTTTCGTTCTACATGTTGTATAAACAGAGTTATTACGACGCAAGTAGGTATAATAGGCCGGTTCTAACTCAGGTCCTCCGAGGGGGGTGCGGGGGCGCGGGGGTATTTCGGTGGCGCGGGGTATGACGTCACGCGGGGTGGGGGGATCTTGGTGGCGCGGGGTCTGACGTCACGCGGGGTGGGGGGAGATCTTGGTGGCGCGGGGTTTGACGTCACGGGGGGGGGGATCTCGGGGACGCATGTCGTAAAATCTTCGAGGGGTCCTAAACACGTTCGACAGGTGTTTATCTTTGTGGTCGATTTATTGCCTGAGAACTCTAGAATCCATAAAACTGTTTTTTTTCTCATTTTTATGGGCATTTTATCATTAGGAAATCATTCGGTAGCTTTATACCCTCGCGGAAAATCTCCCATAAAACGAGAGTGAAACATCTTCATCAATATTTTTTAGGGAAGAATTGCAACGGCGCCAACGTTCGGCTGCTCGAATTTGTAACCGAACACTCTAGAGACCATTAAAAACAATATTTTCACATTTTTATGGAGATTTTATCATTAGGATATTGTGGAAAAGAATGGAGACCGACGCTGCGACGAACATGTCGGAACGTTTTTATAGGTGCAAAAGCGCTGACTTTCGGCAGCTGTTGTACCCTCGCGGGGTACGGAAAATCTCCCATAAAACGAGAGCGAAACATCTTCCTTAATTATTAAGGAAAGAATGCAACGCATCAGCGCCAACGTTTGGCTGCTCAAATTTGTGAATCTGTCTCCACGTTAGAACGTATTCAGCAGTCATCGTTTGAAAGCGCATAGATGCAGCGGCGAAGAAAAGTATAACAGTTATTTTCTTGTGTCAGAAGTGTCAGTGGCATAGTAGTGAGTAAAAAAGAAATGGAAAATAATTTCGAAGCAATATTAGATGAGTCGTCTGACGAAGATCACGCGTTGTCGGATGACAGTAATTATATTAGTGATCGCAGTGAGGTTACCGATATTGACGACAAGATAGTGGACAATTTACAAATCCTTGCGCTCAACGGACGTACTAAAGTTTGTACCATATACTTTTATTATTCGACGGGTGGTGCTCTAGCTCTATGTACTTCGTGTATGATCTCTATTCAAGACGTCGGACTCATGTATGCTGTTCGGAAGCATGTGATTGAATTACACGATGTAGTGGACGGTCGATTCTGTGCAAATTGTAGGAATCCGGTGTATATAATATTTCCGTGTAATATGTGTCCAATTTGTACATATTTGTGAAAAAAAAACATTAAAAACATGGAAAACATCGAGCAGAACGAACGCGACCTGTTGGAGCGGTCGCGCCAAGTTGCCACCTTGGGTGAATATTTTGAATGGGCGCTGCACTGCGAGGAATTTATCAAATTGCTCGAAGAACGCAGCCGTAACAAGCGTCCGCGACTCTCGATTGGAAATAGACAATCTTTAGTGGCTAGAATCGCGCGACTCGAGGGTGCAAAAATTCGATTGCAGAAACAGTTTATATCCAGTGGTGGTGAATACAGTGGCAATAATAACGCGGAAAGACTCGTTTGGCGAGAAATCGATACGGCGTTCGAAAATCGTATATTGACCGGGGCGGTGATTAACGCACACTATATTGAACCGCGACAATTTTTGGAAGACGCTAGTAGTGTAGTACTCGAGCAAGTGCAAGACGTTATAAAAATACACAACTGTGTAAAAATAAATACTGTGTTCAACGGTGAGTTTGTGACAGGTGATAAGCATGCCAACAAAAATATTAACACGAGAAATTATGAACTCTTTCGCAAGTCCGATTTACGCGAGTGGTATGAGCGGCACGTCATCGAAACCACATTGACGTCTCTCGAAGAATTCCAGGAACGTGATGGTGGATGGGCATTGTCACGAATCCTCGATCTTACGGTCAACATCAACAAGTACAATCCTATGCGCGCTGGATGCCATATTAAATTACCGCGAGAAATTATGATGAAGAGAGCGGTGATTAATGTGCGATCAACGGACAATGCATGTTTTGCATGGTCAGTGGTGGCCGCTCTGTACCCAGCTGAAAAAAACGTGGAACGAGAATCTTCATATTTGCACTATACGACAGTGCTAAATTTACAAAGCATTGAGTTTCCGATGACGTTGATTCAAATTAAAAAGTTTGAACATATAAATGATGTCTCAATCAACGTCTACGGCATCGAGAGGAAGAAGGAAGTATCAATTCTTCCGATACAACTCACCGATCGGAAAAGAGAAAAACATGTGAATTTGCTATACGTGGAGGAGAATGATAACGTTGGGCATTTTGCATGCATAAAAAATCTGTCTCGCCTCATAAGCTCGCAACTGAGCAAACATGATCACAAGAAATATATCTGCGATCGGTGCGTATATTTATTGCAATAAAATTATATATTAAAAAATAATTGTAAATAAAAATTGTAATTTTTCTTTTACAGATGCTTGCACTATTTCAGATCGGAGGACAAGTTGCAGGCTCACATTGTGGACTGTCGAGACATGAACGACTGCGCAATCAGATTACCATGTGATAAGGATAAGTGGCTCAGCTTCGACAACTACGCCAGGAAAGAGCGGCTTCCATTTGTGGTGTACGCCGACTTGGAGTGTGTGCTGAGGAAGGTACCGGAACACACGTCATACTACCAACATCACGAGGTATTTAGTGTCGGATACTACGTGCAATGCTCGTACGATGAAACATTATCCGCGTACCAATCGTATCGCGGCGCCGATTGTATCACATGGTTCACCAACAAACTGGAGGAATTAGCGCATCATGTAAAGGGTATTCTGTCCGCCAATGTCCCCATGACAAAATTAACGCGAGACGAGTTGGAAACATTTAACAGCGCCACACAATGTCATATATGCGAGAAACCGTTTGCGCCGGACGATACACGTGTTCGCGATCATTGTCATCTGACCGGGCGGTACAGAGGTCCCGCACATTCAAACTGCAATTTAAATTACAAAGACTCTTATATCATTCCAATAGTTTTCCACAATCTATCCGGTTACGACGCACATTTTATCATCAAAGAAATAGCTACCGCGTACGAAGGACGCGTAGACGTTCTTTCAATAACTATAGAAAAGTATATTTCATTCACAAAGACTGTCAACAGTACCGACGACGACGATGGTGACAAAAATCGGAAAGCATGTATAAAATTAAGATTCATCGATTCGTACAAATTTCTCAGTGCTAGTCTCGACAAATTGGCATCCTTTCTCGATAAGAATAAGTTAAAAATTTTACATTTCAATTTTTCCGCATTATCTACTAGCAATTTTAAATTATTGATGCAAAAAGGTGTTTTTCCGTACGAGTACGTTGACTGCGTGGACAAGCTGCAGGATACGCGTCTACCACCGCGTGAATCATTTTACAGTTCTTTGACCGACGACACAGTATCCGAGAGCGAATACGCGCACGCCGAAAACTGCCACCGTGTGGCGGCAGTTCTCCATTCAAACCTTAGGTGAATACAGCGATCTGTACTTAAGAACTGATGTCTTGTTGTTGGCAGATATATTTGAAAACTTTCGCGATAGCTGCATCGCGAGTTATGGACTCGACTTTGCGTACTATTATACTCTACCTGGTTATACGTGGGACGCAATGCTAAAACATACACACATAAATTTCGAACTGCTCACAGACATTGACATGGTTATGTTTATTGAACGAGGTATACGCGGCGGTTTGAGTCAATGTTCAGGCAGATACGTACAAGCCAACAACAAGTACATGCAGCAGTCGTATGACTCATCGAAATCATCGTCATATCTCATGTATTACGATGTAAATAATTTATACGGATGGGCAATGTGTCAACCATTGCCTTACGCTGATTTTCGATGGGTCAACGACGCATCTAATTTTGATGTTAGCGCGATCGCTCCGGATTCACCTACAGGTTATATTTTCGAAGTCGATCTCGAGTATCCGCAAAGTAAACACAACGCACATGCTGACCTACCGTTTTGCCCGACACGCGACAAGCCGCCCGGTAAGCGGCAAGATAAACTTCTCGCGACTCTGTATGATAAGAAGCGTTACGTCATACACTACCGTAACCTGCAGCAATGTACGCGTCATGGTCTTCGTATCGTAAAAATACATCGTATACTACAATTTGCTCAATCCGCATGGCTTGGTGATTACATTGAACTTAATACAAAATTCAGAACACAAGCGAAAAATGATTTTGAGAAAAATTTGTACAAATTGATGAACAACGCGGTATTCGGCAAAACTATGGAAAACGTTCGAAATCATGTAGATGTAAAATTATTAACAAAGTGGGACGGACGATACGGTGCGGAGGCAATGATCGCGAAACCAAATTTCCATAGCAGGAGCGTCTTTGCGGAAAACCTAATTGCAGTTGAATTACGTAAATTAGAAGTAAAATTTAACAAACCAATCTATGTTGGTATGTGCATACTCGATATATCAAAAGTGTGTCTGTATGAATTTCACTACGAGTACATGTCACCGCTGTATCGTGATAAATGTCGGGTAATGTACACTGACACCGACAGTTTAATATATCACATCGAGTGCGACGATGTGTACGAGAACATGAAACGCGATATCGCTAGATTCGATACGAGCGATTATCCAATTGACAACGTCTACGATATACCACATGCAAACAAAAAGATGCCGGGCTTAATGAAGGATGAGAATAACGGCGCGATAATGACCGAATTCGTCGGACTTAGAGCAAAAATGTACGCGTTGCGAGTGGATGGCAAAAAAGACACTAAAAAAGTAAAAGGTGTCAAAAGTAACGTCGTAGCGCGCAATATAACATTCAAAGATTATACGCGGTGCCTGAATGACGAGATAGAAATCTCACGACAGCAGTCTAGTATAAGATCAAAATTGCATGAAGTGTATACCATCCGTGAGACAAAAATTGCTCTGAGTCCGTACGATGACAAGCGGTATGTCATACCCGATTCGACCGACACATTACCATGGGGACATTATAAAATACCATTGTAAATTATATTTGTAATGTAATATCGTGTGTGTGTGTGTGCGCGCGCGTGCGTGCGTGCGTGCGTGCGTGCATGCATGTGTGTGTGTGTGTGTGTGTGTGTGTGTGTTTGTGTGTGTGTGTGTGTGATATAATGTTATGTAACATATGTGTATGTATTTTTATATTGTAACGACTAATGGAAAGGATGTATTAATAAAGATTTTGTCTATTTTTTAAATACTTCATATATTTTATATTTTTTATATGTTGTACACATTGTATATTTTTCCATAAAATTAGAAAATTAATGATTACAATCTGTGTGATGAATTAAATCACATTGTCCTTATGTATCCAAGAATTGTGCGAACTATCAAATCCCAGCCATTTCACGTAAACCTCGTCACCCCTCCTGCGCAGTACTTTCTCCACGAGATACACATCTGGATAATTCGCGCGATGCAACTCGTGCTCGTAAAACGTTCCAGCGATAGATGTCTTTCGATAGTCCTCGAGTATATATGTTACGGGATTAGTATGCTGCACTTTAACAATCTTAAACACCTCGGTTGTCCAATTTGGTGTGTAACCCTTTTCGAAAAGTTGCTTGTACTTGCTAATGCGTACCGGGTCACCTACTTTGAACTTTGCCGGACCTGCGATATTTACGCGGTTATACACGGTAGCCAAGAGTTTTTCAGCGATCACAGGGGTAACGTCGACGGGTCGCATGCCGATCGTTCGATGCTTGCGCGCGTTGTAATCTGATACGAGGTGCGGTAGCATGTCGATCCACTTGTAAGTGCCATTCAACGTAAACATCTTTCACATATCGTTCTTTAGCGTGCGGTTGAATCGCTCGACGACCGATGCCTTCAATACCGAATATGTAGAATAGTGATTAATGTCATGTTTCCGTATAAGCCGTTGCACGTGGGCATTATAAAATTCCTTCCCCATATCAGTTTGTATGTTTTTCGGGCATCTCTTGCTATCTTGAATTATCTCGGCGAGTGCGTCAGCTGTCTCACTTCCTCCTTTACCCTTGAGTGGTATGGCCCACGCATACTTGCTCAACACATCGATGACGGTGAGTATATAGTGGAAACCTTTGTTGAAACGGGAGTACGGACGCATCTCGACAATGTCGGCTTGCCACAGATCATCGTATCCCCGCACTATGACATGTCTTCGGGGAAAATTTTTTCTCGCCGGCGCATGCAGTTCGTTCACCAACTGTCGTCTCTCCAAACTGTGTTGCTTCTTCGCTTCGTTAGTTTTTCTCGATGGCCGTTTGTTTTTGTTGCTCGCTTTATCACTCATTTCTGTTTATCGTCCTTTAATAGCCGTTTTTAACCCGTTCGTTGTCGTTCTTAACCCGTTCTTGACCCGTTCTTGATCCGTTCGTTGTCGTTCTTAACACGTTCTTGATCCGTTCTTGACCCGTTCTTGATCCGTTCGTTGTCGTTCTTAACACGTTCTTTATGTTCCGCTTGCGTTTTTGACCCGTTCTTCACCCGTTCTTTATGTTCCGTTTGCGTTTTTGACCCGTTCTTCACCCGTTCTTTATGTTCCGCTCGCGTTTTTGATCCGTTCTTCACCCGTTCTTTATGTTTTGCTTGCGTTTTTAACCCGTTCTTCACCCGTTCTTTATGTTCCGCTTGCGTTTTTAAACCGTTCTTCACCCGTTCTTTATGTTCCGCTCGCGTTTTTGATCCGTTCTTCACCCGTTCTTGATCCGTTCGTTGTCGTTCTTGATCCGTTAGATAGCCGTTCTTGCGTTGTTCACCGCCGTTCTTAACACGTTTGTTGTCGTTCTTAACACGTTTGTTGTCGTTCTTGATCTGTTAGATAGCCGTTCTTGCGTTGTTCACTGCCGTCCTCCACCCATTCGAAAATCGTTCTTGACCCGTTCGCAGCCTTTTTCGCAGTCGTCTTTGACCCGTTCGTAGCCGCTTTTGGTCCGTTCGTAGCCTCGTTCACAAACGTCCCTTGACCGTTCATAGCCTTTCCTGAGTTGTTTGTAGCCTTGCATGTAGCCTTTAAGGACTTGTTCGTAGCCTCGTTCGCAGCCCTGCTTGAGGTGTTGGTAGCCTCGTTCACTGCTGTTGCTAGGCCGTTCCCAGCTGTTGCTAGGTCGTTCACTGCCACTGCCACTGCCACTCATTGTAGTTAGATAACAGTTCGATAATCCTTCGTAGCTGTTCGATAATTATTCGTAGCTGTTCGATAACCCTTCGCAGATGTTCGATAATCGTTCGATAACCGCATCTAACCCGATCACTGCTGCTCATTCAAGTTGATAGCTGTTTCTGAGTTAGCGTTAGCCGCGCGTTGAAGTTTGTCTAACACAATCTGTATCGCTCGCACGTCCTTCTCGAACGAAGTTACCTTCTCGTCTGATTCTTTCTGTCGATTCATCAATCTTTTAACGCAGGATTCCACATACAGTTTATTGACTGCATCGGTGTCAGTCTCAGGTTGCGCTACACGGCGAATTTTGCGCGACCTTGCGTCATAGTCCGTAACGACCCGACATAGAGCGTTTTCATGCACATAACTTTTCACCAATCTATCCCAAGAACCGCTTGTGCCGGTTGCATCATTTCTTGGTTCGAATAATCCAAATTTGTTGATAGGCATTTTTCAATGATTTGTGATGTGTCACACGACGCCGATCGACTGATTAGTTTGTTGGGATCCGTTTAATTTATAATAATGCCCGCTTCCCGAAGTTCCTCGATGATGGACAGGAACTCGTTGTCGTGAGCGTTGTGGCCAGCTTGGCGCGAAGCGTCGAGCAATCGTAGGCGATCCACTAGCTCGTTGGGGTCGTCCCAGTGCACGTAATCAATCTTATCGTTGGGTAGCGTCATAGCGCGAGGCATAGACACTCCTCTTCCAGATTTTGGCTTTTTCGGTTCAATCGACATCAACGGTGCAATTATTTGTTTGTACTTGTATCCTCTGTTACTCCGCAAATGGCCCTGCACATCATAGTTGCGTTTATGCGCGTTTGTCGCCAATAATATGCTCTTGTATTTATGCATATCATCATCCGTGTAAATGTCGTCATCGGGAATTCTCTTGAAGATCAATTCGTATAATCCCGGTGTACCAATGTACTTCACTTTGTCTATAATTATAGAGTCATACATGTCGACGTCGAATCTTTTGTTACCGAGCCGCATTTCATTCTTGTCAAAATAGACACCGTACACGTGATCGAGCTCTTTTTTTTCGTCACCACCCAGAAGTGTGCCCATGTACTGTTGTCCTAGTGGCCCAAAATGCTCTCGCAACGCTTCTTGACCTTCATGCGTGTGTAACAGGTTTCGAACGGATGTTTCGAGCGAGTTGCCCGTGGTTTCAAAAACATTGTCGTTTTCGAGTGATTCGGGTACCGTAGGTTGTACGATTTTCGTTGTCGCAGACTGTGTAGAGGTGGATGGTGTAGAGGTTATCAGCGGTTCATGCAATGAAACGTTCGATGTATGTGGCGTCAAAATATTTCGCACTCGCGGAATATTCCGATTCGCGTTCAACCGTTTCCTCTTTTTCGGCGTCACATCCTCATCCTCCTCCTCCTCCTCCTTGTACCGCTTAACAGTGGGTAACGTCTTGATCTTCACGTCAGTGTTACTCTCCGGTTCGTTTTTCACCGCAATCGAGTTGTCGACAATCTTTTGTAGCGGCTCGATAATAGGTCTAAAATGGGTCGTGACCGCGATATCGTCATTGATCTTACCGGTCTTCAAAGCGCGATGTTTCTTGCGGATCGATTCGCTCGTTTTCGCAATCTCCTTCGCTATCTTTTCACGCTCGCGAATAGTATCGCTCCCAGCCATGTCGGTAGAGTGTCGAACGCTCGCGTTTCACCCTTCTCGACGGAATATCGACAACGACTAATCGTTTTGCGGTATCGCGAACACGTTAAATCCGTTTCTGTATCGCCCGTTCGTAAGCGAGCTATCCTTATCTATCACTAGAAATCCATACTTTTGCTGCCAACAGGTACGACATAGTTCACTGAAATCCTCGTATGACATGTCGGTATTCACGTGATCGTTGTACACGTGTTTCAAGTTGGTACCGTCCTGTTTAAACAAGATTAACAGGTTCGCGTTGTCGCGTATAAGATGTTTCGGTATTCTCGCGTATGTCTGGCAGAGATAGAAGCAGTCGACGTTCGAGTGGCGTCCCATTGAAAAGTACTCTCTTATCGTATTTTGCTTGTTACACGCCACGTCATCGAAAACGAAAATCGAGTTTGGACATGCTTCGCTCGGTGGAATGACGTCACTGTTATTGGAGAATGTAAAATAGCCGATTTCGTCGATCGACGTCAACAAATTCTCCAGATACCGATATTTTGGCTGTTGCAGTGACTTTGAGTACACGTACACATTTTCAAAGCGGACGCCATGCGGGCTTTCTATCAAACTAATCAACACGTTAGTTTTACCGCAATTCGAGGGGCCGCAAACGATCGCGCGTATAGTAGTCGGCAGCATCGTACCGTGTCTACACATCTCCGCTTTGTCCCCCATCGAGCGTAATCTGGCGTCGTAATTCGTCACACGTATCGCGAAAGGCTGTCTCACGAATTTCATTTTCACACTTCCGATTCGGATCACACACCTGTCTATTTATAGCTGCGCGAAGTCGCGAAGTGCTCAGTAACGAAAAAATGTTTGTCCTGCTATCAAGTCCTTATGATATTCTCGATTTGAGTGCCGAACAGCTACAATTTATGTCTAAAGCAGTTTTATTGCGAATGTGTGGCAATTACGTCCACTACGTGTGGAAAAAACTTCCGGAACACATAAAGGCGGATTCAGAGGTTCAGACCTATCGTCGCTGTTTCGAACATTACAATCGACCGTGGCAGCAAACGCACATTGACGGTCCAACGCCGATGATAAAAGATTGCAGCGAATGTCAACGCAAATAGGTGGAGGCCTATTAAATCACGCCATAAACGCACTTCCAATCGAATTTCATATTCCCGGCTATCAGTTTTGCGGTCCGGGCACGCGGCTAGAAAAGCGATTAGCCAGAGGCGATCGAGGTATCAATCCATTAGACGCAGCGTGCCGTGAACACGATATAGCGTACTCTCGGAGCAACAATCTCACTGAGAGACACGCAGCGGATAAGGTACTCGCCAAGAAAGCGCAAACTCGCATTGTTGCGAAAGATTCGTCTCTCGGTGAAAGAGCCGCCGCCACAGCTGTCTGGGCAGCGATGAAAGCCAAGACAAAGTTCGGTATGGGTCTGAAGACAAAGACGAAGACAAAGATGAAGAAAAAGACGGTGAAGAAACGAGTACTTCCGGTAGCGAAACGCGGGGGCGTATTGCCGATTCTACCAATAGTGGGTGCGCTTGGATCTCTGATCGGTGGAGCAGCTGGTGTAGCAAAGATGGTGAACGATAGAAAAGCTGCACAACGTCAGTTGCAAGAGATGCTACGTCACAATCGCACCATGGAAGGTCACGGATTGTATCTCGCGCCATACAAATACGGACAAGGAGTCTCAACGACAAAAAAGAGAGGAAAAAAAAACGTCAAAGCGACGCTAAAAATGCCACAGGGTGTAACTACGAACGTACAATTGCTGCAACTGGCAAAACGTATGCACATTCCATATTTTAGAGGCGTTTTCATGCGTGACTCATTACCGATCGGTGGTATATATCGAAACGAAAGCGGCATCGTAAATTTGGATAACGCTAAAGGATCGGGTACTCACTGGGTAGCGTATGCAAAGAGGGGGGATCGCGCTATATATTTCGACAGTTTCGGCAACCTTCGACCACCCAAGGAACTGATGCGATATTTAAATGTGGTGAAAATAGAATATAATCACACTTCTTATCAAACTTACGATCAAAGCATCTGCGGACAATTGTGCTTGCAGTTTCTCCGAACGGTCGATGCATGCGAATTTAAAGACAGACATTGCGCTATTTAACTTAGTATTCGTTAAACAGTTTAGTCAACATGTCTATGACATTCACGCTGACCGGGAGGAGTAGTGTTCTCGCGGCAAACTACTTTCCCACCATAGATTTGAGCGACGGTGAATACGAGCTTGGTCTAGCGGATTTTGAGAGTTATCACACGATATCGAACGTGAATTCCTCAAATAATAAATTTTACTTTGGCAAAGACGACGCGGAAATTACGATTCCCGAGAGATCGTACGAGCTGCAAGCGATACATGAATTTTTGAAACATACAATTTCACGGAAACGTCCGCTACACACAGTTCGTGACGGCGATAAAAAACACACTGATGATGGTGACTTTGAAGATGGAGAATGGCCGATAGTGCTCCGTGCTAATTACAATACGATGAGGAGCGAGATTAAATGCGCCTACAGAATAAATTTTAGCAAGCCTAACAACATTGGATCGCTACTAGGATTCTCGAACCGTATACTGCAGCCGCGAAAATTGTACGAGTCGGACACGCCGATTAACATTATTAACGTGAACATTATCCGCGTAGAATGTAATGTGACCGCGGGTGCATACAGCAACGGCAAACTCGTTCATACGATACATGAATTTTCACCGAGGGTACCACCAGGATATAAGATATCGGAAACACCGGCGCACATCATTTACCTACCGATCATCGTACGGAGCATTACGGATTTAACGTTACGTGTTGTCAACCAGGACGGACGATTACTTGATTTTCGAGGAGAAAAGATCCATTAGATTGCACGTACGACGGCGACAGTGATAACATACGTATGCAGCGTATGAGATGCTCGTGTTGAATAAAGACGTGAGAGATAACACAATCTTTACGAGGCCAGCGACAACAACGTCAACATTCGTTAATATCCAAGCTGTCGGTTGCACTAAGAAAAAGAAATTGAACGCATCAAACGTTGCGTTTTTACAATCTTTGGGATTTGCGGTGCGAAACATTTGAACGATGACTGATATTCTCAACATCGAAGACGAGCCAATCCTTGACGATCGCATCGTCAAGATTGAGACTCATGCGTACAACCCGTTTGCCAACACAACATTTGGGCACAGTGACGAGATAAGAATACCCATACAACAACAGGATTTGTATACGTTGCCGTATGAGAGTTTCCTATACATCGAGGGAGAACTGAAGATAAACAATCCAGTTGAAGGATCTACTGTGGCGCTGGGAAATAATTGTGCCGCATTCATGTTTGATGAGATTCGATACGAACTTGATGGCGTGGAGATTGATCGCAACAGAAACGTGGGAATAACAAGTGCGCTCAAAAACTATGTAACAATGACATTCGATAGAAGCATGACTATGAGTAACGCCAGCTGGACTGATCCGATTACTGTGAATGGATACTTTAATTTTTGCGTACCGCTCTACATGTTATTGGGATTTTGTGAGGATTATAGACGCGTGGTGATTAACGCTCGTCATGAGTTGATCTTAATACGATCGCGCAACGACAACAATTGTCTGGTTGGAGATTCTGCGCTGCAACCTGAGGTCAACATATTCAAGATACAATGGCGAATGCCACACGTGTTGTTGAGCGAAATTAAGAAGTTGTCTATGCTGCGCGCTCTGGAAAGCGGACGCTACCTCAGCATGGGTTTTCGCTCGTGGGATCTGTACGAGTTTCCGCTATTGCAGCGTACAACCAAGCATTCATGGGCCATTAAGACCGCGATTCAGCTGGAGAAGCCGCGATACGTTATCTTTGCTCTGCAAACAGGCAAGAAGAACGTCATGGCTGAGGATACGAGTAAATTCGACCACTGCAAATTAACCAATGTGAAACTCTATCTGAACTCGGAATATTATCCGTACGACGACATGAATCTAGATTTTGATAGAAATAGATGGTCGATTCTGTACGACGCATACACGCGTTTCTCCAAAGACTATTACGGATGCGCGTATCTCGAGCCGAATCTCACCCTCACAAAGTTTCTACTTAACGGTCCATTCGTGATCATCGATTGTTCTCGACAAAACGAATCGGTCAAGAGCGCAACAGTGGATGTGCGATTGGAATTTGAGTGTAAGGAGAATGTGCCTGATAATACCACTGCGTACTGTCTCATCATACACGATCGCATGATCCAGTACAACCCGCTGACTAACGTTGTGCGCAAAATCACCTAAGCGTTTGCGACAGCAATTTAGAGAGTGGGGAAGAGGAGCAGGATATAAATCCAAGTGTTACAAGATGGTTGTCATTCTTCTTACCTGACGCATCGAAGAGAGAGAGAGAGAGATCTCGTCATGTCTGTACCAACATTTGTTGATCTGCAAGGTTTCACCGTTTCGAACAAATTTATCGTGAAGGAGGTGGCAGTGCTGAGAAGAAGAACTGTTCTCGCGCACTACATTTTTCAATGTCCTATACCGTGGCGTCTCCTTACAAGATCCGAACAGTGTCAAGCTTTATGGTTGATGGTGAATCAACATGAACTGGAATGGGAGGATGGAACCGTTGCGTACAGCATGGCGAAACAATTGATTACAACAGCTGTGGTTGAAGATTATGATAAAAGACAGTGTATCGTATACGTGAAAGGACATGAAAAGCAAGAATGGTTGGCTGATATATTAGATGACGATGCAAGAGCAAAATTAATTATCAAGACTTTGGATGCTGATTACAACGATATCGAATCTCTAAATAATCTAGATGTTAAAAATATTATACGATGTGGAAAACATGTTAAGCATTGCGCATTACAAAATGTATTCAAAATATATAACTGGTGGTCGCAACGCCAGAAAGAATTGTAATAGTAGAAACAAAGTATTTGAAAATAAAATATTTAAACATTTGTTTCATCTCTTATTCCTCCTCCTTATTCCGTCCCCTCATTTTACGAATTCTTTTTATCCGAGCACCGTCTCTCCCTTCTCCTAAATTTTAGAGCGCTAGAACCACTCACAGAGATACTCTCCCTTCCACTACTAATTTCCCCCACTACTTTTGGAAAAAAGAGCATCACGTATACTCTTAATTTTCTACACAATCAGTGTCACGTTAACCGCTCGTACCGATAGTCCACTTTTCACAACCTAGAGAAATGTTCTCGACTGGAAGAAGCAGTATGAATTACGTTCCGATTCAGGATGGTAAAATTTCCACAAATAAATGGAACAAGTAAGTTTCGATAAAGCATTGTATATTTTATACTTTATATTTTCCTTATAATTTATTAAAATATTTTTTATAGCATTTCATCCGGGCCTCGTCATGCGGTTCGTATACTTGGAAGAAAATACGCCTTAACCCCGACTTCGTATAAATATTTGGAGATTGGAATCAGCGTTGGAATCACATCTTACGTGGAACTGGCTCTCGGCGATAATCGTGGCAATCAAATAATATTGCCTATTGAAACATGGAAATCGCTAATGCAAAAACGAGCGGACATTGAACGACTACAATCGGCTGAAACTCCATTATGGTTTCGTGATGTGACACTTGAAGTGGTTAAAATTTCTAATTCAAAAATTATAAAAATAACATTATTTAATAATTCTTTGTATATGTCACCACCGACTTTATTACATTTATTCGACTTTGAAGATTGTATACGTCATATGTATTTCTGGCTATCCGAAAATACGTATAGTGTTAATGAAAAGTTTAAAAATTTTACAACTATTTTACAACGAGATAATATCCGTAATGCGAGCGACGCCGCAAAAGTGATACGCGAAAGTGATGCGTTTGACGGCGAATCACTCATAGATTGCGAATTATTAACATGCGCTATAAATAATATTCTTCACGATGCTTGTACATAGATATTTGTATAACACACTATTATCTATAATAAACATTTATATTAATATTAAAAATGTTTATTTTATTTTAAAAAATAACTCCTCTAATCTCTCTCCTCCTCTCCTTCGCGCTCTCCCACCCGTAAACAGTCCCAACTCTCATACATAGCTTCCACTCGTTGCAGTCCTTGCGGGGATGACGTCATACGGGGTCTCGAGGCGAAGCGCGTTTCGTGATGCTGGGAAGCGTCCTCAGGTAGAGAGGGAGGCTAGGGACCGTGAGAGAGGTAACGTTAGGAGAGAAAGAGACAGCACGACACTACGAACCGTGAGAGAGGTAATGTTAGGAGAGAAAGAGATAGCACGCGAGAGATGATACAGCGAAGGAGAGCACAAGGCGTATGTAAGCGAGAGAGATGAAAAAGAAAGATAGCGCGTGAGATGACGAGGTGAAGGAGAGCGCACGCGAAAGATGACGCGGTAAATGAGAGCGCGAGAGAGAATTTTTTAAAACAATTTTCTAATACTTTTTAACTATATATATATATATTTTTTTTTATGTTAATATTTTAATAATGATGTGGTGAGGGGAGAGGAAGGACATCTTAATCTAAAGTAAATTAAAAACATGTTTCTATATAATATTTTTAATCATAAAATGTGTGTATGTTTTTACAAAATAAATGTGTGTGTAAATTTAAAAAATAAAAAATAGAAAAAAAGATATAAGAAAAATTAAAAAATAAGAAATATAAGGGGGCAGGATGGCATGGTATGGCACGGTGCGGGGCGATGGTGGGCTGATGGCGAGGCGGCTGCTGCTGCGAGGCACTGGAGGGCTGATCGCGAGGCGGTGGAGCTTCTGCATGATACAGAAAAAAATTTTATTAGAAATTTGAAAAATTTAAATTCATTCTGAAATACTTACCAGTTCCAATCTTCGACTACATCTTCGGGATATGGCTCCAACCCAAAGAGCTCTCGAAGGGCAAAAGTATTATCCCACATCGATGGGTTACTACGCTCCAACTCGCGGGCGTCTTCGGTGTCACCCCACATGTAATCGAACCAATATCGATCATTATAGCGCACCATCCGCGTCCATTCCCCATCGGTCATCCCTTCCTCCACTATTAGCGGAAAATTTAAATCATAATCCAAATTTTGCTCGTTGATCAACTGAAAAAAATAAAAATATATAACCATTAGGCCCCTGCGCACAATAGAGAAAATATTATAAATAATTTGCACTACTTACATCAACGGGAAGCCTGGAACAAGGAGCCATCTTTCACCGATATGTATATTCACTGTACACGATGACTGCTGAATACGTTCTAACGCGGAGACAGATTCACAAATTTGAGCAGCCAAACGTTGGCGCTGATGCGTTGCATTCTTTTCTTAATAATTAAGGAAGATGTTTCGCTCTTTTATGGGAGATTTTCCACGAGGGTACAACAGCTGCCGAAAGTCAGCGCTTTTGCACCTATAAAAACGTTCCGACATGTTCGTCGCAGCGTCGATCTCCATTTTTTTCCACAATATCCTAATGATAAAATCTCCATAAAAATGTAAAAACATTGTTTTTAATGGTCTCTAGAGTGTTCGGTTACAAATTCGAGCAGCCGAACGTTGGCGCCGTTGCAATTCTTCCTTAAAAAATATTGATGAAGATGTTTCACTCTCGTTTTATGGGAGATTTTCCGCGAGGGTGCAAAGCTGCCGAATAATTTCCTAATGATAAAATGCCCATAAAAATGAGAAAAAAACAGTTTTATGGACTCGTAGAGTTTTCAGGCAATAAATCGATCACAAAAATAAACACCTGTCGAACGTGTTTAGGACCCCTCGAAGATTTTACGACATGCGTCCCCGAGATCCCCCCCCCCCCGTGACGTCAGACCCCGCGCCACCAAGATCCCCCCACCCCGCGTGACGTCATACCCCCGCGCCACCGAAATACCCCCGCGCCCCCGCACCCCCCTCGGAGGACCTGAGTTAGAACCGGCCTAGTATTCCTACTGACGCAAAGTCGAAACGTGGAATTTTCATTTTAAGAAACGTCACCACCGTCGTCGCCCTACACGTACTATACACGTACACAACACATGCACAGAAATATAGTGGTATCACGCTACACGCATATACACGTAGACAACACATGCAAACATGTATTAGTTTTGTATTGTTCACGCGCACGACAGAAAATTGCGCTAGCGGTGCTCTGAGATTTGACAACAAAGTGACAAGTAAGTAAATAATAATAAAGAAAAAGGTTAACACGGTAATATGCTATGTAATGTTTACTATAGCATGAATTTTGATATTTTAATTATTAATTTCTAAAAAAGTCAAAAATAATAGTCCGTTAGGACGACGATTAACCATAGTTATACATGTAATACGGCTATATAATATAATAATAAAATAGTACGGCATACTCGTAAGTGTTGTCATATAATTATACTTTACTATTCTCTTGAACCTATTATTATTCTCATGTCCAATTTGTCGTTTACAGTCCGCAAGATCGTCTCCTCGTTCTGCACCGTACGAGCGCGACGTTCGACGATGACGTTGAGCTGTCTGATGGGTACCAAGAATCCTGTTTCTTTCACGCGATACAGCGATCGCATGATTACATTGCAACCGATGGGTGACCTCCGTTTGGACACGTAACGATTGGACACCGCTCGATTGGACACGCACTATTGGACACGTTTTATTGGACACTGCTCGATTGGACACCGCTCGATTGGAAACCGCACGATTGGACACGCACATTGCACGATTGGACACTGCACGATTGGACACGCATATTGCACGATTGAACACGTACATTGCACGATTGGACACTGCTCGATTGGACACCGCTCGAATAAAACGTGTCCAATCGAGCAGTGTCCAATCGTTACGTGTCCAAACGGGATAAGCCCCAACCGATTCTACTGCGCTTTAGATAACAAACATTGTACTCGCGCACAGCACGGCTTTACGTTTTACCCACACTCGCTGTAACTAGCGTTTTGTTCATTAATGTTATTTTCATTGCGTTCATTATTATAATTCTTTAAATAAACTAGTAAAGTTGTTATTTGATAATTTCACTTTATATCATTATTGTAATTGATTATTATAATTGATAATTTTAATTTATATTATTATTATAATTCTTTAAATAAACTAATAAAGATGTTATTTGATAAATCTTTAAATAAACTATAAAGATGTTATTTGATAATTTATAAAAAAATTTTTTTATTTATAAAGATATTTTGCATTCGTATCGTCAATTTCTAATCGACACATTATACATAACAGACCGAACTTCGTACCGATCTTTATGTTGATATTGATTTTCAGTAATATTGATTTTCAGTAATCACATGTGAGAATGTCCGTGGCGTGCTTCAAGCGAATGCTATGACAGTTCAACGCGTATTATATTTCCCGTACAATTTCGAAGTTACAATCGTCCCGATATTCGTCGGTCGTGCGAACGCGATTAGTACGCGATGGGATAAAGTGGATTTTGTCATATGTGTCGTGTGTCGTGTGTTACGCGTTGTGCGTGGGGCCCCATCGGCGGGATGTCCCTGAGCGCGCGAAATTGCAGCGATCTGATTGGTGAACTTTGAACCTTTCTCGTTCAAAAACTACACCACCCTGGACATTTTGGCATTAGGATTTTTGTCTCAAAATCATCTCAGGAGTCTGCCATTAACAGGTGGAACGGTAGATCTGGGACATCTTGTATATTAACCCAACAAATAATAAATTCAATTTAGATCTAAATTTATAGAACTATATTTAATTTAGTTACATCAATAACTGCAATGTAAATACATATTTAAGAATACGTTAATTGTAGCATAGTGTTTAGTTTAGCAGCGCCAAGTTTTTTTAATTAAAATTTTTTAATTTTTGCTTTTTCATAGAGGAAGCTCTGTTTTCGTGAAAATTTTTTTTTCAGTTTTCTATGCCAATGTGTTCAGAATGTTCTAAAACGTCGAAAAATCACATTTTTGAAAAATGTCCGCGTGCGTGCGTGCGTGTGCGCGCGCGCGCACACCAAAAAAGGTTGCTCTAACTTCCATAAATTTTGAGTGAGTCCCGATTGCGCACATTACGGATCGGACACAGCGATATTTCCCGATCGGACACAGTCCCGATCGGACACATTCCCGATCGGGACTGTGTCCGATCGGGAATGTGTCCGATCGGGACTGTTCGATCGGGATTGTGTCCGATCGGGACTGTGTCCGATCGGGAAATATCGCTGTGTCCGATCCGTAATGTGCGCAATTGGGACAATCCCTAAATAAATTTTGAGATATCGGGCTAAATTTTTTTACGTGAATAGAGTATCATTAAAGAATGGTTGGTATTGAATTTAACTAGAATTGGTGAAGGGGTTTATTTTTTATAAAATTTCGAATTTTTCCAAAAAAGAGCATGGTTGCTCTAACGCAAATTTTGAGATATCGGGCTAAATATTTTTATATAAATAGAATATCATTAAAGGATGGTTGGTAATGAATTTAGTGAAATTTGTGAAAAGAGTTTATTTTACATGTAATTGAATTTTTTGAAAAATTTTTTATATGAATAGAGTAAATATAAATTTTCAAATTTTTAAAAAATATTTTGAAATATCCTAGGTGAGATTTGCCAAGATTAA
This sequence comes from Lasius platythorax, assembly GCA_963971435.1. Taxonomy (NCBI): domain Eukaryota; kingdom Metazoa; phylum Arthropoda; class Insecta; order Hymenoptera; family Formicidae; genus Lasius; species Lasius platythorax. The sequence continues at coordinate 2,810,113 of OZ020548.1, forward strand.
AAATATTGGCGCATATTGGCTCGATGTATTTGCAACATTTGAACTCTTAAAGTCAACATCAGGTTGACATTGCGCCGATTGTAAAACCCCACCTAGGATGCTACTGAGTTGACCCTCTATCAATTTTCTCTTTGATTGTCAGCTGATAAATGACTATATAAATTGCTGGTTTCACAAATATGTGAAACATACAATAATATGTCATTTTAGTAATCTGTTATATGATTAATATATTTATCTAAATATTACAAGAAAAAATAGTGGAAAAAAAAGAATGGAAGAAAAAAAGTGCGATAGCGAAGAATTTACCAACCTTATAAACGATATGGGAGAATTCAGAAATAGTAAGTGAAAAAATTAATTAATTAATTAATTTTCGTATAGTTTTCGGGATAGTTTTCATATATTTTGTATAGTTTTAATATGCGATTTCTTTAAATATATTATACAAGGTGTCTCACAACCTCCGTACAATACTTTGTTAGCGTGTTTTAGAAGTAAAATAGAGTCAAAAATTCTAATACAAAAATTTTGAGGCTGCAATAGTTTTTGAGTTATAAGCGATGAAAGTTTGCCAATGATATCGCATAGAATTCGCGCGCTCAGGCCCGTAATTACACATACGCGCGTACCGATCTGTCATCTGTTATTGATTTTTTCAAGTTAGGTGATATTGATTTTTACTGCACAGCTGATTTTATTTTGTCGTTTCCTATATACAATGTGAGTTACACGTATATCGTACATTATGGTGACAGGCTAATATTAACAAATTATAAATAACGGAAAACATTTAATTCTTAAATAATTTAATTAATGAATTTAATTATTAAATAAAAATTAATATAAATATAAATCTTAATAAAAATAATTATAAATATTTATAATTATTATTTTTAATTTTTATTTAATAATTAAATTCATTAATTAAATTATTTAAGAATTAAATATTTTCCGTTATTTATAATTTGTTAATATTAACCTGTCACCATAATGTACGATATACGTGTATCACACATTGTATATAGGAAACGACAAAATAAAATCAGCTGTGCAGTAAAAATCAATATCACCTAACTTGAAAAAATCAATAACAGATGACAGATCGGTACGCGTGTATGTGTAATTACGGGCCTGAGCGCGCGAATTCTATGCGATATCATTGGCAAACTTTCATCGCTTATAACTCAAAAACTATTGCACCCTCAAAATTTTTGTATTAGAATTTTTGACTCTATTTTACCTCTAGAACACGCTAACAAAGTATTGTACGGAGGTTGTGAGACACCCTGTATATATATTTTTTAAATAAATATATATGTTTTTTGGACATGATTATAAAGAAACAACACATGCATAATATATGTATTTATAATTTATGAAAATACTTATGGTTAAAAAATTTTAGTACTAGAAGATGGTCTTGATGAGCTACTACTAAGTGCAGTATTAGCTTTCAAAGAGAAGCAAGCAGAAGAAAAGGATAGAGAATCAATCAGAAGAAGAGATAGAGAAGAGGATAGAGAGCATAAAGGTGCAAATTCATGGGACGCTGAAAGCCAGCGTTGAACGTCGTCACGTGACGTCACTTTGACGCTAGCGTCAAGAGGAAAAAGTTGGATTATTTCAACTTCAAGCGTCAACAGAGAAAAGGCTGGCGTTAAACAGCAGCAGTGTCAAACAATAAATATAAGAAATTGAAAATAAGAAATAAATATGGAAGATGTAAGTAAAACATCATTTTCATTATTAGTATATAATTAAAAAAAGATATTTTAATTACGGAAATGATATCAATGCAGAATAAAGTTTGTCAAAATATAATTTTTAGGTTAGAGTTAGGTTAGATTATATATAATCTAAAATATAATACTATATGTATATATATTATTATTAAGTTCTTAAATATTATTGTTCATAACTTTTTGTATGTATTTTTCAAGGACTGTAGAATTGTCCACACTTGTGGATTATATGAAGAAATATGTGAGATTGAAGATTTAAAAAATCATCCTTGTTTGGGAGGATATAAAACTTATTATATTGATGAAAATACTTTATATTTTTTTCCAGTATTAGGTAAATCGACTTTGCTTTTTATTGTATTTTAAGAAAATTATTGTATTTTAATATAATATTTACATGTGTAGATGATGGTGTTACAATTATTCGACGTAGTGAAATTAATAATCAGGAGAAATTGGTGGCGGAACCATTTAAACAAGGTAATAAAATATAATGTAAAATACAATGCTTAGAGCTCACTTCTGGCTCTACCTGACTTTGGGGTTTTAGTGGGTTAAAATCCCATACTATCCCGGTTTCTCCTTCAGAAGCTGGAGGAAAATTTTCTTCGTAAAAAAAAAGGAGGGAATAATCTGATATAGAATTATTCCTTGACTTAAAGGTATCCCTTTATATTTATTACTTAGTGATTAATCAGAGGAGAAGGGAAGAATGAAATATAAAGAAAGAGGAAGAGAGAATGGATTGTTAATTAAAATTTAAAAAACCGGGAAGATGAATTGCTAAATTGAACTGAATGGATCTTCTATCCATCGTCCATTGAGGTTTTTAGAATGATGTGTTAGCTGCGGTTCAAGTGTTTTAAAGCGTTTTTCTCTTCCTTTTTTTATTAAAAAAAAGAAGAAGAATGAGTTTTGAAGTGTTAAGTGGACCGCAATTTTTATGTTTTGTTCTTGAGGTTGTTCTTAAATGTGTGATTGGGATTTTTTGATTTGTTTTTTTAAATTACTTTATTTATATAGGGGAGAGTCGTGCAGTACCGACCGGCGTACAGTACCGACCAAAATTAGTTCTACCTTTTTCTACTATATATCAACACTTTATTTGAAGAAACAGATTAATATAACATTTCTGTGTAACATACTTTGGAACCATATTGTTTATGCCATTGTTTTTGTTGTTCTGGCACGTTAAACGTATACGCTAATATTCCGAGTGTCGAAACCTATTTTGCAGAGCTGATATTTTGTTTCGCAGGTATGGAAATGATTTTACTCTATTATGTATACTATATCTATTCTATTAAGTATAATAAACAGCCACAGTTTTGCAATTTTCTTTGTATATTACATATACTATAATCTAAAACGTTTCCACATGTTTGTCGTCCAATACCGACCATCCAATTGTCGTCCAGTACCGATCAATCAGCCGTCGACCAGTACAGACCAAATTTTTTTTTATCTAAAAGTTCAATCTGTTGGCAATTGAAATTAAATTAGAAGATATTAATTTAATCTGTTTTCCACCTTTTCCTGCAGAAAAATGTCTGAAATTCCAAAGCAAAAAAAAACTTCAAACTTTAGGAAAAAAAGAAACTGATTGAAGAAAAAAAGTCAAATGTGAAGAAAAGAAAAGCTGAAAGAAACGAAAGAGCAGAAAAAGCAGAGAAAAGAAAAGCTGAAAGAAACGAAAGAGCAGGAAAAGCAGAGAAAGAAAAGCTGAAAGAAACGAAAGAGCAGGGAAAGCAGAGAAAAGAAGAGCTGAAAGAAATGAAAGAGCAGGAAAAGCAGAGAAAAGAAAAGCTGAAAAACAATTAAGAAAAGGAAATAAAAAAAAGGAAATAAGAAAAGATGTAGCAACTCAACAAACAGGAGCTATAATATAATAAAGAAGCCACCCAGTATATACCCAGTGTGTCACCTAGTGCGTAAAATTTTTAATAAAATGTATATTCTAACATCTGTCTTTTTTTAAACATTATTAATCATTTAAACCGAAAAATCTACTAACTAAACAATTGGTCGGTACTGGACGACAATTTTGCGTTTCCGCCAAATTACCATTTTTTTATTCTTGTAAATAATCAATTCTTATTATTGAATTTCACAAAATTAATTTCCCTCCTTTTATTAGTAGTAATACTAGGCCGGTTCTACTCCGGGTCCTCTGAGGGGGGGTGCGGGGCGGAGGGGTATTCGGGGGCGAGGGGGATGACGTCACGCGGGGAGGGGGGGCTTATCAGTTCAAATTCCAAGAATTGCTTATCTTATCAGTTTAAATTCCAAGAATTGCTTATCTTATCAGCTCAAGTTTCAAGATATGTTTATAAACATATCAAGTTTCAAGATAAGCTTATCTTATCAGTTCAAATTCCAAGAAAAGCTAATCTTATCAGCTCAAGTTTTCAAGATATGTTTATAAACATATCAAGTTACAAGATAAGCCTATCCTTTCAGCTCAAGTTTCAAGGTATGTTTATAAACATATCAAGTTTCAAGATAAGTGCGCAGTGCATTATGCGGTCACCCCGAAGTACCTCCCCCATAAGCGGCGAGTCTTTATTGTCTCTTCTAAGAAGAGATACCAGCGCCGAAACTCGGCAGCTAGAATTTATAAACGATATAAACAAAACAGCGTATTATGTTACAAGGAGCGCCGACAGCGCGAATTGATAAACATGTAATGATTTATCTGCGCTTATCGACGAACGTGTCGTGACACGTTTGTATAAACAAAACAGCATACTGCAGGTCGCTTTGGCGGGACCACCCCCAATACGCGGAATTACGAGCGCCGATATCCGGCTGCTGGAATGTATAAACAGATATCTAATACTACGATATATGTTATCTTAGGGCTGCTAAGATTACCTTTTCTTTGGCGGTCATGAGTAATCGCACTTTTTCGCGTCAGGACATGATTTTATAAACAAAAGTGAGCGCCGATATTCGGCCGCTGGAATTTGTAAACAGATATTTAATACTGCGGTAGCTAGTTCAAAGAATTATCCGAGGGATCTTGGATTGGTCGCGCTTATCAACGTGTTGGAGAAATTAAACGCGTTCGCCGCGTGCGCCCAGTTCGAGATATATCGAAGAGAGCGGCCGCTCTCTCGCGCCGTATCTCTCGCGTACGCCTTGCGTCGAACGCCTCCCGTGCGCCTCTTTCTCGCCGCGCCATATCTCTCGCTGCGTCATATCTCTCGCCGCGTCATCTCTTCTCTCGCGTGCGTCTCATGTACCCTGACGCAACATCTCTTTCACGTTCGTTCTCTCGCGTTCGTCTCGCGCTGTCTCTTTCTATCCTAGTGGTTGCTCTCTCTCATGATTACTCTCTCGCGTACGCCTTGCGTCGAGCTATGCATGAAAGCTTGGACGGATGGGAGAGCGCGCCAAACGCAAAGAAAGTACACCGTGATATAGACATATATTTTTTTAACTTATTCTGCTTATATTTATTATACAAATATAATTTGTTCTTACATATTAAAATGTAAAAGCTAAAGCTACCAGCTCGCAATCGACGAGTTGATGCTTGTTGAACGTGTCGCTAGCGCGTATTACATTTGATACTTCTTTAGGATCCGTTACAGTAGATGCTACGTTGGAGAATTGTGTAAACTTAGCATCGACTGTTCCAGTAAGTCTAGCCAATCGATCAAACGTTATATCGATGCAGGGATCGAGCTCGAACATACGTTGTAACGTCGATTCGATCATCATTATGCGTACATCTGAAGATTCTAGACTTATGAGTTTGGTGTCGTTAATCGTGTGAAATCGCACTATTAGCGGTCCAACGCTTATAGAACTGTATGCTTCTGTAGAATCATTTCGAAGCAAATTGTGAATATTGTGGCGTTGCTCGTAAAGTCCCTTCCAAGTTTCGAGAGATAACAGCAGTTGTTTTCCTCGATGATCTCCTATGGCGATCTCCACGTAACTCGGTGGATCCACTTTAATACCAATTTCGAGGAATTTAAATTCCGTGACTGTCAATGCGTATCGTCGTCCTAGTATACGAACCGCACGAGGCCCCACGGGAACGCTGTAAAAATTAGTTAAAACAATATATAGAAAAAAGAGAACAATAGAAGAGTAGAAAATATAAAGAATATTATACTTACTCGTCACATTTGTTCTCACATGTTGGAGTTTCATCACGTCTCGGCATATAATAATTCATGCGTCTGCCGGCGCTGCTGTTGCTGCTTCTTTCGATGGAGTACATTTTTTTTTCTCGAGGGTATTAAAAGTGAACCACCAGTATGAACAGTTAACGAAAGACTGATCGTATAAAGAAATTAATTGAGGGTACATGACGCTCCTTTTTAAAAGTAGTGGGGGTAAATGTGGTGGGAGAATAATGAAATATGTAGTTGATAAATAAAAAGATTTCTTAGAAACATGATTTATGAGGAAATGTGTGGGGAAGGGGAGAGAAAGAACAAAGAGAATAGTATGTCACCAATTCTTAGAAACATGATTCATTTAAAAGTAGTGGGGGTAAATGTGGTGGGAGATTAATGCGCTATGAAATTTAGGAGAAGGGAGAGACGATGTTTGAATAAAAGAATTCTTAGAAACATGATTCATGAGGAAAGGATTGGGGAGGGAGAATAAGAGATAAGACATATTTACAAAAAATTTTTTAAATTTATTTTTCCACATCTTGCAATTCTTTCTGATGTTGCGACCACCAATTAAATAATTTGAATACATTTTGTAACGCGCAATTCTTAACATGTTTATTACAACGTAGACTATATGTAGGATCTAACTTATTTAAAGCAGGAATATCATCATAAGCAGCATCCAAGGCCTCGATAATGTAACCATATACCGCATCGTCCACTATATCGGCCAACCATTCTCGCTTTTCAAGTCCCTTTACGTACACGAGAGAGGACTCTTCTTCATCTTCTTCATGTAGCTGTAATTTTTCATTTACCCCAACGATAGCTGTCGTAATCACGCGCTGAGCCATGCTATAGGGAACATTTCCATCTTCCCATTGTAAGCCATGATGATGTTGAGTCAACCATGAGGCTTGGCGCCTCTCCGATTTTATAAGCATACTCCATGGCACAGGACATGCGAAGAAATAATGTGATAGGATAAATCCTCTCCTCAGGATTGCCGCTTCCTTCACAATAAATTGTTTGTTTAGGATAAATCCTTGCAGATCGACAAACGTTGGTACAGACATGATGAGATCTCTCTCTTCGATGTGAGTTATTCGAGAGGAATGACGAAACTCTACAACCAGCTCACATCACTCTGGTTATGTACCCTCGTCCCCTCTCTCTCTAAATGGTTGTTGGTGTAAACATTTAGGTGATTCTGCGCACAACGTTGGTCAACGGGTTGTACTGGATCACGCGATCATGTATGATGAGACAGTACGCAGTGGTATTATTAGGCATATTCTCCTTACACTCAAATTCCAATCTCACATCCACTGTTGCACTCTTGACCGATTCATTTTGTCGAGAACAATCAATAATCACAAACGGACCTTGACGTAGAAATAATGTGACGGTGAGACTTGGCTCGAGGTACTCGTATCCGTAATAATTTTTGCAGAAACGCGCATACGTGTCGTACAGAATCGACCATCTGTTTTTATCGAAATCCAAATTCATGTCGTCGTACGGATAACATTCCGAGTTCAGGTAGAGTTTCACGTTGGTTAATGTGCATTCGTCGAATCGGCTAATATTCTCAGACATGACATTCTTCCGGCCTGTCTGCAGAGCAAAAAATACGTATCGCGGCTTTTCCAGCTGAGTCGCGGTCTTAATGGCCCACGAATGCTTGGTTGTACGCTGCAACAGCGGAAACTCGTACAGATCCCACGAGCGAAAACCCATGCTGAGGTAGCGTCCGCTTTCCAGAGCGCGCAGCATCGACAGCTTCTTAACTTCGCTCAACAACACATGGGGCATTCGCCATTGTATCTTGAATATATTGATCTCGGGCTCCAGCGCAGAATTTCCATACAGACAATTATTGTCGTTGCGCGAACGTATTAAGATTAACTCATGACGCGCGTTAATCACCACACGTCTGTAATCCTCGCAAAATCCCAATAACATGTGGAGCGGTACACAAAAATTAAAGTGTCCATTCACAGTAGTCGGTGCATCCCAGCCGGCGTTTCTCATTATCACGCTTCTATCGGATGACATTGTTACATAGTTTATTGAGCAAACTTGTTATTCCAACATTTCTGCTGCGATCAATCTCCATACCATCGAGCTCATAGCGAATCTCATCAAACATGAATGCGGCACAATTATTTCCTAGTGTCACATCGGATCCTTCAACTGGGTTGTTTATCTTCAGTTCTCCCTCGATGTATAGGAAACTCTCATACGGCAACGTATACAGATCCTGTTGTTGTATGGGTATTCTTATCTCATCACTGTGTCCGAATGTTGTGTTGGCAAACGGGATGTATGTGTGAGTCTCAATCTTGACAATGCGATCGTCAAAGACTGGCTCTTCCTCGATGTTGAGAATGTCTGTCATTGTTCAGATGTTTCGCACCACGAATCCCAAAGAATGTAAAAACGCAACGTTTGATGCTTTGAGTTTCTTTTTATTTGTGCGCCCGGTTGATTTGCTATTAGCGAATGTTGTTGTCGCTGGCTGTGGAAAAATTGTGTTGTCTTTCGCGTCTTTCGATCCGTTCAACACGAGCATCTCATACACCCTCGTATGGGTGTTATCGCTGTCGCCGTCGTATGTGTAATCTAACTGTGATCTCTTCCCCTCGAAAATCGAGTAAATGTCCGTCTTGGTCGACAACGCGTAACATGAAATCCGTAATGCTCCGCGCGACGATCGGAAGGTAAATGATCTGCGCCGGCGTTTCCGATATCTTATATCCTGGTGGTACCCTCGGTGAAAATTCATGTATCGTGTGAACGAGTTTGCCGTTACTGTATGCACCCGCGGTCACGTTACACTCTATGCGGATAATGTTCACGTTGATAATGTTAATCGGCATGTCCGACTCGTACCATTTTCGCGATTGCAGTATACGATTGGAGAATCCCAGCAGTGATCCAATGTTGTTGGGCTTGCTAAAGTCTATTCTGTAGGCGCATTTAATCTCGCTTCTCATCGTATTGTAGTTAGCACGGAGCACTATCGGATAACCTTCAAAGTCACCGTTGTCATTGGTTTTTTTATCACCATTATGAACAGCGTGATGTTTCCGTGAAAGTGCACGTTTCAAAAACTCATGTATCGCTTGCAACTCGTACGAGCCCTCCGGAATTGTAATTTCAGCATTGTTGTTGCCAAAGTAAAATTTATTATTCGAGGAATTCACATTCGATATAGTGTGATAGGTTTCAAAATCCGCTAGACCGAGTTCGTATTCCGCGTCGCTCAAATCTATGGGGGGAAAGTAGTTGACCGCGAGGACGCTACTCTTCCCCGTCACTGTTAGTGTTAGCGACATGTTGACAAAACTGGTTAGCGAATACTGAGTTAAATAGCGCAATGTCCGTCCTTAAATTCGTGTGAGATAAACTACAATTCAAGCGTTCGGAGAAACTGCAAGCACAATTGTCCGCAGATGCTTTGATCGTAAGTTTGAACAAGTGTGTAATTGTAGTCTATTTTCGTAACATTTAAGTATCGCACCAACTCCTTGGGTGGTCGCAGATTGCCGAAACTATCGAAGTATATAGCGTGATCCCCCCTTTTTGCGTACGCTACCCAATGAGTACCAGGTCCTTTGGTGTTATCCAAATTTACAATACCGCTTTCGTTTCGATATATACCACCGATCGGTAACGAGTCACGCATGAAAACACCTCTAAAATACGGAATGCGCATACGTTTCGCCAATTGCAGTAATTGTAAATTGGTAGTTACACCCTGCGGCATTTTTAACGTCTCTTTGACGTTTTTTTTTTCTCTTTGCAACTCCACGTCCACGCTTGTATGGAGCGAGATACAGTCCGCGACCTTCCATGGCGCGATTGTGACGTAGCAGCTCTTGCAATTGACGTTGCGCGGCTTTTCTGTCGTTCACCACTTTCGCGACTCCCGCTGCTCCACCAATCAGGGATCCAAGCGTGCCCAGCACTGGTAGAATCGGCAATATGCCACCGCGTTTCGCTACCGAAAGTATCCGTTTCTTCGCCGTCTTTTTCTTCGTCTTCCTCATCGTCTTCGTCTTGAGGCCCATACCGAGCTTTGTCTTGGCTTTCATCGCTGCCCAGACAGCTGTGACGGCAGCTCTTTCACCAAGAGTTGATTCTCTCGCGGTAATACGTTTTCGCGCTTTCACAGCGAGTATATTATCAGCAACGTGTCGTTCACTGAGATTGTTGCTTCGAGAATATGCAATGTCGTGCTCGCGACACGCGGCATCCAATAGGTTGATACCTCGATCGCCTCTGGCTAATCGCTTCTGTAGCCGCGTGCCCGGACCACAAAATTGATAGCCGGGGATATGGAGCTCGATCGGAAGTGCGTTTATCGCGTGATTTAATAGGCCTCTACCTTTTTGCGTTGACATTCGCTGCAATCTTTTATCATTGGCGCTGGACCGTCGATGTGCGTTTGCTGCCACGGTCGATTATAATGTTCGAAACAGCGACGATAGGTCCAGACCTCTGAATCCGCCTTTATATGCTCCGGAAGTTTGTCCCACACGTGGTGGACGTAATCACCGCACATTCGCAATAAAACTGCTTTAGACACAAATTGCAGCTGTTCGGCACTCAAATCGAGAATATCGTACGGATGTGTTAGCAAGATAAACATCTTATCGCTACTGAGCGATACGTGGTTTCGCTCAGCTATAAATAGGCGGACATGTGATCCGAATCGGGAGTGGAAAAAATGAGATTCGTGCGACAACCTTTGACGATACGTGTGACGAATTGTGACGACAGAGTGGGTTCGATGGGAGACGACGCGGAGATGCGTAGACACGGTACGATGTTACCGACTACTATACGCGCGATCATTTGCGGCCCCTCGAACTGCGGTAAAACCAACGTTCTGATAAGCCTACTGGAAAGTCCTCATGGTGTGCGTTTCGAGAACGTGTACGTGTATTCAAAGTCACTGCAACAGCCGAAATATCGGTATCTGGAGAATTTGTTGACGTCGATCGACGAAATCGGCTACTTTACGTTCTCCAATAACAGTGATGTCATTCCACCGAGCGAAGCATGTCCAAACTCGATTTTTATCTTTGATGACGTGGCGTGTGACAAGCAAGATACGATAAGAGAATACTTTTCAATGGGACGCCACTCGAACGTCGATTGCTTCTATTTATGGCAGACGTACGCGAGAATACCAAAACATCTTATACGTGACAATGCAAACTTACTGGTCTTGTTTAAACAGGATGGAACCAATCTGAAACACGTGTACAACGATCACGTGAATACCGATATGTCGTACGAGGATTTCAGTAAATTATGTCGTGTGTGTTGGCAGAAAAAGTATGGATTTCTAGTGATAGATAAGGATAGCTCGCTTACGAACGGGCGATACAGAAAAGGATTTAACGAGTTCGCGATACCGCAAAACGATTAGTCGTTGTCGATATTCCGTCGAGAAGGGTGAAACGCGAGCGTTCGACACTCTACCGACATGACTGGGAGCGATACTATTCGCGAGCGTGAAAAGATAGCGAAGGAGATTGCGAAAACGAGTGAATCGATCCGCAAGAAACATCGCGCTTTGGAGACCGGTAAGATCGATGACGATATCGCGGTCAAGACCCACTTTAGACCTATTATCGAACCGCTACAAAAGATTATCGACAACTCGATTGCGGTGAAAAACGAACCTAACACTGACGTGAATATCAAGACGTTACCCACTGTTAAGCGGTACAAGGAGGAGGAGGAGGAGGAGGAGACACCGAAAAAGAGAAAACGGCTACACGCGGAACGGGAATTTCCGCGAGTGCGAAATATTTTGACGCCACATACATCGAACGTTTCATTGCATGAACCGCTGATAACCTCTACACCATCCACCTCTACACAGTCTGCGACAACGAAAATCGTACAACCTACGGTACCCGAATCACTCGAAGATGTTTTCGAAACCACGGCAACTCGCTCGAAACATCCGTTCGAAACCTGTTACACACGCATGAAGGTCAAGAAGCGTTGCGAGAGCACTTTGGGCCACTAGGACAACAGTACATGGGCACACTTCTGGGTGGTGATGAAAAAAAAGAGATCGATCACGTGTACGGTGTCTATTTCGACAAGAATGAAATGCGGCTCGGTAACAAAAGATTCGACGTCGACATGTATGACTCTATAATTATAGACAAAGTGAAGTACATTGGTACACCGGGATTATACGAATTGATCTTCAAGAGAATTCCCGATGATGACATTTACACGGATGATGATATGTATAAATACAAGAGCATATTATTGGCGACGAATGCGCATAAACGCAACTATGATGCGCAAGGCCAATTACTAAGCAATAGGGGATACAAGTATAAGCACATAATCGCACCGTTGCTGCCGATCGCACCGAAAAAGAAAAAATCTGGAAGGGGAGTATCTATGCCTCGCACTATGACGCTATCCGACAATAAGATTGATTACGTGCACTGGGACGACCCCAACGAGCTAGTGGATCGGCTACGATTGCTGGACGCTTCGCACCAAGCTGGTCACAACGCTCACGACAACGAGATCCTGTCGATCATCGAGGAACTTCGCGAAGCCGGCATTATTATAAATTAAACAGTGTCTCGACACATTTAATCAGTCGACTGACGTCGCGTGACACTTCACGAAGCAGAGAAAAAATGTATATCAACAAATTTGGATTGTTCGAGCGGAAAACTGATGCAACAAGCGATCATAGGGATAGATTTATGAGAAGTTATGTGCGTGAGAAAGCTCTGTGTCGCGTCGCTACAGATTATGACGCGAGATCGCGCAAGATTCGCCGTGTAGCGCAACCTGTGGCTGACACCGATGCCGTCAACAAACTGTATGTAGACCGGTGCATTAAAACGTTGATGAATCAACAGAAACAGTCAGATGAGAAGCTGACTGCGTTAGAGAAGGACGTGCGAGCAATACAGACTGCGATAAACGACCTTCAACGCGCGACTAATTCAGAAACGGCAATCAACCTCTAATGGGCTGCAGTGAACGGATCAGAAACATCCATCAAACAATTATCGAACAGCTAAGAAGGTTTATCGAATGGTTACAGACAACTGTTGAACGGCTACAAACAGGTTTCGAACGGTTACAAACACTTATCGACGTGCTACCACACTACAATGAGCGGCAGTGAACGACCCGGAAGCAGCAGTGAACGACCCGGCATTGAACGACCCGGAAACGGTGGTGAACGGCCTAGCTACGAACGAGGCTACAAACACCTCAAGGACGGCTGTGAACGAGGCTACGAACATGTCCTTAAAGGCTACATACAAGGCTACAAACAACTCAAAAACGCAAACGAACGGTCAAGGGACGTCTGCGAACGAGGCTACGAACGGGCCAGAAGAGGCTACGAACGGGTCAGAGACGACTGCGAAAAAGGCTGCGAACGGGTCAAGACCGATTTTCGAATAGGTCAAAGACGGCAGTGAACAACGCAAAACGGATCACGAACGGATGAAAACGGGTCACGAACGGGTAAAAACGGGGTAATAACGGGTCAAGAACGTGTCACGAACGGGTCACGAACGGCTATCTAACGCATATGGAAGATAAAGAACGGGTAAAAAACGGGGTAATAACGGGTCAAGAACGTGTCACGAACGGGTAAAAAACGGGGTAATAACGGGTCAAGAACGTGTCACGAACGGGTCACGAACGGCTATCTAACGCATATGGAAGATAAGAACGGGTAAAAACGGGTAAAAACGGATAAATAACGGGTCATGAACGGATAAAAACGAGTCAAGAACGGATCAAGAACGAGTTAGAAACCAAAATGAACAATAAAACGAACAACAAACGGTCATCGGGAAAAACTGATGAAACGAATAATCAACATAGTTTGGAGAGACGACAGTTAGTGAACGAACTGCACGCGCCGGCGAGAAGAAATTTTCCCCGAAGACATGTCATAGTGCGGGGATACGATGATCTGTGGCAAGCCGACATTGTCGAGATGCGTCCGTACTCCCGTTTCAACAAAGGCTTCCACTACATACTCACTGTCATCGATGTGTTGAGCAAGTATGCGTGGGCCATACCACTCAAGGGTAAAGGAGGAAGCGAGACAGCTGACGCACTCGCTGAGATAATTCGAGATAGCAAGAGATGCCCGAAAAACATACAAACTGATATGGGGAAGGAATTTTATAATGCCCACGTGCAACGGCTTATACGGAAACATGACATTAATCACTATTCTACATATTCGGTATTGAAGGCGTCGGTCGTCGAGCGATTCAATCGCACGCTAAAGAACGATATGTGGAAGATGTTTACGTTGAATGGCAATTACAAGTGGATCGACATGCTACCGCACCTCGTATCGGATTACAACGCGCGCAAGCATCGAACGATCGGTATGCGACCCGCTGACGTTACCCCCGCGATCGCTGAAAGACTCTTAACTACTGTGTATAACCGCGTAAATATCGCGGGTTTGGCAAAATTCAAAGTAGGTGACCCGGTACGCGTTAGCAAGTATAAACAACTTTTCGAGAAGGGTTACACACCAAATTGGACAACCGAGGTGTTTACGATAGTTAAAGTGCAGCGTACTAATCCCGTAAGCTATCTACTCGAGGACTATCGCAAGACATCTATCGCTGGAGCGTTTTACGAGCACGAGTTGCATCGCGCAAATTATCCGGATGTGTACCTCGTGGAGAAAGTACTGCGCAGAAGAGGTGACGAGGTTTACGTGAAATGGCTGGGATTTGACAATTCGCACAACTCTTGGATACATAAGGACAATGTTATTTGATTCAACAATTTTTTTTATTTTCATAAATAATATATAATGTGTACAACATATATAATATTTGAAATATACAATATGTATAACAAAAAATATATACTCTTTATTACCACATCCTTTCCTTACACTATTTATATAAATGTGAAATATAAATATAATTATGACATATATATATTATATAATATAGTTTATTTACAACGGTATCTTACAATGTCCCCATGGTAAGGTGTCGGTCGAATCAGGTACGATATACCGCTTGTCGTCGTACGGACTCAGAGCAATTTTCGTCTCGCGGATGGTGTATACTTCATGCAATTTTGATCTTATACACGACTGTTGTCGCGTCATTTCAATCTCATTATGCAGGCATGGTGTATAATCGTCGAAAGTAATCGTTCTTGCGACGTTACTTTTGACCCCTTTTGCTTTTTTAGTATCTTTTTTGCCGTCCACCCTCACCGCATACATTTTTGCTCTAAGTCCAACGAATTCGGTCATTATCGCACCGTTATTCTCGTCCTTCATCAAACCTGGCACCTTTTTATTCTCGAGCGGTATACCGTACGCGTTATCAATTGGATAATCACTCGTATCAAATCTATCGATATCGCGTTTCAAATTTTCATAGACATCTTCGCACTCAATGTGATATATAAGACTGTCTGTGTCGGTGTACATTATTCGACATTTATCACGATATAGCGGTGACATGTACTCATGATGGAACTCGTACAAGCATGTTTTAGAAATGTCGAGTATGCACATACCGACATAGATTGGTTTGTACAATTTCACTTCAAGTTTGCGCAATTCTACTGCGATAAGATTTTCCGAAAATATGCTTCTACTATGAAAATTTGGTTTCGCGATCATTGCCTCCGCACCATATCTCCCCTCCCATTTTATCAATAATTTTACATCTACATGATTTCGAACGTTTTCCATAGTTTTACCGAATACGGCGTTGTTCATCAATTTGTACAAATTTTTCTCGAAATCATTTTTCGCTAGTGTTCTAAATTTCGTATTTAGTTCGATGTAATCGCGGAGCCATGCGGATTGAGCGAATTGTAATACGCGATATATCTTTACGATACGAAGCGCGTGACGTGTACATTGCTGCAGGTTACGGTAGTGTATGACGTAACGCTTCTTATCATACAGAGTCGCGAGAAGTTTATCTTGCCGCTTGCCGGGCGGTTTGTCGCGTGTCGGGCAAAACGGTAGATCAGCATGTGCGTTGTGTTTACTTTGCGGATACTCGAGATCGACTTCGAGAATATAACCTGTAGGTGAATCCGGAGCGATCGCGCTAACATCAAAATTAGATGCGTCGTCGACCCATCGAAAATCAGCGTAAGGCAATGGTTGACACATTGCCCATCCGTATAAATTATTTACATCGTAATACATGAGATATGACGATGATTTCGATGAGTCATACGACTGCTGCATGTACTTGTTGTTGGCTCGCACATATCTGCCTGAACATTGACTCAAACCGCCGCGTATACCTCGTTCGATAAACAGAACCATGTCAATGTCTGTGAGCAGTTCGAAATTTATGTGTGTATGTTTGAGCATCGCGTCCCACGTATAACCAGGTAGAGTATAATAGTACGCAGGGTCGAGTCCATAACTCGCGATGCAGCTATCGCGAAAGTTTTCAAATATATCTGCCAACAACAAGACATCAGTTCTTAAGTACAGATCGCTGTATTCACCTAAGGTTTGAATGGAGAACTGCCGCCACACGTTTTCGGCGTGCGCGTATTCGCTCTCGGATACTGTGTCGCCGGTCAAAGAACTGTAAAACGATTCACGCGGTGGTAGACGCGTATCCTGCAGCTTGTCCACGCAGTCAACGTACTCGTACGGAAAGACACCTTTTTGCGTCAATAATTTAAAATTGCTAGTATATAATGCGGAAAAATTGAAATGTAAAATTTTTAACTTATCATTATCGAGAAAGGATGCCAATTTGTCGAGACTAGCACTGAGAAATTTGTACGAATCGATGAATCTTAATTTTATACATGCTTTCCGATCTTTTTCGTCGTCGTCGTCGTCAGTACTGTTGACAGTCTTCGTGAATGAAATATACTTTTCTTTAGTTATTGGAAGCACGTCTACGCGTCCTTCGTACGCGGTAGCTATTTCTTTGATGATAAAATGTGCGTCGTAACCGGATAGATTGTGGAAAACTATTGGAATGATATAAGAGTCTTTGTAATTTAAATTGCAGTTTGAATGTGCGGGACCTCTGTACCGCCCGGTCAGATGACAATGATCGCGAACACGTGTATCGTCCGGCGCAAACGGTTTCTCGCATATATGACATTGTGTGGCGCTGTTAAATGTTTCCAACTCGTCTCGCGTTAATCTTGCCATGGGGACATTGGCGGACAGAATACTCTTTACATGATGCGCTAATTCCTCTAGTTTGTTGGCGAACCATGTGATACAATCGGCGCCGCGATACGATTGGTACGCGGATAATGTTTCATCGTATGAACATTGCACGTAGTACCCGACACTAAATACCTCGTGATGTTGGTAGTATGACGCGTGTTCCGGTTGTGTCTTCCTCAGCACACACTCCAAGTCGGCGTACACTATGAATGGAAGCCGCTCTTTCCTAGCGTAGTTGTTGAAGCTGAGCCATTTGTCTTTATCGCTCGGTAATCGGATGGCGCAGTCGTTTAACTTTCCGCAGTCTACCGTATGCGCCTGCAACTTGTCATCCGATCCGAAATAGTGTAAGCATCTGTGAAATATAACATATTTTATACTTTTATTTCCACTTATATTTAATATAATTTAAGTGTAATATATATATATATATACATACCGATCGCAGATATATTTCTTATGATCCTTTTTGCTCAGTTGTGTGCTGACGAGGCGAGACAAATTTTGTATGCATGCGAAATGCCCGACGTTGTCCTTCTCCTCCACGTACAGCAAATTCACATGCTTTCCTTTTTTTCGATCGGTGAGCCGTATCGGAAGAATTGATACTTGCTTCTTCCTCTCGATGCCGTAGACGTTGATGGATATGTCGTTTGCAAGTTCAAACTTTTTTATTTGGTTCAACGTCATCGGAAATTCAACGCCTTCGAGATTCAGCACCGTTGTATAGTGTGGATACGAAGATTCCCGTTCCATGTGTCTTTCGGCGGGGTACAGAGCAGCGACCACTGACCACGCGAAACACGCATTGTCTTTGGATTCTACATTGATCACCGCTCTCTTTGTCACAATTTCTCGCGGCAATTTGATATGGCATCCCGCGCGCATTGGATTGCACTTGTTGATGTTGACTGTAAGATCGAGGATTCGTGACAACGCCCAGCCACTATCACGTTCCTGAAACTCTTCGAGAGACGTCAATGTGGCTTCGATGATGTGCCGCTCGTACCACTCGTCTAAATCGGACGTGTTAAATAGTTCACAGTTTCTAGTGTTAATACTTTTATTGGCGTGTTTATCACCCGATATAAACTCACCGTTGAATATAGTATTCACTTTCACACAGTTGTGTTTTTGCAACACTTTCTGCACGTTCTCGATCACAATGTCTTTGGCGTTTTCCAAAAATTGTAGCGGTTCGATATAGTCTGCGTTAATTACCGCACCGGTCAGTATACGATTTTCGAACGCCGTATCGATCTCGCGCCAAACGAGTCTTTGCGCGTTATTGCCACCGCCACTGTATTCACCACCACTTGGTATAAATTGTCTCTGCAAGCGTATCTTAACACCCTCGATTCTGGCCACCACAGATTGTCTATTTCCAATCGAGATTCGCGGACGCTTGACACGACTGCGTTCTTCGAGCTGTGTGATAAATTCCTCACACTGTTGCAACCATCCAAAATACTCGCCCAAGGTGGCGACTTGGTGGGACATCTCCAACAGGTCGCGTTCAGTCTGTTCGATGTTTTCCATATTGTACACTTTTTTTAAATCAGTCTTGCAATACTTTTTTTCGATCGACCAGTCTATGCGCTCTCAAATCACGTACTATGGTTTGACACGGCGGCAGTCCTCATTATATATTTCGTCCAACCCTTTGTTCCTCTCTTCACGTATGCTCGATTGTTTAATTTCTCCAACACGTTGATAAGCGCGACCAATCCAAGATCCCTCGGATAATTCTTCGAACTAGCTACCGCAGTATTAAATATCTGTTTACAAATTCCAGCGGCCGAATATCGGCGCTCACTTTTGTTTATAAAAACATGTCCTGACGCGAAAAAGTGCGATTACTCATGACCGCCAAAGAAAAGGTAATCTTAGCAGCCCTAAGATAACATATATCGTAGTATTAGATATCTGTTTATACATTCCAGCAGCCGGATATCGGCGCTCGTAATTCCGCGTATTGGGGGTGGTCCCGCCAAAGCGACCTGCAGTATGCTGTTTTGTTTATACAAACGTGTCACGACACGTTCGTCGATAAGCGCAGATAAATCATTACATGTTTATCAATTCGCGCTGTCGGCGCTCCTTGTAACATAATACGCTGTTTTGTTTATATCGTTTATAAATTCTAGCTGCCGAGTTTCGGCGCTGGTATCTCTTCTTAGAAGAGACAATAAAGACTCGCCGCTTATGGGGGAGGTACTTCGGGGTGACCGCATAATGCACTGCGCACTTATCTTGAAACTTGATATGTTTATAAACATACCTTGAAACTTGAGCTGAAAGGATAGGCTTATCTTGTAACTTGATATGTTTATAAACATATCTTGAAAACTTGAGCTGATAAGATTAGCTTTTCTTGGAATTTGAACTGATAAGATAAGCTTATCTTGAAACTTGATATGTTTATAAACATATCTTGAAACTTGAGCTGATAAGCTAAGCAATTCTTGGAATTTAAACTGATAAGATAAGCAATTCTTGGAATTTGAACTGATAAGCCCCCCCTCCCCGCGTGACGTCATCCCCCTCGCCCCCGAATACCCCTCCGCCCCGCACCCCCCCTCAGAGGACCCGGAGTAGAACCGGCCTAGTATTACTACTTTTATTAAGTTCCATTTTAACTACAAACTCTTTTTTTTTATTTTGATTTTTGCCGAGTCTAGCCCAAGATATAACGAAAAAACTTAGAGCGGTCGGTACTGCACGACTCTCCCCTATCTGTATTACTGTGTAGCTGTTGAAGTGTTTTTTTTAGTTTTTTTTTTAGTTTTTTCGCTTTGGTTATTTAAGTATTTCTACATGTAAATAATTATTTCAGCAACTACATCTAAAAAAAGAATATCAAAATTTAATTTTGATGACGAAAAAATGTTAATATTGGAAGTTCAAAACAGGCCTGCATTATGGAATTATACATTACCATTAAAAGATAGAAGTGCAAAAATTAAGAAGCAATTGTGGGAAGAAATTGCGCAAAAATTTAATGGTAAAAATAAGTTAATAG
Source organism: Lasius platythorax (assembly GCA_963971435.1). Taxonomy (NCBI): domain Eukaryota; kingdom Metazoa; phylum Arthropoda; class Insecta; order Hymenoptera; family Formicidae; genus Lasius; species Lasius platythorax. Next base: position 2,830,246 of record OZ020548.1, read on the forward strand.
GACTTTTCTTAGAAAGTGCAGATTAAAGATGATTTTGGTAAGTAAAATTCTTGTTATAGAAAAATTTAATGCAGAAGTACTAAAATCAAAATTTAAAAGTCTCCATGACACCTTCAGAAAAATTGTTCAATCCGAACATCATGCAAGTGGGTCTACTCGAAAAGATAATATGAAAAAATGGTCTCATTATGAATCCATGCAATATCTGCGTGATTCCTGTTTATATAAAAAGTAAGTTTTTATTTTAATTATGTTGATAATAAAATAAGTAATAAATAATAATAATAAGAAATCATTTTTTAAAATTTAATTTACATGTATTAATTTATATAATTTATAGTACTGTATCAAACATAGAAAGTGAAGGAAATGAGAGAGAATCATGTAGCACTTTTAGTTTCTCAATGGATATCAAAGATGATTCATCTATTATTCAAACAGGTATTGTTAATAAAATTATTAAAGAACTGTGTGTGTGTGTGAAACAATAATTACGGAATAAAATTGATGTGATGATTTCAGATTCTTCTAGAAGAAAAAGAAAACGAAATGATAATGACGATACAGCAAGTGCTATTAATAGAATTGCTGAAGCAATTTGTCAGCCTAATAACTTAACATTGCCTCCTCCTCCAGAATTGGATGATGTAAACTCATTTTTAATAGCAATAGGATATAATTTAAGAAAATTACCAACACTTTCAAGACTTGATGTAATACGACAATTCTTAAAAATAACTTATGATGCATTATCAAAACTTTAAACTTACTTTAAATTTAACTACTAATTAATATATAACTACTTTTTAATTGTACTACTATTAACTTAAACTCATTATTAGTCGCGTTATTGTTTATTTAGTAAAAATTGTTATATTGAGAAAAAATACAATTTTATTTCTTTTGTTGTATTTATATGATTATAAAATGTTATAAGAGTATAAAGTTATATAATATAAAGTTACATAATATTATAAAAGTATGTGATTATTTAAAATTACAAAATTTTCGAATAATAATTAACAATGAGCAAATTGCCATGGTACGGCTCCTTCGTTAATGAAAAATGTGCAAAATTCTTCACGAATTTTTGCTGCTTGTTGAGAATTATTGTTTGTACTACATCGGGTTATATCTTTTAATGCACTATTATTTATCTCTTGTCTCCAAGAACCAGGAAGAAAATCATCTGGACCATCTTAATCTACTATTGTTGGAGTTACATACTGATTTTCTTCTAAATCTTGATGTCGAATCCAATTATGAAGACATATAATAGCTTGAACAATTTTCATTGCTTTATCAACTGTACAAATTATAGGTCTTTTAAGAATTCGCCATTGACTAACCAAAATCCCGAAAGTATTTTCAATAGTCCGTCTCGCTCGGCTAAGTCGATAATTATAAATTGTTCGATCCTGAGTTAAACCAGCCTTACTAGAGTAAGGTCGTAATAAGTACTCCGTTAATGGAAATGCTTCGCCTACCAGTAAATAAGGTAGAGGTGGTCCATCTACTGTCAAAGATTTCCATTCCGGTAAATTCATTTCTTTTCTTATTAATTTTTGACCAATTATTGAATCTCTAAAAATTCCACCATCGCTACGTCGACCATAACCTCCAATATCGACAAACATAAACATATAATTAGCATTGCAAATTCCAAGTAATATAATACTATGAGTATTCTTATAATTGAAGTAGGATGATCCTGCATTATCCGGACACTAGAAAAAAATATTGTTTTTAATTTTATTATTTCTTAAAGTAATAATATTATTATTTTTAAATTGAATATATTATGTACCTGAATTAAAACATGTTTCCCATCGATGGCTCCAATACAATGGGGAAAATTCCATGTTTGTTCAAACTCATGAGCGATATTTAACCACTCATTTTCTGTTAAAGAGGAGGGTAGTACTTTCTTTTGAAGACAAATCCAGATAGCATTGCATGTTTCTTTAATTATATTAGTTACAGTCGTCAACCCAATAAGATATTGATATGACGTAGAACTCATGGAGTCTCCAGATGCTAAAAATCTATAAATTGTAATTGTAATATAATTCATAAAGAAATTTTATGTAACAAATAACAGAAATTTTATGTAACAAAAATAAGACAATTTAATATTATTAACTAACCTTAATGTTAAAGATAATCGTTCTCCTGCTGATATCGGTTCACGAATTACTGTTTGTTTAGTAATAAATGGTGCCACTAAACATAATAAATTTTCTAATTGGGTAGAAGACATACGGAAATAATTCCTAAATCTACTTGCTTCCAATGTGATGACTGGAAATATGGCATGATAAAATCCATGCGACTTCCGTTCTTGTAACATTGGCTCTACCCAATATCGTTTTTTACGATAATTTTTTTTTTTGGTTTTTCAGTTTAATAATACATATTGCAGCTAAAGCTGCTTTACGTTGTTCATTTTTTTCAAATAATTTTATATTACACTCATTTAACCAAGTATGATATTTATGTTGAAACGACATGTTTATTTATCAAATACACGCGTATACTATATATTAATAAATATATATATAAAATTTAACGCTGCACCCCTTTTCATATGCTTTTCGCTATCCAGCGTCAACTTTGATCACGTGACCTGTCTTGACGCTGAAAATGAGCGTCGAGCGTCACCATGAAAAGGTACCTTAAGAGTGATGTGGAGGCTAGTAAAAGTAGGAAATTTAAACGTAAAAGAAATGATGAAGACGACGAAGAAAAGAAAACAAGAATAAAAACAAGAATAAAAAATTAATTAAACTTTAATAAATTGTTCTAAAAAAAGTTATGTTAATTTGTTAATATAAATTGTGTTTAAAAAAATTATGTTAATTTGTTAATGTTTTAAAAGAATAAAATAAACAATTTAAAAAAATAATTATACAATTTTATTATATAGTTTTGCTATAAATATTTAAAATATAAAAAAATACCTCAAAATAAGAAAAAAATTAACGTATTATATTATTTTATATAACGTATTATACTATTTTATATTACTAATTTATATTAGCAAGATAAGTGAATATAAATCCAAAGCATTATCAGGGGGTTGTTTATTAATAAGGGCGAACATCTTGTGAGGAGTCGCCATTTTGAGCAGTCTTTCGACTGCTGTCACATTGTGTGGACGCATCTTTTGAACGGCTATATTTATCCTAATATTTATATATTTCGTTCTTATATTCTGTGTTCTCAGTTATTATTAAAGTTATTGAGTTCTTTTTTATTTAAATAAGTGTAATTATTTACAATTATTTCCGGCGCGAGTGTTGTGAGGACGAGCTGCAAGATCGATCGAGATCGACTCGCGGGCGCAACATTTTAACATCATAACAGGAAAAGAAATAAAGGATTAAGATGACTTGATAGTAAAAGGGAAACGAGGGATCGAGAGTGCAAAGAATAAAGAGTGACGGGTAAAAGTGGATGAGAAACGAGCGAGTGAGAGACGATATAACGTGAACTGAATCTATAAAGAATAATAAGTAAGTTTTAGCTACCGTAAATATTTAGCGCCTGATATTTGCCTTTATATGCATATATGTTTAAAATTAAAAGTATTTTGGCGATATTTTTTAGAAACGGTGCCACACTTTTGATTAACATTTTGTTTTAAAAATAATTTAGCATAAAAATGATTTAGCATAAAAATGACTTAGCATAAAAATGATTTAGTAATTCTTGTTAAAAAAAAGGTTTAATTTGTAACGATCCCCCCCCCTGAGCGATCGTTTTACCCGGCCGTCGATCCGCCGGAAGGCTGCCGCCCGGCGAACACCAGCCGGGCAAATGCAGCGGCGCTATGCGCCCTTTTTTATTCCTCCGAAAACGCGACCGAATCACGCCGTTATACGGCCAACGAAATCGAAAGCCAGGGCCGTTGTCTCGGCGCTTCCGAACCGCGCCGAATCCTGACGGAAGCCGCCGAGCAACGCGCCCTGCCGCACCACCCGAACGCCGCCGAAATCAGTTGTAAGAATAATTATGTCTATTAGACAGAACAATCGGACCCAACGGATATCGCCGGAATTACCCGAACAGGGTAATTTTCCGGTATAAAACGGGCGATCCGATACCCAAAAAGATCACTCCGGTTCCCGATCCGACAGAGCCCGCACGGCGCCTGATCCGAATCCTGAACAGCTCGTATACGGAAAAGCAAGAGGTAGAGCGCACTCCGCCTCCGCCGAGAGATCTCGCAAGCTTCTCCGAGAGCCTCCTCCGAAACCGCAAACGAATGCAAAGAGATTGAGCGCACTCCGTCTCAGCCGAGCGATCTCGGCAGCACTCGCCTGTCCGTCCGTACTTTGCACGATCAAACCATCACCCGGTAGAGCGATCTCTGCCGCGGGCGAGAGATCTCGCCGATCGGTTGCATCCCGGTGCATCCTACCCAGAACTCAAGATACGCGACCAAGAATCAATTCGCGCCCACGCCGAGCGATACGTTCGCGCCTCGCGTTCTCTCGCGCTCTCGCGCGCCCCGCGCTCTCTCGCGCCCCGCGCTCTCACGCGCCCCGCGCTCTCACGACTCACGCGCTCTCGCGCCCCGCGCACGCCCGAGCCCCGCGCGCCCGAACAGCTGACACGACAATAACACGCGACGGGACCTTTAAACCAATGCTACTCGCACTATTGCTATACATTTGTACACACATTATATCTATCTAGATACACGCACTATACACACCGTTATACCCGCGCTACACGTATGCATGCACAATAGCTACATTTCTACACGCGACACGTACCTCTACACACACACACTGTATCTACCTTTATACACGCACGATATCTACATTTATACACATGATATATATCTATCGTTACGCACGCCTACCGAAAACTCTGTACACACGCATACTACATACATCGATCTAGACACTTGTAAATACTCATCCTCACTTCATCCAATGCACATGCATTGAGCAGCTATTTTTTGAATAAATAACTTATCTAAACAACCGAGTCTATTTGTCTCGCCGACCCTTTCACGAACCCTGATCCCGATTGAGCGAATCCGAGCCGAATACTCGCGAAAGCGGTACGTTACAAATTATATTTAAAAAAAAATTAAACAAATTGTAAATAATCTCAACCACTCCGCTCGGGCGCAGGATCTTCTGATGCAGACCCTGGCGGAGTGGGGGATCGATTTGGCGTTCGCGGCTGAGCCGTACTACGTCCCTCCCAGAAATAATTGGATCGGGGGCGTGGATGGCTCGGTCGTGATCATAGGAAGGACCGACGGCGAGGCGCTTCCGCTATCTTCATTGGGAAGAGGCGAGGGGTTCGCCGTCGCGAAATAGGGGGAAATCATCGTGGTGGGGGTGTATTTTTCGCCCAACCGAGACCTCGCCCAATTCGAGGAATACCTGGGTCGGGTGTCGACCGAAATCGTCCGACATTTGCCCGGCCCGGTTCTCGTCGCGGGGGACCTCAATGCTAAGTCGGCGGACTGGGGTTCCTCCGTGGCGAATGCAAAGGGCAAGGTCCTCGCAGAATGGGTGGCGGAACTCGATCTCCTGGTGCTAAACAGGGGATCGGTTTACACCTGAGTGCGACATAACGGCGGGTCCGTGGTGGATGTCACTTTTGGATCGCCGCCGGTCGCGCGCATGGTGTTCGGCTGGAAGGTGGTGGAGGGGTCGGAGACCCTGTCGGATCATCGATACATACGTATGAATGTCTCCGGCCCCTCCGCAGGCAATCAGCCGCGCCCCCTGGGTGGAAGAGGTGCACCCCCACCCCCCCGCTGGGCGCTCAAGCGCCTAGACAAGGACACCCTGATGGCGGCCGCTACGGCCAAGGCGTGGGAACAGCCCGCTCCTGGCCCCTGCGACGTCGATGCGGAAGCGGCCTGGTTCCGGGAGGCAATGTCGCAAGTTTGCGACGCAGCCATGCCCTGGGTCCGGGCGCTCCCATCGAAGAGGGAGGTGTACTGGTGGTCGCAAGATATTGCGCAATTACGCGCAAACTGCGTGAGGACGCGCCACCGGTACACCAGATGTCGTCGCAGGCGGCATATAGAAGCCGAGGCGGCCACGCTGTACGGGACATATAAGGAGGCGAAAAAGTCCCTGCAGCAAGCCATCAGAAGGGCTAAAGCCCGGGCATGGGAGGAGCTCCTGAAGACCCTCGACAACGATCCATGGGGGCGCCCCTACCTGATTATCAGAAAGAAACTGAAGTCAGGTGGGCCCCGGATCACAGAGGGTCTTCAACCCCTGGTCCTGGAGGATATAGTATCAGCGCTTTTCCCCACCACTCGGGGAGAGCTGCGCGCTCCTTCGGGACAGGCGGTCCATCCTCAAAGATGGGCCGCAGATATGGGGGTCACGAAGGCGGAGCTGACCGGAGCCAAAAGGCTCAGGGCGAAAAATATCGCCCCTGGGCCCGATGGAATCCCCGGTCGTGCCTGGGCATTGGCCCTGGGTGTCCTCGGGGGCCGACTGAGGCGGCTTTTTACAATTTGCCTCAGATCGGGACGATTTCCCCGGATTTGGAAGGAGGCGGAAATGGTCCTCCTCCATAAGAAGGAGCGCCCCGCGGAGTCTTCCTCCGCGTACCGCCCCATATGCTTGCTCGACGAGGCGGGCAAACTCTTCGAGCGCGTGCTCGCTGCCCGCCTTAAGCACCATTTGTCCCTGGGGGTCCCAATCTGGCAGAGTGCCAGTACGGATTCCGAGAGAGCAGATCGACTATAGACGCGATTCTTCGCGTCCATGCCCTCTCGGAAGAGACGTCTCCAAGGGCGGGGTGGCGTTGGCGGTCAGTTTAGATATCGCCAACGCTTTCAACACCCTGCCTTGGAGATGCATAAGGGCGGCGCTCGAATATTTTCGAGTGCCCCCCTATATTCGGGAAGTAATCGGGGACTACCTCAGGGACAGATACATAACGTATCGGGGGCGGTACCAGCAACTATATCGGAGGGAGACGAATTGCGGGGTTCCGCAGGGGTCGGTCCTCGGACCGCTCCTGTGGAACCTCGGATACGACTGGATGCTGTGGGGCGCCCTTCTCACGGGCCTGAACGTCGTGTGTTACGCCGACGACACGCTAGTCATGGCCCGTGGAGGAAATTGGGAGGAGACCATCCGCCTCGCGAGAGTGGGGGTGGCACACGTTGTCGGTCGCATCCGCGCCTTGGGGCTGAAGGTGGATCTCCATAAAACCGATGCCGTGTTTTTCACGGGGCCTCGGCGGAGAAAACCACCTCAGGACCACATAACCGTGGAAGGAGTCCACATCGGGATTCGGCCCCATATTAAATATTTGGGGCTGTACCTCGATAGCCGATGGTGCTTCAAAGAGCACTTCTGCCGCATGGCCCCCCGAATAGGGGCGGCGGTCAACAGTTTTGGCCGCCTTATGCCCAATATCGGGGGGCCCGGGGATTGGATTCGCCGCCTCTACATGGGGGTGGTCGGATCTATGATCCTTTACGGAGCCCCTGTATGGGTGAAGGACCTCGCGGCCAGCCGGGGCAGCAAATTGCTGCTGCAGGGACTGCAACGACGGCTGGCCATCAGGGTCATACGGGGCTACCGGACCACCTCCGCGGAGGCGGCCTGTGTGGTGTCGGGGTCCATACCCTGGGAATTGCTGGCGGAGGCACACGCTTCAATGTATCAGAGGCGCATTGCTCTCCGCCAGCAGGGGATTACCCCGACACCCAGTGCGGCGAAGGCTGAGAGGCACCAGTCCCGACAGCTCGCCATTGAAAAATGGAAAGGCAGGTTGGCCAACCTTAGGGCTGGCCATAGAGCTGTCGGGGCCATCCAGCCGATCTTGGAAGATTGGCTGGATCGGCGGCACGGACGATTAACCTTCCGGTTAGTGCAGGTGCTCACGGGGCATGGCTGCTTCGGTACCTGCACGAAAAGGCGAGGCGCGAGCCGACAACGGAGTGCCACCATTGTGACGCGGACCGGGACACGGCGCAACACACCCTCGAGGTGTGCCCCGCATGGGCGGAGCAGCGCCGTGTCCTGATCGACAAGATCGGTATCGATCTTTCCCTCCCAGTAGTGGTCAAGGCCATGACCGGGAGTAGGGAAATGTGGCGAATAATGGTCTCTTTCTGCGAAGAAGTCATCTCGCAGAAGGAGGCCGCGGAACGGGAGCGAGAGGACGACCCGTCTTCCGCTCCCGTTCGCAGGAGGAGGAGGGGTGCGAGAAGAAGGGCTTTCGCCCGACTCCCTTAGCGCCCATTGCGCGGGGACATTTCAGCCCCCGCGCTCCTCTTCCAGGGCTGTGCCTGGAGAAGGGAGGCCGTTTTTCGGGGGACGCATGGCGTCCCTCTCATCATAAATGGGTCTGGCCTCCCTCCTCGGCGGGGGACCGCAAGGGTCTTACGAATGTAGGGACTCGTAAACCCCATTCCACTGCGGCCCCCTCCACCGTCTTGGGGCAGTGTGACGTGGCAGCACACAGTCGCCCAATATGCCAGTATGACAGGGGAGTGCCAAACCAAGTCAGGTTAGCACTCCCCACTTTGAAGGAACCTCCCCTCCACATGGGTACGCCAAATCCCCCCCTTCCGGAGGGTCAGGTTAGCCCGCGCCGGAAAAATTAGAGGGTACCGGACGAAGCCGACAAGGAATCCCGGAACCCTCCTTAATATGGCGCGAGGAAACGGCCACCGCGGAGTTTTAGTGGGTAAACCGGGCTAAATACCGGGAGTCCCACATACCCCTGCCCTAAATCCCTAATGGGCAGGGGATGCGTAATGCATTTCTCCGCGTCAACAAAAAAAAAAGGTATATAAACTACCATTCCAACCATCCGTTGAAATATAAAATTAATACTATTTATAATCTGGTTGACCATGCAATTTTATTATCTAATGACAGTTTCCAACAAAAAAACATTGAGTTAGTACATGATACTTTACTCAATAACTGCTTCCCTGAACATATAAAACGACACATACAAAAAAGAATTGATTTTTTAAATAAACGCGACCACAACAAGAACGTTGACGCAAATCTTATACATTTTGACAGGACATCTTTTATTTCATTACCATACGCTAAAGATGTGAGTCATGACTTGTTCCGTTTATTACGAGGCAGTGGCTTTAACGTCGTCTATAAAATAACTAAAACACTAAATACATTAATAAAACGTGGCAAAGATATTTTACATAACAACGATAAAACAAATGTTGTATATAAATTAAATTGCAAAGATTGTAATGTGTCATATATTGGGCAAACAAAAAGGCATTTACGTACTCGAGTGAAAGAGCATTCTAGTAATATAAAATTGCATGAAACGAATCATTCTGTTATAAGTAAACATAAATTAGAATCAGGACACGATTTTGACTGGATAAAACCTAACATATTACATAATGAGAAATACGTGCGAACGAGAGAAATTGCTGAAATGTTTCATATTAAAAAATTTAAAAATACAATCAACCTACAGAAAGACACTGATAGTTTAAACAACATCTACGACAAAATAATAAAGGTCGTGTAGTTTATTACTGTTCGCGAGCGTAATGTGGAAGAGCGCGAGAAGCGATTATAAACGTCCGGATCACGGGGAGCTTAATCTAAGAGCACACTACACGATGAGTACACAGAAAGTCACTTTATTTCACACAAAAAAATCAAAGTATTTACAAAAAAATTAATGAAGAATAAATTTTCAAAGAACAAGAAAGACAAGAAAAGAGTTTGTATCGTTTAGCGACGTAACTCGCGAAACGTGATCGCGTGACGATTTTTGAAGTCCCCACGGTTACTTGGTGTAAGTATTTCGCGACTAAGTACTTTAAGCAGCGTTAAAAGCGGTTTTCGTAAGCGGTTGATCTGCGGATTGCCTGAGCGGTTTGTGAGCGATAGCTGACAAAGCTCGTCGCTTGTGGGCGCATCTTTTATTAGGTTCGCAAAGGGGCCGTCTTATCGGTGATCTCCAATAAATTTTAAGAGAATTTTAAAGATTTGAGGTGACCCCGGGGCGCTACGATTTATTGGTTGCCGAAGGATCTTGCGGATTGCCTTGTTGTTCACGCACTTGACATGCGCGAGGTGCGCGTCAGCGTGCGTGATCGATATTTGACGGCCCACACGAACCTTTGCGCATGCTTGTTCTCTCACGATTAATCGATTGATGGCTAACAGCAGTTAGTGATATTTATTTTCGTACATGCTTTTTGCATAGGTAAAGAAACTAACGTTGCTGATATGTTTCTTATTTTTCAGGCAACATAACATATAAGAAAAGGTTCGAGCGCTTAATTGAGGTGATAGGTCGTCGTTTTTAGAATCTACAAATAATCAGTTTATCGTTCAAGTATAGGGACGATGCAAAAATATAATTATTAATTGCGCCTGCAATGCAAATGCGAATGCGATCTTAAACAATTATTTTTGATTTAACATATTCAGTTTTTGACGAAGTCTCGCACTGACACAACATTTTATCTCTTTTTTGCATATGCGGCAAGTCGTTAATGATTTAATAATTGTGATATGTGAAGTTTTCAAAATTAAGATTTACATCGTTATACTCTTTTATCTGAACCGCATGTACTCAAATATTTCACAGTCAATTCATGTATATTGCTGTTTTATTCAAACCGTCAAAAAAATCTAATTATCAATTGTATTATTTCAGTATATACTTGAAAAGAACCACAACCATATGGTCGAAACGCCGTATTTTTAATAAATAAACAAGCATTCTAGCTAGTTTTGGTCGATTATATATTTTTCAACGATCCTTTAAATATGTTTTTGTTTTTGAGGAAATTTGAAGAAGAATGAAAAAAGAATTGAAGAAAGAAAAAGATTGATAGAGAAACATAGCGATTATAGGAAATGAAGACAGTGTTCTTCAAGGTTTTTGAGTCGTGATTTTACAGTTAGACTGAGGGTAAATGTCAAGGCGGGGAATTAAGAGAGTTTTATTATGGATATTGGGTCCACGACAAGATTATTACTCCATTCCTTAGTCCTAAACATATAAGAGAACTGTTCCACATGAGAGATTCTATAAAATTTAATTGTAAGTTGATATTTTTATGTTTGTGGGGTAGTTTGCTCTAGTAAATATATTTATGTTTTTGAGGAAACTCGAGGAATACTGAAAAGAGAATTGAAGAAAGAAAAAGATTGAGAAACATAGCGATTATAGGAATATTGGGTCCACGACAAGATTATCTCTCCCCTCCCTAGTCCAAAACATAAAAGAGAATAAATTGTTTAAACGAAAAAGATTTTTAGTGAACTACATAAAAATCCAAGAACTGACGCAGCAAGAATACCAAAACAAGAAAAAAACTTGAAAATAAAGAGGAAAAAAAGTATAATAAAAAAATTGTATAATATGTCGACAAATGTTAAATTTTCAATAAAATTAAGTATCTTTATTTATTGTGTACTTTCATTATATGATTTCTAAATTTTTTGTGATGGTTATATAAAAATAAAATCAAATAGAGAAATTTTTTACAACTTGACCAATACCAGCAAATAAACGGGCGAAATTGGAAGAATACTTTTTAGGGAGAACGTATCTCTTGGTTTGAGATTACAAGATTCCCTTAATCTTCTTCCAACCATACCGTGAATAAATAGGCTAGAAAAATATAGGTCCGAAAAGTCGCTGAAGCAGGAATCGAACCTGCGTCTTTCGCTTGCCGGGCGACTGCTTTAACCATCTAAGCAATTCAGACCCTTTCGATCCTATATTTTTCAATTGCCTTTTTAATAGATGTTAGTAAACAATAATTTGAGAACGTTTTACCGGCTCTCGACGGTGAAAGATGTAAATTCTAATATTGTGTGTTAGCTCCATAATTAGGTCCAGGAGCGAATTAAATTAAGTAATTGGTAATTTTTTATCGCTAGTCAAATAAATTCAAATAGAGAAATTTTTTACAACTTGACCAATACCAGCAAATAAACGGGCGAAATTGGAAGAATACTTTTTAGGGAGAACGTATCTCTTGGTTTGAGATTACAAGATTCCCTTAATCTTCTTCCAACCATACCGTGAATAAATAGGCTAGAAAAATATAGGTCCGAAAAGTCGCTGAAGCAGGAATCGAACCTGCGTCTTTCGCTTGCCGGGCGACTGCTTTAACCATCTAAGCAATTCAGACCCTTTCGCCCGTTTATTTGCTGGTATTGGTCAAGTTGTAAAAAATTTCTCTATTTGAATTTATTTGACTAGCGATAAAAAATTACCAATTACTTAATAAAAATAAAAATTGTGCAAATTAGAAATTTGCACATTGCTTCCTCACCATTTTAATTCGCTCATAAAGTTTCCTCTATGAGGAAGCCAATCTATTATATACTAATAATTTTAATTTAATTTAAAAACCTCCTCTGAGGAGAAACTTTGTGAGCGAATTAAAATGGTGAGGAAGCAATGTGCAAATTTCTAATTTGCACACTTTTTTTTTATTTGTATTAATTTTTAATTTTTGTAAAAATTTTAAATTTTTTGTATTAATTTCTAATTTTTATTTTTTTTTATTAATTTTTAATTTAATTTAATATTATTTTTTAATTAATATTTTTAAAAGTTTATATTTTCAATTGGTGCCATTTTTTTGATATCATTATTTTTGTAGGTTAAAATAACACTATTTTGTAAACAAATATAACAGTTTTTCTTAACTGGCGCATGTACTTAGCGCCTTTTTTTACATTTTTTTTTTAAAGTAAGTTTTTAGGAATATTATATTACCATCTAAATAATTTGTGTAATTTTTATATATAATTTAACTTCATACTTTAATATAATTTGGGATTGCGACAGCTCTTTCCCATAAAGGAAGATATGACTCTAATACTTCTATAAGAGTTTGTGTCAAACATTTTTACAATTTATATATCCCCATAAATTCTTTTTCAGGAATAATAAATGGGTTATACATATCTCTAATGGTTCTTCTCATAATACAACTATGTCGAATTGCTGCAAGACGTTGCCTTTGTCTCTCATGACGTATTGCAACTAACTGTAATAGATATCACAAAGAAAGAAAAATATAATATAAATAATTAAATGCGGTAAATAATATGTATGTATATCTATAATATAAAATATATAAATATATTAATATAAATTAATTATATATGTATATGTACTTAATATATATATAATTTATATATACATTTATATCAAGGTTGGAAAAGTTACTTTATAAAAGTATCTAGTTACAGTTACAGTTTTTTTATTGAAAATGTAACTAGTTACAGTTACAAGTTATCGATTCTGAAAAGTAACTCGTTACAGTTATAGTTACATAAAAAGTAACGAGTCGTTACTTTGCAGTTACTTTCTTGCAATGAAAATAAAAATATCAAATCTACACTTAGTAATAAAAATTTATTGACATTTATTACAAATTTATACAATGTTATAAACATTATAAATAGAGATTACAATGATTTAATATCTAAAATTTATCGAATAGAATATCAAATCCTTTTAAAAATTAATAAAAATTTTAATAAAAATTTTAATAAAAATTTTTATTTATTTTTAAAAGGATTTGATATTCGATTATGTCATAATTTAGATGTCCTCTTTGTGGCGTTATTATAGAGCCACCGATGCTAAACATCAGTTCAACGGATGCACTACTCGGAAGTGCAGTATTGTATTTAATGAAAAGTTTTTTAATTACAATGTAATCGTTTAACATAGTAATATTGCCATTATTCGATTTTAAGAATCGATACAATTATTCTAGTGCGGACTCGACTTCCTTTGTTTGCTGGTCAAAAGCAAAAAAATCATCGTAGTCGTCGAATTTTTCAGTAAGATTTGGGGAACTCTCAGTAGAACGAGAGAGAATTCTTAGTAGGTATTCTATAAATAATTTTTAGCGAGTTTCCTTTGTTCTCCGTTTATCCAGTTTAATTTGAACTTTGGATGCAAACAACTTGCAATAATAAACTTTATTTTCGAATAATGTGGAAAATCTAAAATTATATATGTTCAGAATCAATGTATAAATATTGTTCTTTATTTAAAAATAACATGTTAATTATATTATGTTAATTAAATTAATAAAACTAATAATTTAATAAAAATATGTTAATTAAGTTAATAAAACCAATTACCTTTTATTTAAACCTTGTTGAAAAGCAGCGATTAGTGATTGACAATGCGTAAATCTATTTTTGTTAAGTTTTTCTAATTTTTCTCTTAAAGTTTTCAATACTGGTAATAAGTATCCCATATCCTTGTTTCACTTTGCAATATATCTAAAGCTTGCGCTAAAGGTTTCATTATCTAAACCAAACAAAATGAGAAAGAGATACATTTTACTAAATACATATTACAATCTATACATATACATATTATAATCTATCTAGAGGTGCACCTGCCAATATTCTTCTATTTTAATTTCATCTTTCGTCAGTCTTTGAAAATTACAATAATCGAGGCACTGATTAATATTTTTTCGGGATCATTTTTTAAAAATGTTACTAGTTGCAGTAAAGAATCAAAAGTGGAGTTTCATCTACCAAAATAAAAAAGATAAAGATATAGAAAATTATTATTATTCTAGAAAAAATACTTATATGTACTTACATGCAGAGTTGAATGAAAACGTAATGAGAAATAGAAATAAATATTTTGACTAACGTGATTAATATTGAAAAATAGTAAATATGCAACTTATTTGGTCGTAGGATTAATGACAGTTGCAATGTTTTTTACCATTGTGTCGAGAAAATAATATCTGCAGTATTTATACATAAGCCACCAAGTGATATAAACACCGCGAATATTTTCTCGACACTGATAAAAATTATTACGCCTATCACCAACTCTAAGATCGAATAAGTCTTATATTTACTATCTGTTTAAGATCGCATTCGCATTTGCATTGCAGGCGCAATTAATAATTATATTTTTGCATCGTTCCTATACTTGAACGATAAACTGATTAACTGATTAATAATTTTCTGTCGCTAGTAAATAAATTCAAATAGAGAATATTAATATAATTCGACCTAACTAGCAAATATTTTTAGGGAGACGTATCTCTTGGTCCGAGATTACAAGATTCCCCTGATTATATTTCACTCATACCGTGAATAAATAGGCGACCTAACTAGCAAAATATTTGCTAGTTAGGTCGAATTATATTAATATTCTCTATTTGAATTTATTTACTAGCGACAGAAAATTATTAATCAGTTAATTTAATTCGCTCCTGGACCTAAATTATGGAGCTAACACACAATATTAGAATTTACATCTTTTACCGTTGAGAGCCGGTAAATTGTTCTCAAAAATTATTGTTTACTAATTAATCTATTTAAAAGTATCTATTTAAAAGGCAATTGAAAAATATAGGATCGAAAGGGTCTGAATAGCTTAGTTGGTTAAAAGCAGTCGCCCGGCAAGCGAAAGACGCAGGTTCGATTCCTGCTTCAGCGACTTTTCGGACCTATATTTTTCTCGCCTATTTATTCACGGTATGAGTGAAATATAATCAGGGGAATCTTGTAATCTCGGACCAAGAGATACGTCTCCCTAAAAATATTTGCTAGTTAGGTCGAATTATATTAATATTCTCTATTTGGATAAACTGATTATTTGTAAATTCTAAAAACGACGACCTTTCACCTCAATTAAGCGCTCGAACCTTTTCTTATATGTTATGTTGCCTGAAAAATAAGAAACATATCAAGAAACAGCAACATTAGTTTCTTTACCTATGCAAAAAACATGTACGAAAATAAATATCACTAACTGCTGTTAGCCGTCGATCGATTAATCGCGAGAGAACAAGCATGTGCAAAAGTTCGTGTGGGCCGTCAAATATCGATCACGCACGCTGACGCGCACCTCGCGCATGTCAAGTGCGTGAACAACCCGCAAGACCCTTCGGCAACCAATAAATCGTAGCGCCCCGGGGTCACCTTAAATTTTTAAAATTCTCTTAAAATTTATTGGAGATCACCGATAAGACGGCCCCTTTGCGAACCTAATAAAAGATGCGTCCACAAGCGACGAGTTTTGTCAGCTATCGCTCACAAACCGCTCAGGCAATCCGCAGATCAACCGCTTACGAAAACCGCTTTTAACGCTGCTTAAAGTACTTAGTCGCGAAATACTTGCACCAAGTAATCGTGGTGACTTCAAAATTTGTCACGCGATCGCGTTTCGCGAGTTACATCGCTAAAACAATACAAACTCTTTCTTTGTTTTTTTTTCCCTCTTTTCTTTGTAAATTTATTCTTCATTTATTTTTTATGTAAATATTTTAACTTTCTGTGTGAAATAAAGTGACTTTTCTGTGTACTCATCGCGTAGTGTGCTCCTAGATTAAGCTCCCCGCGATCTAGACGTTTATAATTGCTTCTCACGCTCTTCCATATTACGCTCGCGAACACTATCTAACGTAATAAGAAATTTTTCTACCTGATAACGGGAGTTTTTAAGTAAACACCACAAATTTCTTCTATTTTCTCAGATGTTTGTGTAGATTGATTCTGCTTATTTCATAATTTGGTTAATTTTGCAAATGTCAATCTATATAGTTTCTTATATAAAATATCACTATCTATAGCTTTCTCGGAATCTTTTACCGCGACAAGATTTAAAGTGTGGCTCATACATCTATAATGTGATGGAAGGGTAAATGAACTTTCTGCATCCGTATCTTCTATATCGTCCATAATTGAACGATTACTTAAATCGTAAAATTCGGTAAATCTTTACATTAGCGTCATCCCCTCCTCAAAATGTACACAGAGCTTCCTTTTGGTCTACAATTAAGATTTATGATAGTTTTAAGCCGGGGAAACAATATGTTGTTGTTGGGAAAAATCGTGAAGTGGGCGCTTCAAGCGCTATACTTTACATATATTTTACAACGCGTAGCGAAGTCTACCCCACAATTTCTGATTTAAAACTAAAATTTGATTTGGGTTAGGTTATATGTTCCGAATCGAAAGAGATTCGACACGAATAGCCCAATTCAAATTGAGCGCGCGACACGAATTGTCACGAAGCCCGTCGCGTGTGATCGGGGAACACTCATCGCGCGCGCACTCACGTGCGCGATTGACACATGAAAGCGTCGGCTGCTCGTGTCAGAGCGCCCAATCGGCGGAATCCACATGCCAAAGTGGATAAGATGTCACGCTCCAATTCGTAGAATTTGACTCTGAGCTTCGGGAAGGTTCCATCTCGCGCATTAACGGGTGACAAAACCGAACAACGGTCAGGAACCTTCCAGAAGATCAGAGCCAATAAAACGGCACGGCGAGAGATGACGGGCGCAGTCGTACGATCGCACTCTTGAGCACTCTCCTCGCACTTTCCAATTAAAAAATTCACTTTCTGGCACAACTCGGCATTAAACGGTATTTGGCTTTCGGTATCTAAAAGGAATTATAACTGTATTAATATCTTCAGTGAAATATTGTGAACTTTGTACTTGTCGTCTTTGTTCTTAATTACAATTAAAATTTATTGAAAGATAAATTAGTAATTCCATTTTCACGTACCTCAACGTCCTTCGATCTTTCTCACTTCGTAATCGCAAATTCAGTGAGAATTCGAACATTTTTGGTCCTTCGAGCCGGATCTCACGCGTCTCATCCGTGCAAGTGCGTGAGGTTTTTTCCGTCTTCTTGTGAACTGTGGTACTCCGTGTCCGCTTCGCCAGTGCTACGAATTGAAAAAAAATGGAATTAGCTCTTGATGAACTTATACAAAGCCAAATCGACCTACACGGTCGTATCTCACGTAGTGTCGACAATTTAAAAAAATTGGGACAAGCAAACATCACCGCGGGTGCAGTCGCGGCCCGGATGAACATCCTGGAAAATCACTGGGCCAAGTTTGAGGAGCAGCATCGAATCCTTTCTACCGTTCACAAAGATGCTGTAAAAAGTCTGGATTATAAAAAGAAGGATTATGTCTCCATCGTGGAAGAAATTTATCTGGTGCAAAAGGGCGTTTTGCTTGACTACTCTGCACTCTTAGCACGCCAAAATCAGCCCGCTGAGGCGCCTACTTCTCCGAGGGCCACTCCAGCACCATCTCGCTCGACGTTGCCTCGGATCCAACTCCCACAATTCTCAGGGAAGTACGAGGACTGGCCCGCATTTAGAGACCTGTTCCAATCAATAATTGGCAAGGATGGCAGCTTGAGTGATGTTGAGAAACTACACTATCTGAAGGTAAGCGTAAAAGCAGACGCAGATTCTTTGCTTAAAAACTTGCCAACGACAACAGAAAATTACAACCGCGCGTGGAATTTGCTTTGTGAACAATTCGAGAACAAAAGTCTTCTAGTACGATCATGCTTACAAAAGTTTACCTCATTGCCGAAAATGAAGACTGAATCCGCGACCGAGTTGCGAAAGATCCTGCATGGCGCGTCCTCGACGGCAGGCACGCTAGAAAGTATCGGCCGTCCAATCGCGAACAGTGAGGACCTCTTCGTGTTCTCCGTTGTTGAACTGCTTGACAGTCGATCGCGGCGCGAGTGGGAGAACTTCGTCAGCGACTCGCCAAATCCTCCGTCATTCAAGTCCTTAAGGCGCTTCCTCGAACGCCGCTTACAAACGCTGGAAGCAATACAGCCGGTTAAATTCGAGTCAATCTCAAACAAGCAAAATGAGAGTACGAGTAAGGGCGCACGCACTCACCATATACAAAAAAAAGAGTCCGGTTCCGCGCGGTGCGCTCTCTGCAAACGGGAACACGCCCTCATGCTGTGCGACGAATATAAGAGAAAAACGTCCTTGGAGCGTAGATTGTTTGTAGACGGCAACCATCTCTGCGCTAATTGCTTGGAAAAACATAAAATAAGTGAGTGCCCTTCAAAGCGACTGTGTTCCGTATGTGCCGACAAACACCATACCTCGTTGCATGACGCCTTCCGCAAGGCTCCGGCCGATACTGGTGAAACGAAGACGGCCCACGTCGCGCACAACACACCGTGTCGGAAAACATCCGTGCTTCTGGCGACAGCCCGAGTGCTGATCGAAGATCGTCTCGGAAACCTGCAACCTACACGCGCTTTAATTGATCAGGGGTCCGAAGCAACAATGATCACGGAAAGATTAGCACAGAGATTGCGACTTCCGCGTCAAAGTACCTCGGTGGCGGTATTCGGCGTCGGCGGACAACAGACCTCTGTCGCAAAAGGTCGCTCAGTAGTGAAGGTGTTCTCAAGAGCCGGCGAGACCGCGGTGACTGCGTCCGCGCTCATCCTGCCGCGCCTCACCGGGTATGCGAGCGTGTCAGACGCGCCCTTGAGCGAGTGGACTCACATCGAAGGGCTGACACTCGCGGATCCAGACCTGGCCTCTGCAGATGCCATTGACGTCCTGCTGGGCGCAGACGTCTATGCCAGGATCTTGTGCAACGGATTGCGCAAGGGCACCGGGCTGCAACCTGTGGCCCAAAAAACGATCTTCGGTTGGATTCTGTCGGGGAAAATCCAAGCAGAAGGAAATGACGACGTCTCGACTCACCAGTGCACAGTCGGCGACTCGCTTTCCACCCTCGTTAGACGCTTCTGGGAGCAAGAGGAGCTACCTCGCCTCCCCCCTCCACTCACGGCCGACGAACGGGAGTGCGAGGATCTGTTCGCTCGTACGCATACACGGAACGCCGACGGTCGCTATGTGGTCAGACTACCCGTGAAGACGACATTGCCGGACCTCTCGGAGACACGGACAGCAGCGATCCGCTCACTCTTCCAACAGGAGAAGAGATTCCTAAAGGACAAACAATTCCACACCTTATATGAAGAATTCATGGAGAATTACGAGACCTTGAACCACATGTCAAGAGTCAACTCAAACACTAACCGCACTGGGAGGAAGTGCTTCCTTCCACATCACGGGGTGCTGAAGGCATCGAGCTCGACAACTCGCCTGCGAGTCGTCTTCAATGGTTCATGGACTACTTCCGCTGGCACTTCCTTGAATCAGCATCTCATGGTCGGACGAAATCTACTGCCGGCCCTGACCGACATCCTCCTCCGATGGCGACGGCATCGATACGTCATGGCGGCGGATGTCGAAAAAATGTACAGGCAGATTCTAGTCCATGAGGACGACAGAAACCTGCAACAGATAATGTGGAGACGTCACAGTGAACATGAGTTAACAACCTTCTGCCTCAACACTGTGACATATGGACTTGCTTGCGCGCCATTCCTCGCGGTCCGCACTTTGCAGCAGCTGGCACGCGACGAAAACAACAAATTTCCCAGAGGATCATCAGTGCTGTTGCAGGACGTGTACGTGGACGACATCCTCACCGGAGCGGACACCATCGACGATGCGCTGCAGATACAAACCCAATTAATTCAGCTGTGCAAGGCGGGCGGCTTCCCATTGAAAAAATGGGCAGCCAATTCCAATCAATTGATAGAAGCTATACCTGAGGAGGACCGGATGAAGCTTGAATCGCGCTCATGGACGCCACAAGAAGCATCACATTCCATGCTGGGATTACTGTGGAGCCCCACGGCAGATTGCTTCACATTCGCCGCCAGACTTCCTGCAGAGGACCCTGTCACAAAGAGGTCGATACTCGCACAGACGGCGCAATTATTCGACCCCTTGGGATGGCTGACTCCGATTGTTATCTATGCGAAGATCATCATCCAATCTGCTTGGCTTCTGGGTCTCGACTGGGACACTCCCCTCCCCGAGCGCGAAGCGACTCGATGGCGCACGTTCCAGCGAGATTTCCAACAACTGGCTCGACTCAAGGTTCCAAGGGCCTTGACGACGGGACCTTCAGCCGGCATCAAGGTACTGCACGGATTCGCAGATGCTTCGGAACGCGCGTACGCTGCCGTGCTGTATCTGAAATCAGAAGATGGAAGCGGAAGCTCGGTAACATCATTAATAATCGCGAAGAGCAAGGTTGCGCCGCTCAAACAAATTTCATTACCTCGCCTGGAGTTGTGCGCCACAATGCTCTTAGCACAACTCGTCCAGTATGCAGCTTCGGTGCTTGGACTGGAAGAGACTCCCGTGTACCTGTGGACGGACTCGATGGTAACGCTGGGATGGATCCAAGGGCATCCATCCAAATGGAAAACCTACGTTGCCAATAGAGTTGCTGAGATTCAACGGCTCGTTCCGGAGGCTCACTGGAACCATCTTCCTGGAACCAGCAACCCAGCCGATTGTGCCTCAAGGGGGCTCCTTCCGAGCGACCTGGTGAACCATGAGCTGTGGTGGAACGGACCTCCGTTCCTGCGACGTTCAGACACACACCCGACAATCTCCACGGTCATGGTTCCGGCAGACTGCCAAGCTGAGGAGCGAGTCGTGGCAATGACTACGACCAGAACCGAGGACCCTGAAGAAAACAGCCTACTAACGCGCGTATCCAACTTCCACAGATTGCTCAGGGTGACAGCGTGGTGTCTGCGATGGTTGCCTCGGAGTCGCCGAGCTGAACTGGTCCTGGACAAGGACCAACATCAGCCCCACAAGGGCACTCCCTTATCCGCTGCCGAAATCAATCGGGCTGAAAAATTATGGATCCGTTGGGCTCAGACAACACATTTTGCAAGGGAGTTAAAGTTGATATCCAACAAGTCAAAACTGCCTGGTAAAGGCACACTAACCTGTCTATTCCCAGTTTTAGATGAGGACGGAATCTTGCGAGTCGGAGGCAGAATAAGGCACGCTTGCCTGTCCTTCGATGAAAAACATCCTATAATCCTGCCTTCCCAGTCAAAGTTGTCTAGGTTGATCATCGACGCCTGCCATCGGAGATCACTGCATGGGGGGACACAGCTGACCTTGAGCCTGATCCGCCAACGATTCTGGATCCCACGAGGAAGAAGCATGGTCAACCACCACATTCACCACTGCACCACCTGCGTGCGATGGCGGGCGGCAACGGCAACACAATTGATGGCGGACCTGCCCCCTCCGAGAGTCACTCCCACGAGGCCATTCCAAATTGCGGGCGTCGACTACGCGGGGCCTGTATACCTGAAGACATCGGCGGGACGAGGCCACAAAACCACCAAGGCGTTCCTGGTCGTGTTCGTGTGCATGAGCACCAGAGCAGTACATCTCGACGTGGCCACCAACTACACTGCGGAAGCATTCATCGCAGCATTTCGGCGATTTGTCTCGCGCCGAGGCATGTGTTCCGAACTCTTCAGTGATTGCGGAACTAATTTTGTAGGTGCGGATGCAGAGTTGCGGCGGCTCTTCGTCGCGAGTAGCCAGGAAGGTCGATCCATCGCCGATGAGATGGCCAACGCCAGAGTAAAGTGGCGATTCAATCCTCCGGGCGCTCCGCATTTCGGCGGCCTGTGGGAGGCCGTCGTCAAGTCAACAAAGCACCATCTGCGAAGGGTGCTCGGGGGCGCCTCGCTCACCTACGAAGAGATGGTCACGCTGCTCACTCAAGTAGAAGCCTGTCTCAACTCAAGGCCCCTGAGCGCTCTGACTGATGACCCTGAGGACGTATCTGCACTGACACCAGGACACTTGTTGATCGGAGCACCGATCACGGCACTACCCGAACCGTCATTGAAGGATGTACCCACCGGTCGACTCTCTCGCTGGCAATTGCTGCAACAGATGCGAGATCAATTCTGGATCCGGTGGCACCGAGAATACTTGCAGGGACTACTCACCAGAACAAAGTGGAGGCAAGACACTGCTGCATTCCGACCGGGACAGCTGTGCCTCCTGCTTCACGAAAACACACCGCCGACAAGATGGCCTCTCGCGCGCATCACGGCGGTTCACCCGGGCAACGACGGCCTCATCCGCGTGGTGACGGTCAAAACGTCATCGTCGGAATTCAAGCGGCCCGTCACCAAACTTGTTCTGCTTCCAATAACCTCACGGGAGGAAACCGACGCGTCGCGTTAAAAAAGAAAAAAAAAACGATTAATTATTAGATTACAGACCGATGTAAAATCACGCTAAAGTACTCATCGCGAATTAAAGGCGATTCCGACACTGTACACAATTTCCATCGCGGCATTTCTCTCACGTACAGGAATTATTCACGCATCACTCACTTTATTTTGCTCACGCATTACTCACTTTCACTTTCATTCATATACTGATCGCTGTTCGATTACTATCGCGAATTACCAGCGGCTTCCCTCACCTCGGGACATTCCAATCATAACTCTCATCATGCCACATCGGCGCGCATAAATCGCGACTCACCTGATCGCACTTTACTGTCGTCTGCTACGCAAGACGAGGCGGGCGGAATGTTCCGAATCGAAAGAGATTCGACACGAATAGCCCAATTCAAATTGAGCGCGCGACACGAATTGTCACGAAGCCCGTCGCGTGTGATCGGGGAACACTCATCGCGCGCGCACTCACGTGCGCGATTGACACATGAAAGCGTCGGCTGCTCGTGTCAGAGCGCCCAATCGGCGGAATCCACATGCCAAAGTGGATAAGATGTCACGCTCCAATTCGTAGAATTTGACTCTGAGCTTCGGGAAGGTTCCATCTCGCGCATTAACGGGTGACAAAACCGAACAACGGTCAGGAACCTTCCAGAAGATCAGAGCCAATAAAACGGCACGGCGAGAGATGACGGGCGCAGTCGTACGATCGCACTCTTGAGCACTCTCCTCGCACTTTCCAATTAAAAAATTCACTTTCTGGCACAACTCGGCATTAAACGGTATTTGGCTTTCGGTATCTAAAAGGAATTATAACTGTATTAATATCTTCAGTGAAATATTGTGAACTTTGTACTTGTCGTCTTTGTTCTTAATTACAATTAAAATTTATTGAAAGATAAATTAGTAATTCCATTTTTACGTACCTCAACGTCCTTCGATCTTTCTCGCTTCGTAATCGCAAATTCAGTGAGACTTCGAACATTATATCTTCCGGAAGTGGAGCCCCCCCGTAGGGGGGGCGGAACCCACTGCGTCCACGCATATACTTTACAACGCGAAGCGAGGTACATCTCACACAATTCTTGTGTGGATTGCAAAGTGTATGTGTGGACGCAGTGGGTTCCGCCCCCCCTTCGGGGGAGCTCCACTTCCGGAAGATATAACCTAACCCAAACCTATTTCTTATTTAAAACTAAAATTTGGTTTGGGTTAGGTTATATCTTCCGGAAGTGGAGCCCCCCGTAGGGGGGGCGGAACCCACTGCGTCCACGCATATACTTTACAACATGAAGCGAGATGCACTCCACACAATTCTTGTGTGGATGGGAAAGTTTTATGGGATATTTTTAAGCTGGGGAACAATATGTCATCCTTGGGGAACATCATGAAGCAGTATTTTATAATAAAAAATTGAACAAACCGTTCTTTTTTAGCACTTGAAGCGCCCACTTCACGATTTTTCCCAACAACAACATATTGTTTCCCCGGCTTAAAACTATCATAAATCTTAATTGTAGACCAAAAGGAAGCTCTGTGTAAATTTTGAGGCAAATTGGAGGGGATGACGCTAATGTAAAGATTTACCATTTGTTTTTATATAAACAAAATTTTTTTATTGATACATGACAGATTTTATTATATATTATATATATATAATATATGATATAAATATATATTCCAGAGAGTATATAAATAATATAAATATAAAAATATTTATTTTAAGTAATACTAAAGTTATAACTCTCTTCTTGCCCTAAGTTTCAATACGATTGCTGAACACGTGACAAAATTGTGTATATATATTCTTTCTTTATATTCTAAATAACAAAATAAACAGAATATAAAATATATAAATATATTTATATATTTTATAATATATAAATATATTTATCATAACATTCTGTATTATATATATAAGTATATTTATATATACACATATATTTACATGTTTTATACAATATTTTCTATATTACTTTTTATAAACTTATTACATTTATAAATTTAACTTTTATAGGTTTCAAATGAAAAAATATATTTTTTTGTGGAAAAACTTAAACCAAAAAACGAAATTTAAAGAAAAAACAAAATTGCCTTTGATTAGATATGGTCTCTTAAAATGACAAATATTAATTACAATTTAATCGTGATAAAACAGGTAAGAGCCTAAGCACGGTAAAGAGCGCACAAGAAAAAAATTTATACGAACAAATATGCGATAAATTGCTTATGGAAGGGAATTTGCAACAATTTTAAAATCTTTAACTTATATTAAATTAAAATAGAGAAGCATGTTCGACACATTATTAAGAATGTCTGTCATTTAAAATCTTTTTCATATTTTACTCTGTCTCTCTCTCTCTCTCTCTCTCTCTCTCTCTCTCTCTCTCTCTCCCTCTATATAAACTTAAACTGTATACAAACTCTATATAACTCTATATATTAACTTTTTTTTCTTGCACACTTATTGCGGTTACCTGTCATATCCTGTTTTAATTGTAATGACACAAAACCTGTTTTCAATACTAATTATTTTCCTTATTTTGTTCCTGTATTCCTCTTTCTTCCCTGTGTTCCTGTATTTCTCTTTCTTCCCTGTGTTCCTGTATTCCTCTTTCTTCCCTCTGCTTCCTCTGCTTAGCGAAACGTAGCCATTCCGCCACTATATTATCGAATTCGGCTTCTGTTAAAGAAGAGTGCTGTAGAGTAATTTCTCCTGAAAAGAATAATATATAGTAAGTTAAACAAAAGAGATTTTGGATGATAGATACATTTTTAATAATATTTAAAACATACTTCTCATAATTTTGATGAAATATAAGTTGGAGATTTTAAAATTGTTCCGAATACCCTTCCATGAGCAATTCATCGCACATTTGTTCGTAAATATTTTGGAAAGAGTGCGATGAATGTTGTCTCTAGAATTATTTCCCCCAACTTTCAAGAGAAACTCTCTCTGTAAAAAGAAAAATAAACAATTAGAACATTTTTAACTTTATTATGTTAACATATATTTTTCTCTCAAAAATATTCACTTAAAGAAAAATCGAGTAAAAAAAACTAATTCCGAATTCGCTCAGTCGCACTATAGTGCGCACTGGTTCATGTTAAATTACTTTGTAAAATTATAAAATTAATATTATGATTATTTTTTTGCAGTATTTTAAACTCATAAGATATAAAATAAAAATACAAAAATAATAAAATATACTATACAAAAGAATTGAAGCAACTAGTTTGCCATGTACAATCCTAAAATTTAATTTACTTAAAACTTTATACAATTAACAAATTAATGTAAAACTTACAAATTGCGTAACTGCTTCATCCGCGTCATGCAGTAAAGCCTCAAAATCTCTTATAGCTTCAACCGTGCGTAACGGTAAAATTTCGGCAATCAAATTGTCATTGCCCTTTGTTGCAAGAGGTGCGCGGCTCCTCATAACATCTTCCAATCGGTTTACCAATTGTTTTATGTCCCTTAAATTGGACGTAGCTTGTGTGCGTGTTATTCGTTCTTGGTTACGTATTATTTCTTGCTGTGTATGTATCACTTGACTGAAGTACTCTGCAATGTACAATGTATTTCTTATTATACATGTTTTTATATTACTATTTAACTAAAAACCATCATACGCATGTATGATATTAATACATACTTTTTATATTGGGGTCTGGTATTTCATTAATTATCTTTTCTTCCAGTTCTTGCTCATCATGTTTTTCAGCTAACGGAATATAATCTACAAAAAAGAAATATTAGACATATTATAAATATAAATATTATAACAAATTTTTGTTGACTTTATATACTTATGACCATCGACATATAGAATGGACTGAGCATCGATAATAAGCGGATAGACGCCAGCTGTAGAAAGAGAGGTACTATATAAGAGAGTTAATTTTATCTACCACCTTTTTGGTCATTTTTTCCCCTCCAGTCTGGATGACCAGTAAGGTGCTACTTAAAAGTCTCCTATGTAGTACATACCCTCTTTCTGTAGTTGGCGCGCGGCTTCTTATTCAATGTCCAGTCCATTCTATATGTCGATGTTTATGACAATATATATGTATACCTCCTTCAAATACTATGGGTATCTCACAAATTTTATGTATTTCCTCAGGTTTTGTTTTTGTACAAGAAATTTTCTTTTTCTCTGGAATGTGTACAATATATAATAAAAATCAAAATATCATAGATAATAATAATACCACATACTATACATACCATAAGAAGGTTGTGAAAATGGAATCTTGCGTACTGCGTCAATCGCACTTTTGATGCTTTCGACTTCATCGTTAGAAAAATTATTCAAGGTTAAATTGTCCGGACACGGTGGGAAAGCAGATATAATTTTATTCGTACTGCTTGCTTTCTCTTTCCCTGTAAAAAATATTTTTTAAACATTTTTTGCTTATATAGCCCTTGAAAAACTAAAATCTTCTATCTCTGTTTTACATATCCTTCTCTTTTTAATACGTACTCTTAATTTTACATGGTCGATGTACATAATTGTCGCTTTCTTCTTCTTCACTGCTATACCGATTGTACAAGGTATGCTGCCTTTTGCCACGTCCCAATTTGTCTTCGTCGGTTGTTTGGTAGTTGGAGTCAGCTGCACTTTTCCTTGCAGATTCCAAAGATGCTGTAATAAAAAAAATAGATATACTTATATTAAGTTGCACGTGCATTAATAATAATAACAAAATAATAAAACATTATAATAAATATTTTCTGCTCTAACTTAAATGACTTATAATAGTATAATATAATATAATCATAACACACATATACGATATAAATGCATAAGTACTTACTGCAATGTTTTATGACATCAACTTTATACTTGTTCCAAGTTTCAAAGTTCGGACTTGCGTAGTTTGCGATTAGAGATGCAGCATTTGCTGTCCGTGGCGGCCACAAGCATTTCTGTTGTTGATTGTCATCTAGTATAAGCCACGATGTTGGTATTTCTGAGTATGAATTATCTATAACAAACTTGACAACGGAATATCTTTTTCCTGCACTTTCGTCATAATCCATTTTATCTATAAAAATAACAGTATATATGTTAATTTTTTCACAAATTAAAATATTGTTGCGCCCCCTTGTATAACGTCCCTGCGTGTAAGACTGTTTTGGCGGGAAATCATCCCCTAGCACGTTGCTAGGAGGGAGGTTGATCAACAACGGCGGACATCTTAGGGAGGAGATGCCATTTTGTTCGAGTCGAATAAGGGCTGTCTTCTCGTGCGGACGCGGATTATCTCGAGCCCGATATTATTCTTCTAATTGTGTTATTTCGTTATCTTGTTCCCTGTTTCGTTATTATTAAAGTTATAACAGATTCTTGTTTTAATACACGTGTTGTTATTTCCCGGAGCGAGTGAGCGTGCGTGAGACGCGGCGCGTTTCAATTAATTTCGAAATCGTCCCGCGGGCGCAACAATATGTATGTACATCAAATCACATTAATTATATCTTATTAACAAAAACATTGGTCAAAAAAATTGATTGTTTTAATGCAAAATTGTAATATCACATTTGATATCATGTAATATAAGAGTTTTCTTTTTGCATTAATAAATAAATAAGTAAGAAAATTTATTGTTAACAAAATTCTTTTATATGTTAATAGTTATCGATCGATCAAAATTATAATTTTATGCATAAGATTAAAATACATAAAGTATTGCAAAATTAAATATTAATACAACATATTTGTCAATACTCGATTCACCTTACAAATGCTTATTTAATTTCATTTGAATATTTGCACCTTTCCAAATATGCAAGTTAAACAAAGTATTTTCGCTAATGCGGGGTCTACTATGTAGTCGTGGAATTGTAAGTCCTAGGAAATTGACCAATCACAGTTGAAGTTCAGGAGAATAATCGACTGTGATTGGTCAATTTCCTATGACTTACGACTCCACGACTCCATTGTAGACCCCGCACAAGACAAAGGAATACATTATTGGAATGACATTCATATTACATTATTCTAAATACATTTTTGATTCTTTACCAAAGTGCGGAAAATTATATAAAAATATTTCATTATTAATTATGAAGACAGCATCTAATTATTAGTATGTAGAAGCGGCATTGTTATATAACAATCAATCTGATTCTGATTTTTCAATATTAAACATTTTTGTTTTATTGCATTGAGTGAAACCGTTATAATTTCTGAAGCAGTAGTGCTCGAAATGACAAATATACCAAGTTTTTCAGAAGCACATGGCACAATAAAAAAAGATTTCGGATTTAAAAAACGTTTTGCGCGAAAAAATAATATACCTTCCTCTTCAATTATATCCAAAATAAAAACTACTGAATTATCGTTAAGCAAAGCACATTTATCATTCTCAGTTATTGCTATTTTAAAGTTTTTATATTGAAAATAAGAAATTTTTCCTTTATTTGTATATACAACAACCGGATAATTTACGATGGGGTATTGTATAATTGGTTGTTGTAATTCTTCAAACATGCGATTTGATACTTCTTCTAAGGGTTTTCCACATTGATGCAACTTCTTTTTAATCTTTTGCATATTATTTTCGTATTTAAAGCAACTGAAATTATCAAGACAACCAAAGTTTTTTACATCATTAACAATATGAAGAAGGTTATGAACATTATGTGATAGATATTGTTCACCGTAAATAGTACTGTAATTGGATACAAAATATAATAATAAAGAATGTGCATAAGCAAGAAATGTCTCATTTGTGGATTTGCCATTATTCTAATCGCAACACTAAGAGAAAGAAAGTGATTATACCAAATCGGAGGAATGGTTGACTGCAAAATTATTATTCCAGTATACAACAAAAATTGGCGCAATTCCGTGGCTTTCCATTTATCAATATCAACTAAAGTTCTAGGCTTTCTAGCAAATTCAGATGGAATGCTTTGTTTAATATTCATTAAATATTTTGAAATTGAATCAATACTTTCTTTACTTAATCTGTTTTGTTTATTTCCTTTGATCCATAATTGCAACAACCGTTTCATAATACCCAAGCAAACAAGGTGCATATAGTCGAGCGGAATTTGTGAAACCATTCCGATGGAAAGTTTCTCCAATACAGAATCGCCTGTGTGATGTTCAATTTGAATTCGATTCTTAAACGAGTCATCTGTACGTAAAGTGTTATTAATTTCGGGAAAAGTTACTCTATTATGTACGAAGTCGCCTTCTTGTACACATTTAGAACACGAAAAATATCCTGTGTGACCTTTTGTGTACATTATAAATGATCTAGCTGGACCATCGCAAAGTATTGCGTTAATATTCACTTTATATATCTTGTTATTAACAATTATGCCATTTTCAGAAAGAAACAGAAATTCGTTAACAAACTACTAAGAAAATCATTCGCATCGCTCGGCTTACACATTCCATGATATATACCAATTACGAACGGCAATGTACGAATACCGATATCTTCAATAGATACCATAATAGGCCAGAATTGACTATTAGAACTTTTTGAAATTGGTAAGCCGTCTACATTTATATTTATTTTAATTTTATTTGTCTCAATAAATTGGGAGTAAATTTTTATAGATCGTTCTAGAGCAGAAGTAAGACCAAAATGTGCATAACGACCATTACCCATACGTTTTATGTTTACGGATGCGTTACGTGGTGTATTGACTAAAGCTCTAACATCACAAGGCAATTCAGTATGGTCGTGCTTTCTTAATATTCTCAGTAACTCATTAGCAGTATTGTGAGGAACATTACGTTCTATAATTAATTTATGTAAATCTTCCCGTAAGCTTAGGTTATTATTGCACTTATTACTATCTGTCAATGTAGGTATATTATTTTCCTCATCAAAAGTACATATATCATTATTTTCAAGCTGAAAATCTATTGATGATTCCTCCGATTGGTCTGTATCGTTAAATAATGTACTATTCGTGCAAAAATTTTCTGAATTTGTGTTAATATTAGCCGCTTCTTCTACTATATTAGATGCTACATTTGATAAAGTGGAATATGAAGTAGAATTTTGACTATGTAATAAAATCGAATCTTCATTACGTAAATCTCGATTAATAATCTGATTCCTTCGTCTTTGTGTTAAAAATCTAATATCTTTAGGCATGATAAATAGTTATACCTAAACAAATATTGTAAAAATTATACGCGCGTTACCTCAATATAAAATCTGAAAAAAACCTTACAATAAGAATATATTTTAATTAAATAAAAAAGAAATATATGTATATATATGAAATATTCCTATGTGTATATATATATATATATATATATATATATAATAAAATAAAATATTAATAATAAAGTATTAAAATTGTTCAAAAATTCTATAAACATGTTTATTCTTATACTAAAAAATGTTTTAACGACACATTTCTAATAAAATGTAAAAAAGGTACATTTTTTAAGTTTCACTTCTTGCTGTTAAAAGTATTATTAATACATTTTAAAAATATTAACAAGATTTAAAATTATTATTTAATCCATTACACATTAAATCAAAATCATTTCAAACTCTTCTTTAGATCTATAAGGGTTAGTGGCGATTATACTAATAATCCGACTTTTTATCAGTTCATAGTTGCTTATAAGAAAATTCTAATATGCAGAAATAAAAGTATATCAGATTTTTTATAATTACATAAGCATTTTAAATTAATTTTATTTAAAAGTGTACAATTGCTACATCCATGATCTCTTGAAGCCATACGTACAAAAATTTTAAACGTAATCGTAAGGCCGTAAATAAATAAATTAATTACAGTCAAATAATTTTGTAAAAATTGACTCGCTTATGGCTTTATGATTATGACTAATATTATTATAATAAGTTATACTGATTTGTGAAGTTATAGTCTATTGAAGATTCTGGCTTTATTCTTTAATAACTGTTCATCGCTAGACATAATCAGTCAATAAGCGTAATTATTATAGGTATTTGTATCATTTACTTACAGCACTTTCGATGAAACAGTTGTCGTTTTTATAAACTTTAATACAGAGCCTCACAGGGCCTCACAGGGGACAGCTTTCGCTAACCAAGGCAAGCAATGATTAAGTGCTCTACGCAGCAAGGAGAACGCTGCAACAAGATATTTGAAATAAATTATCGATATTTACACATAATTATGGTTTATAATTTAAAATGGTAAAGCGCTAATTCATCCACCTCAAAATGTAACAAAATAGCTTATTATACGAAGAATTTAGATTGCAATGTGGAGCATAACCTAGATTTTTCGAACAGCAATTTTGCAAGATTTCGAACAAATTAGTAGAAATCAATTTACTTTAACATGTTGTGTAGAAAATGTTTTGTATATATATTAGCTGATTATTTATAAAGACGAAAAAGATTACCTTTGATATAAATTATCCACGAAAATTCCGTGCAGATCAGATGAACGGCAAACCAGAAAGAGCTATTACTTCTCAGTAACATGGCGTCTACATATACACACACACACACAGGACACAGAAATACTTGCGTGCCAAAATTTTAAAGTGACGCATATTACAAAATATGTTATATAACATTAAAATAATGCTAACGCAACGCTTGTTATATAACATTGTAATATTTCCATTGTATTGCTGTTATACTGTTATAACCAGCAAATATAAAAAATATATAACAGTTTTAAAACACTGTTATATTGCAGTTACAAAAGAAAATAATGTAACATCAACATTGATAACGTATAACTTCTGTTATATTACGTGTTACTTGTAGGTTATATAATAATTATAATCTGTGTTTGCTGGGATAATGTATTACGCAAAAGCTTGTGCACACAGTGGCTCTTAGTTTATTTATAATGGTTGAACTTATTTTTTTTAGCAATGAGAAACGTCAACGTCGAAATTGATGATTTATTCGGATGGAGCTGTCTTTTGCAATATAATGTTATCGGAGAGCATTAGAATATCTGTCATCGACAAAAGTAGTTCAAATTTTAATCAAAATGAAAAGGAAGAGTCAGTTAATGATGTTGAATTGCAGATTTTATTGGAGGATTATATAAAAGTTCATAATAATTTGGCAGCTGTATTGATTAAAACAGAAGCTTACGATGCAGTTTTAGAAAATATAAAACATTTTGATGTGTCAACCACAAAATGTGAAACCACTATTTAGGAAAGGTATTGCAAAAGTCTTAATCTTTAATTTACTATTTATATATATTCTTGATTTATATTTTACATATGGAAAATTCAAATATGTGTATATGTATTGTGCATAGGAACAATATTGAGATTCAAAGGGGAATATGAAAAAGCTTATGCAATCTCTCTCTTTCTCTCTCCACTGAAATTTAAAAATTAAATCCAGAAATGAAGATATTTACTACAGAATTAATGACCTTAAAGGATAACATTGCTAAAGACACAAAAAACGAAAAGCACTTGTATCGTAAAATGTTAGGTGTAGTTGAAGATACCAAAAATCTATCAAAGAATATAAAAGCAGATAACAAAAGTATTATTAAGTACATAAATACATACATATATACACATATATACATATGTATATACATATGTATATAAAAATATTTAAAAAGACGGATTTTTAGTTTTCAACTACACATTAACATTTTACGATATAGATGCTTTTCTTTTTCTGCGTCTTTAGCAATTTTTTTCCTTTAAGATCATTAATTCTGCAGTAAATATTTTTATTTCTGAATTTAATTTTGAATCAGTGGAGAAAGAGAGAGAGAGAGAGAGAGAGAGAGAGAGAGAGAGAGAGAGAGAGTGTGTTGTATAAGCTTCTGCATATTCCCCTTGAGTCTCAATATCCTACGATACGCACAATACATATACACACATATTTGAATTTTCCATATGTAAAATATAAATCAAGAATATATACAACTTATTTTAAAGAAAGATTAAGTATAGTAAATAAAAGAAGATTAGGATTTTTGCAATAAATTCCTAAATAATGCTTACACATTTTGTGGTTGACGACTCAAAACATGTTTCACATTTTCTAAAGCTGCATCGTAGGCTTCTGTTTTAATCAATGTAACTGCCAAATTATTATGAAACTTTTATACGATTCTCTAATAAAATCTACATTTCAGCATCACTAACTGACTCTCCCTCCTTATTTTGATTCAAATTTGAACTACTTTTGTCGATGACAGATATTCTAATGCTCTCCGATAACATTATATTGCAAAAGGCAGCTCTATCCGAATAAGTCAATTTTCACGTTGACGTTTCTCATTGCTTTAAAAAAATGTTTAACCGTTATGTCAAAAAAAGTTAAATAGACTGTCTTGTCCTTAAAGTATTTAGTCCAAAAAAATAAATAACCTTTATTATATAATTTATAATCAAAATTATTACCATATTTTTCTTCTTTAACTAATGCTTAACATTTCTATTTCAGGCTCTAACTCTAATGCTTTCAATTCAACTGTATATGTAATATTTTTGATAGAATTAACATAAACATGCAACTCATTGCTTAGCCATTTGTAAGTGATCTAAAAATATTAGTTACGCATTAATTACATTTATATATAAAATATAAAGAAATATTCACATTTCCAGAACTAAAAGTTGCGAGTAATTCCAGTTCCGCAAAATATTTGTGGACACTATAGAAGCGATATGATTTTTCATTTCATTATTCTGTTATAGCCCGAAAAGCTATAACGTAATTTTAAGAGAATATAATTATATAGAATTATAATTAGGTCGAAGAACGTTGACCACATGAATACCAGAACACTTGCGAAAGTGCAAGCGAAGAGTTTCGACTTTGAACCTGCTTCGCTTGCACTTGGACTTTGGCCGCACACCCGAAATTCCCGGAAATGGAGAAAGAATAAAAGGCCCGTCGCAAGCGTGCGCCGAGCAGTCGCAAAAATGTAACAACAAGCAAAGTCGCTATCAATAAAGGGAGCCGCTAGGTCCGGGTGAAAGCAAAGTTCAATGAGCCCTTTGGCGCCCCGGAATCCTAATTCCAAATCCGGCAACGAATCTCAAAAAATATCCAGTGCCTCCGCATGAGGCACAACAATTCTTTATAAAGCCAATTAATAAAAATGTGTTCAATGTTGTTGTTTTTATAATATTTTTGGTAGAATTACCACAAGATTTATTTAAGTACATTAACATAAGCATGCAACTCATTAATATGTTAATTGATAATGCACAGATTCACTCAAGTGTAAGCATTCGCTCAGTTTGTCTATTATAATTTAATGATTAAACGAACTTACCTAGTGAAGTTCGATCATAATTATGCAGGGGGGCTCGTCCGGATGAATAACAGTGTAGTCGTGCCTTAATGCGCGCATCCACAACAACATTCAGATTTCGAAAATAGCAGTCCTAGTAGGCGCGGGGCGTACATAGTAACGGCTTTCAAAGTTCAAAGCCAAAGAACAAATCGCAAGAAAAACATAGGGGAGGGAAGATAATCGTAAAAAAGGGAGGGAGGTTCATCCGGACGAGCCCCCCTGCATAATTATGATCGAACTTCACTAGGTAAGTTCGTTTAATCATTAAATTATGCCGGAGGTCTCGTCCGGATGAATAACAGTGTACATGTTTAGAGAGCGATTTGTTAAAAAAAATTTCCGCCAGGAAATCTGAAAAAATTTGGTGTTTTTTTTTTAAATAAAATATTGATGACAATAAATGGAAATTTATTAAGAATATAAATAATGACAGATTTAGTTTAACATAATTGCATTAGAAAACGCATCAGGATTAATAATTGGACTGTTATAGAATTTAGCGAAAATCTGAGAGTCGGCGGTCCAGCCCACCGCTCTCTTAATTAAATCTATCGAGATGCCTTTTTTGGCCGCGAATGAAGTCGAAGCGTGACGTGTGCTATGAGCTGTGAAAGAGTTATCAACTCCGCAGTCTAATAGAGTTTCGCGAATCCATCTACTGATAGTTTGTACACCGACAAATTTATGTGGACTTTTGAAAAAAATGAAAAGTAAATCAGAATCTTTTGAACGGAGTTCTACTGTTCGGAGTAAGTAATGTTCTAATAAGCTAACAATGCAAAGATTAGCACGTTCGTTAAAACGTGAGAAAGGTAATAGAGGTTGAAAACGATCTGGAGCAGAGGTTTTTAAAACGGTCCGGAACTTTGATAACCATCTTATTATTGACAAAAGAAATAAAAGGAATTCGCAAAGAAGCGAAGGTTTGACAACGTTGACCCGAACCGAGAGCGAGAAGGAGGACCAATTTCTTTGTAATTTTTTCAAGAGAAAGGTCCTCATGAGGAAAAAGAGAACCGAGTTTTAATATGACGGGTGCAGGGTCCCAAATATAGTCATAACGAGGTTTCGGTGGTTTCAAAACACTCGCTCCTTTGCAAAAACGCCTAATTAGAGGGTCATCTCCTATCGTGTTATTAGAAATCAAAGAAACGGCTGATCTCGCTGTATTAAGGGTGGAGAAAGAGCCTGCCATACTTAATACTTTTGACAGAAAAGAAAGAACTTCACTAGACTTTGGCGAAAAAATAGAGACTTGATTTTTCTTGCAAAAAAATCCACCAATCGTAAAGGGGTCGTGAATATTGTTTTATCGTAGATGAAGCTAGTGATGCTAATAATGGGTCTAAGGATGACTCTGGTACTTTGCGGTTCTTAAACGCTTCCCTGATAATTTCGCGACCCCCAGGGAAAGTGTCTTGTGGGATGGATGTCGGTTCCTAAGAGGAGAAGAAAGAAGAGATTTAGAAGGGTGCAGTATAAGAGGTTTAGAAACTAAAAGGCGTTGAAAAAGAGGGAACCAAGATTGAGAAGGCCACCAGGGAACTATTAAAATTCCTTCCGCTTCATCGTTTATGATTTTACGTAAAACTTTTGGAATAAGAATGAAAGGAGGAAAGGCATAAAAGTAAAAATTTTCCCAAGGTAGAGTGAAAGCATCAACGGCAAAAGAACCTGGATCTGGGATCCAGGAGACGTAAAGATCGCACTTGGCATTAATAAGAGAAGCAAAAAGATCAATATCAAAAGGGCCAAATTCTTCCAAAACGAAATTAAAAGCTTTTGAAGAAAGTGACCATTCAGTGTCAGCATCCGGACGCCGAGACTCAAAATCAGCAATTGTATTTTCGGCCGAGGCGATGTACGAAGCGAAAAGGAAAATATTTTTATTTTCACACCATTGCCAAATATCTCTGGCGATGGATGAAAGGAGACGATGCTGTACTGAGCCGAAACAATTAATATAAGAGAGAGCTGTTGTATTGTCTATCCTGAGAAGTATCTCACAATTTTCTAAATTACTTGCGAAACATTTAATAGCGAAGAAAGCAGCTTTAAGCTCGAGAGCGTTAATGTGAAGAGATTTGTCGTCCTCAGACCACCAACCATGCGAACGGAGAGATCCGCAAGAGGCACCCCAACCTGTTAGAGAAGCATCTGAGAAAATTTCTAAAATGAAACGACCGGTACATATAATGTTAGCTTGTCATGGGTTAGATAAAACACTGCGCCACCACTTAAAGTCTTCTTGAAAAAAAAGCGGGATGGATAATTTAGCAGAATAGAGGCCGTTTGATTTTAATAAAGCAAGATATTTTACTCTTTCAAATAATTTAATGTAAAGCAGACCGTAACGTACAGCTGGGCAAACTGAGACAAGAGAGCGAATCATTCCAGCAAAATCTCGGATTGAACTGAAAGATTTTAAAGAAAAATCCAATATCATCTTCAGAAGTTTTCCTCGACGTTCCGCCGGGATCGCGATAGATTGATTTTCTGAATCGAAAATAAAACCGAGATATTTTCTTCTTTTAGATGGTATCAATTCAGATTTATTATAGTTAATGATGAAGCCTAAGGCTGATAATAAATTAATATGAGCTTGAACATTATCTCGGCAAGAATCTATTGACGATCCTAAAAGTAGAAAGTCATCCAAGTAGACGATGGATTCAAAACCTTCTTCTCTAAGAAAAGAAGTCACAGGACGTATAATCTTGGTGAATATGAATGGAGCAGTAGACAGACCGAAGGAAAGTACTGCGAATTCGTAAAAAATTTCTCTCCACTGGAATCTAAGAAATTTTCTGTGAGAGACGTGTATTGGAACTAATAGATACGCGTCTTCAAGGTCCAATGTAGCCATGTGAGTATCTGGCAGCATTAGTCGTATCACAGTCCTCCAGTCCTCTAGTTTAAAGTGTGGGGGAGATATGTGAGAATTTAATTCTTTTAAATTAAGAATGAAACGCATCCCCCCCGAAGATTTTTCTCGGAGAAAAAATGGAGAAAGAAATTGATCTGGCGTATAATCAACGATGTTAATTGCTCCCTTTTGTAAGAGACGGTCAACCTCGTTGTCACAATGAGTAGCTTCTAAGGTTGAAAAGTTTGGTTCAGCAAGAAAAGATCTTACCGGAGGAGGGGAAGCGAAAGGAATTTGATAACCCTTAATAGCATTCAAAACCACAAGATCCGTAGTTAATTTAAACCAATTATTCGCAAAATTGGCTAGGCGGCCTGCGGTTCTTACCGTGTTTAACGGCGTCCGGAGCGAGAGCGAACTCGGTCCTTGTATCGGCTCGATGTTCGGCGTGCCCCTGGGTGACGAGCCGGGTAAGATGAGTGACGAACAGGGGCTTTCGAGTTTCCCGAGGCCTTCGGTTGAGGATTCTGTTGTTTTTGTTGAGGGTGTCTATAGGGTTGAGCGTTGGGCTTGGCAATGTTCGGTGTTGATCTGAGAAGATCTCGAGCTGCTTTTTCGCATGCTTGGGCGTCCTTCAATCCTTCGGCGAAAGAAGAGCCGAAAAGCCATTCATCGACGGGAGCGTTGTCAACGGCATTCTTCCCGACTAAACTAAGGGATGGCTTGATGAAGGCGCGACGAGCCAGAGAAAGTCTGTGTTGGTGATCCGATAGAAGGTGAAAACCATCCGCTAGTTGACGGAAAGCAAGGCTGGCCTCATCTGGTAGAAGTTGTTTGATTTCTGGACTTACGAGAAAAGAAATCGCTAGACCGAAAGCATTTAAAGAAGCCGCAACTTGAGCTTGAGAGATAGATTGATATTCGTCCCGATTGATGACTGACGCGGAAGATTTCAAGGCAGGAATAAGTAACTTATTGAGTTTCGGAGGGCCTAAAATGGCAAGCGTATCCTTGGCTTCATATTGTTTAAGAAGTTTTGATCTTCGATCTTCAGTCAGACCCGAACACACGATGTTTTGGTCAAAGTTGAATAACGCAGGAGTCCAAGGAGAATCGGGGGAGGATTTTTCGCAAGTACCGAAGAGCTCGTCAATAGTCTCGTTGACACACGATGTTGATTCAGATTGCGTCGGAATAGTAATTGGTTGATCCAAAAAAGACACAGAACGATTACCTTCTGCTTCGGGATCTGAAAGATTTTGAAAGGAAGTGCTGAGAGGAGAGAAGTCGGTTATGTCCGCTCTTTGCCACAAATCCAATGAAAATTGGATATGAGGGTCGACGAGGGGACATACCTGGTTCAGAGCCCCGGTTCTGAGGAACCGTCTCCTCCTCTGTGAGCTGATGATCTGATGCCAGAATTTCGGTCGAAGGAAGGGGTTCACCCGCCGACGTCATAACCTCGATGCAATGTAAGCGGGAGAGACTCTCCTCTTGACGGGAGAGTTTCTCCAGGATTTGGGACAGGATATCATTTGGTAGAGAAGGTGAGTTACCCGAGGGGATGCTGCGAGAACGGCTTCGTGTTGTATCACAAGAATGTCTGGTTGAATTGCGATGGTGCGAGTCCCGAGACGTATCACGAGATTTGCGGCGAGATTTTGAATGTTTATGACCTTTACGACGAGAGGAAGAGTTTGAGCGTGATCTATGTTTTCTTTTTCCCATGATTAAAGTGGAAAACAGATTATTTTATCAGAGAAAACACCAAATTATGTGTTGCAGTTGCGAACAACAAAACACAATTGAAAGCCGTTACTATGTACGCCCCGCGCCTACTAGGACTGCTATTTTCGAAATCTGAATGTTGTTGTGGATGCGCGCATTAAGGCACGACTACACTGTTATTCATCCGGACGAGACCCCCGGCATAATATTATTTCCAGTTACATATATATTTGGTATTATTAAAAATATAATATTATATTATTATTTGGTATTATTATTACTACAAATTATTATTTGGTATTCAGAATATAATATAATTGTTGTAACTCAAATTTATTTTTAAATTTTGTATTTTATACATAATATTATTTTTACACGATAGCATTTATAGATGTACATTTTTTTATTTTATTTTATATAGAAGTAAGCATTCTTCAAAAATATGTTGCATACTAGGTACAGACACACATATACATATATTTATATACATATATATATATATATATATATATATATATATATATTGATGTAGTCTTGTTTATTTCTTTCAATAAATTGTATCACAGCTACTAATGTTTATATAATTATGTATAGATCCCTGGAGATATTCAATCATCTTTGGATATAAGAAGAAAAAAATTGAAAAACTTTGGTTTAACATTATAACCTCAAATAATTATTATCTCTCTCGGACCTATATTGAAGGAAATTAATCAAAATATTGTTGTTATCGACGACGTCTTATATGAAGTGGAAACGACGTTAAAAGCTGTCGACGTTACCTTTAAAGCTTTTCATGCACTTCACGCAAATTATCCTGTGGAATCAGAACGAATTTGGTTGTTCTTGCAAAAAGGAATATATAATATCGAAACTCAATGGGATAAACAAGAAGCTACTGTAACTGCCTTAGTCAAAGATTATTGTGAATCTTAAAAATTATCTAGAGTATGTTTTTAATTATTTCGTAATATTTATGTTAAAAAAAGTTTTATTTGCGAATTATTAATAATTATTAACCGATAAGGCAATTAATTTTAAAAATGCCAAACTGTATGCAATGTAAAATAACTTTACCTTCTATTGATTCTTTGGGACTACATTTTAGAATTGTACATAAAAAACAAATATTTAGCATTTACCAATGTGGCGAACAAAATTGTAGTCGTACTTTTGATCAATGGGCAACATTAAAAAAGCATTTAATGAAAAAACATAATATTTTACCAAATAAAAAGCAAAATATAATATCACTAAAGCAAAATACAATATTTAGTTTAGGAATGCAAGAGCAAAATTTAAGTTCTCATTCTCATTTTGAAAATCATAACGATAATTTTAACGATTTTAAGTCATATGTCGACGATCAAGCCAAAGTATTAATTGCCAAACTTTATAATAATTCCTATATTCCACGTAGTCATGTACAGACTATTATAGGTGACATTCAGCAACTTATTCTTGAAGGATGCTTACCTTTATTATGGGATAAAATAAGAGATATGTGTATATCTATGAATGCCGATGCTGCGTTTATAAACGATATTAATTCAATGTTTGACACTGTAAAAAACTCTTTTGAACATTTCTCATCTGAATATAAAATATTTAAACATTTTGAAACATATGGAGAATTTATTCCACCAAAAGACTATTTAATAGGTCATAGATTAGAGGGAGTAAATACTCGATATGGAGTTCAAGCGAAACATGTCCCAGTTTATGGTCAATTTATAGCATTAAGAAAAATATTGGAAAGATTTTTTGAGTTACCTCATGCATTTGAAAGCACTATTTCATATATAAAATCATTAAAAGAAGATTCACAGTGCATAACAAACTTCACTCAAAGTCCACTTTGGAAACGTAAAGTTGTTTCTTATAGTAAAGATGATATTATTCTGCCCCTATTCATTTATTATGACGACTTTGAACCTAATAATCCTTTGGGTCCTCATTGTGATAAATTAGGCGCTGTCTATTGTGCGATTTCTTGTCTTCCTCCCGAATGTCAATCTACATTAGACAATATATTCCTGATTTTATTATTTCATAGCGAAGATAGAAAAAGGTTTGGCAATAAACGAACGTTTTCACCTTTGATCGAGGAATTACAATTTTTAGAAAGTAAAGGAATAACTATAAATACTTCAGAAGGGAATAAAAGAGTATTTTTTATTCTTGCTCTTCTCTTAGGTGATAATCTTGGTTTGCATAGTATAACTGGATTTATAGAATCCTTTAATAGTAGATATCCTTGTCGATTTTGCAAATGCACCAAACGTGAAACAGAAATTGATTACGAACAAAATGTAGCACTTCTACGATCTGAAGAAGAGTATGAAAGAGATATAATGATAGATAATAGTGCTCTTACTGGAATAAAAGAACAATGCGTTTTTAACGAAATTAATTCGTATCATATTACATCTAATTATATTGTAGATATAATGCATGATGTGCTGGAAGGAGTATGTCATTATGACATTCTACTAATTCTTAATCATTTTAACAAAAATATCGAATCTTTTTCTTTGGATATTTTAAATTTTCGTTTAGCCATGTTTGATTTTGGCCCTATTGATTCATCAAACAGGCCTCCACAAATCTCTCGAGATAATTTAAAGAAAAATAAATTAAAAATGACTGCTTCCGAAATGTTATGCTTTACAAGATTTGTTGGTATTCTTATTGGAGATCTGATATCGGAAAATGATAAATTTTGGCAATTATATATTCTTTTAATACAAATTTTAGATATCTTATTGTCAAAGACTTTAGCACAAGATGAATCGTTATTATTAAATCATTTAGTATACGAACATAACAAATTATATGTAGATTTGGGAGGAAATAACCTGAAACCGAAATTTCATCATTTACTCCATTATGCCAAGGTGCTCGAAATGTCAGGACCATTTGTTCATTATTCATCCATGCGCTTTGAGGCCAAGCATAGATCTCTTAAGAAATCTTGTTATACTAATATGTGTAGAAAAAATATTGCCAAATCTGTAGCCATAAAGCACTAATTACAATTTTGTTTTAGACTAAAAGCGTGCGAAAGCATATTATCTAAAATAAAAATTGGTCCCGGAGAAATTATTGATATAACTTTAATTGATAATTTCGAATTATTTAAAGATATGTTACCAATATTAGAAAATAAAATGTATTTTGTCTCTAATTGGGTGGAATACAAGGGTACACATTATCAGACAGGAATGGTTTTAATAATAGATTATAATATTACTACAGGGCCTATTTTTGGAGAGATTACAAAGATTTTTATCCAAAATAATTATCCATTATTTTTATGTTTTGCATATGAAACTATAGGCTATAACTCTCATGTTCATGCATATGAAGTTGAAAAAAATTATAACGAAATAAAGAGAATCTTTTCAATCCATTTCCTATTTATTCACATAGAATAAGCAATGGTGAATTGTATTGCGTATTACGTTCTAAATACTGATTTACTTTTTAACTTGTATTTTTCAACTTGTATTTTCAATTTGTATTGTTCAACTTCATTGAAGTTGAACGATACCAGTTATCGATACTGCAAATGAAATTAAAATAATTAGTACATATACAGATGCTTCTGATAGAACTGTAGAAAAATATGTAAATATCAATTATTCTTCTAATTGTTCATATATAATCTCATGATTTATTAAAATAAATTCTTCACAATTTATGCAGGACCTAAAACGAATATTATCTGAGAGTACTCGAGGAAAGGAAGTACTATCATTTTATAAGCAAAATGGTCGACCACTGATCGTCTTCGTATTTATTCACATAGAATAAGCAATGGTGAATTGTATTGCGTATTACGTTCTAAATACTGATTTACTTTTTAACTTGTATTTTTCATCTTGTATTTTCAATTTGTATTTTCAACTTGTATTGTTCAACTTCATTGAAGTTATATAATTCTTCTAAATAAAATTTTAAAAAATATTGACATAAGGTGTTTATTTTATTACTCCTGCAACCATCTTCAATTTTATACATTGTATTCTGGATTCATATTTGTGTATGTTTGTAGACAGAGGAGGAAACAACTTAACAGTATTAGAGTAACAGTATATTAATATAGGTAACTTGTTTTATTAGTAAAATATCTTCTGTACTATCCATTTAGGTTTGCTATGTTGGAGGTAAATAAATATATATTAAAATCTAATAAAGCAGAAGTTAAAACACAATCAAATTAATTTTTATTTTTATTAGATTTTATATATTTTGTATTTATTTTTCTTAGATAGAAAATAAACCTGAATGGATATTACTGCAACGATATTTTGCTAAAAAAGCCGAGTTACCTTCCTAATATGCAAAATTACTTTGCTAATATAGCCAAAATACATTGTTAATACAGCATTAGAGCTTTTTGTTATTATAGCAAAGTTGCTTTGTTGAAATTACTAAAAAGCGCTGTTAAATACAGCTAAAATTTTTTATTAATATAGCAAAATTACTTTGGTTATTTATTCAAAATAACTTGATGATTCAGCAAAACCGTTTTCCTGATATAGCAAACTTGATTTGTTCATGTAACAAAATTGCGTTGTTGATGCAGCAAAAATATTTCAATGGTAGAATAAAAGCGTTTTCCTGATATAGCAAACTTGATTTGTTCATGTAACCAAATTGCGTTGTTGATGCAGCAAAAGTATTTCAATGGCAGAATAAAAACAGTTTGTTATTATAGCGACATAATTTGCAGGAGTAGCAAATATATTTTCAGCAAATAAAATTAGTATTCTTAGCAAATCTCTTTGCTGTCCATATAATAACTAACGAAATTTGCTATGGTAGCATAAAATATGCTGTGACAGCAAACTTTTTTTTTCCGTGTATATTTGAATAAAATATTTACATATACT
The DNA here is from genome assembly GCA_963971435.1 of Lasius platythorax. Classification (NCBI taxonomy): domain Eukaryota; kingdom Metazoa; phylum Arthropoda; class Insecta; order Hymenoptera; family Formicidae; genus Lasius; species Lasius platythorax. The sequence goes on from OZ020548.1 coordinate 2,874,927, forward strand.
TTTAAAAAATTGTGTGTCGGTGTGTATATTTCTGTGCATATATATATATATTTTTATGTTTCGGTATATGTCAGGCCCATTTCGGAGACGCAATGGCACATACCAGGACTTTTGGCACATATCAGGACTGTCCCGGTATTTTTCTATATAAGACGTGATTTACCAGGACCGGTCCCAATATTTCCAAAGATATGTAACGTATCAAACCAAGACCAAAATTACTTTTTACATATTGTATATTAGCAGTACCGGTACCAATATTCACAATATATGTAACGTCAAAAACCGGGACCATCCAATATGAACAATTTTATTTTGTATTAAGTTGAATAACCTCTGTCAACACTCATTATTTTTTAATCCTAAAAAAGTTATTGTGCACTAATACGTTTAGAAAAATTTTGTCACCAGAACATAAACTTTTTGTTGCAACTTCGATTTATAAATAATGCATTACTGTTTAAAGAGAAAAATACGCGCGTGAAAAGATATTATGGTGATGAATATAACTAAATTCAGAAATTGCTTTAACGAAGTATTGTGAAATGTGGGGACCGATTTTTGTGATGTAATGGCACAAAGCAGGACCACACATTTTGATTAAAATTTTTACAAAGTTTAGATAGAAACTATATACTTCCGTTATAACAATCCAAATTGAAGCGTTTGTCACTTCCACGTTTAATTAATTCTAATTGATAATTATTATTACTAAATTAACAGAAAATATTTTCCAGGAACCAGTAAACTAAGAAGTTTAAGCTGGGAGAAATATTTATCATTTTCACGTACACATTCTGTTGCTTCTAACTTCGACTTTTTAGACAATGTACTACTGTTTAAAGAAGAATATGCAAAGATATTACAGCTGCGCAAATAAATATAGCTAAATTCAAAAATTGTTTTTGCGACGTATCGGGAAATACGGGGACCGATTTCCGTGATGTAATGGCACAGAGCAGGCCCACTTATTTAAATTACGACTTTAATTAATTTTACACCGAAATTATACATTTCTGTTATAACGGTACAAGTTGAAGCGTTTGTCACTTCCACGTTTAATTAATTCTAATTGATAATTATTATTATTAAATTAACAGAAAATATTTTCGAGGCTCCAGTAAACTAAGAAGATTAAGCTGGGAGAAATATTTGCCATTTTCACATACATTCTGTTGCTTCTAACTTCGACTTTTTAGACAATGTACTACTGTTTAAAGAAGAATATGCAAAGATATTACAGCTGCGCAAATAAATATGGTTAAATTCAAAAATTGTTTTTGCGACGTATCGGGAAATACGGGGACCGATTTCCGTGATGTAATGGCACAGAGCAGGCCCACTTATTTAAATTACGACTTTAATTAATTTTACACCGAAATTATACATTTCCGTTATAACGGTACAAGTTGAAGCGTTTGTCATTTCCACGTTTAATTAATTCTAATTGATAATTATTATTACTAAATTAACAGAAAATATTTTCGAGGCTCCAGTAAACTAAGAAGATTAAGCTGGGAGAAATATTTATCATTTTCAGGTACATATTCTGTTGCTTCTAACTTCGACTTTTTAGACAATGTACTACTGTTTAAAGAAGAATATGCAAAGATATCACAGCTGCGCAAATAAGTATAGATAAATTCATAAATTGTTTTTGCGACGTATCGGGAAATACGGGGACCGATTTCCGTGATGTAATGGCACAAAACAGGACCACTTATTTAAATTACGACTTCAATTAATTTTACACCGAAATTATACATTTCCGTTATAACGGTACAAGTTGAAGCGTTTGTCACTTCCACGTTTAATTAATTCTAATTGATAATTATTATTACTAAATTAACAGAAAATATTTTCGAGGCTCCAGTAAACTAAGAAGTTTAAGCTGGGAGAAATATTTATCATTTTCACGTATATATTCTGTTGCTTCTAACTTCGACTTTTTAGACAATGTACTACTGTTTAAAGAAGAATATGCAAAGATATCACAGCTGCGCAAATAAGTATAGCTAAATTCATAAATTGTTTTTGCGACGTATCGGTAAATACGGGGACCGATTTCCGTGATGTAATGGCACAAAGCAGGACCACTTATTTAAATTACGACTTTAATTAATTTTACACCGAAATTATACATTTCCGTTATAACGGTACAAGTTGAAGCGTTTGTCACTTCCACGTTTAATTAATTCTAATTGATAATTATTATTACTAAATTAACAGAAAATATTTTCGAGGCTCCAGTAAACTAAGAAGTTTAAGCTGGGAGAAATATTTATCATTTTCTCGTACATATTCTGTTGCTTCTAACTTCTACTTTTTAGACAATGTACTACTGTTTAAAGAAGAATATGCAAAGATATTACAGCTGCGCAAATAAATATAGCTAAATTCATAAATTGTTTTTGCGACGTATCGAGAAATACGGGGACCGATTTCCGTCATGTAATGGCACAGATGAGCAGGCCCACTTATTTAAATTACGACTTTAATTAATTTTACACCGAAATTATACATTTCCGTTATAACGGTACAAGTTGAAGCGTTTGTCACTTCCACGTTTAATTAATTCTAATTGATAATTATTATTATTAAATTAACAGAAAATATTTTCGAGGCTCCAGTAAATTAAGAAGATTAAGCTGGGAGAAATACTTATCATTTTCACGTACACACTCTGTTGTTTCTAAATTCGACTTTTTAGACAATATACTACTGTTTAAAGAAGAATATGCAAAGATATTACAGCTGCGCAGATTACTACAGCTAAATTGGAGAAATGCTTTTGCGATGTATCGTTAAATATGGGGATCGATTTCCTCGATGTAATGGCAACATCTAGGACCACAAAGTTAATCATTTATTTAAATATAAATACTGTCTGAAATTGTTTGATAAATTCTTACTGTAATTTGTAATTTTATTGTGATTGAATTTAATTGATCTGAATAATTTTTAAATTTAAACTGTTTTGTCGCACGTTACATAAGAGTTTCAGAGGGCGGTTCGATTGATTGACTAACAGTCCCTATATATGTTCAATTGCTTATACTTACTTTCATACCAATTGTTTTATCATACTTATTAGGTCATAATATTCAATGAGTAGCAAAGATAGAACGATGCTTGTGTCGATTTGTGTCACTAAATGGAAAGCACTCATTATTGTTTCATTTATTTATAGTTACATTCTATAATAGCAATTATTGAATAGCATTTATTTCAATAGCATGTATTGAAAGTTAACATTACATATACTATACACTTAAAAGCACCTTATATCGATAAAAGAGGATTCTGAATATGGGGGCCATAGTATATTATATATTTTGATTGTCTTTTGATTTTATTCGATAACTTGAAATTTATTATTTCTGTTTAAAATTTTTCAGATTTTTACCAATCATCCATAAGTTGGAGCTCTTAATAATGGATTCTTAATAATCTCTCATTGTTGGATAAACACGTTCTCGGAGAATTTTACACGCAGATTCGTGAATTCGACCTGTAATTTGTTAATTGACAGATTTAATTATCTGGGTTATATATAAATAAAATAGGATACTATTTTTACAAGACACATATGTCTGCATATATTGTAAGGAAAAGACCAGATGTATTTGAAAAATACATTTACAAAATACAGATATAAATAATACAGCTAAGTAATATAAGAACATTTGTACCTCATAATAATATATTTTAAAATAATAACATTAATTTGTTGGAAGAAATATCTATATTGACTAAATTAACACGCTGAAAACGATAACACGATAAAAGCAATTTATTTGCTCATGAAATTAAAGATTTTATTTTGTATTACTTTTTTTAGTTTGTTTAAGTTTTGATGGTTTTATCAAATATTCTTATCAATTATTATATTGAAAATTCAACATATTAAAGACGTAGTGGGAAATTAGGGCGGATTCGCACATAAATATTGTCTCTCTCTCCCTCTCCCTCTCCCTCTCCTCTCTCTCTCTCTCTCTCTCTCTCTCTCTCTCTCTCTCTCTCTCTCCCTCCCTCCCTCTCCCTTTCTCTCTCTCTCTCCCTCTCTCTCTCTCTCTCCCTCTCTCTCTCTCTCTCTCTCTCGTTTGATTATTTTATTCAAGACCTTTCCAACGATACCTCCCATTTAGGTGCCCTGGATAAGGTGATCAAAAATGCTGCTGTCGCCAAGACGAGTCGACACCCTAGTGATCGTAGATCAACTACTCCAAGACGTTTTACCATACCAATATGTTAGAAAGTCTTGGAGTGATTGATCTACGATCACTAGGGCGTCGACTCGTCTTGGCGGCAGCAGCATTTTTGACCATCTTATCCAGGGCTTTCACTCAAATGTGAGGTATCGTTGGAAAAGTCTTGAATAAGAGAATCAAATGCGAGAGAAAGACAATAAAATTTACGTGTGAATCCGCCCGAATTTCTCACTACCTCTTTATCTGAATACATTTTTGTTTCTTTTATCATAAGAATAATTAAACTTAATTAAAAGAATAAAATATAAAATAACACTAATATTGCAAAATAATTACGACGTAAATAATATTAATTTTGCAACAAGAGATATTAAATGAAAAATACTGCAGCAATATAAACTCAAGATACATATAATAAACACAACGTAAACTTAATAAACACAAAATAGATGTAATAAACACAAGCAAAAGTCATCATCTTTCAAACTTCTAAACATAAATTATCTTCATTAATTAAACAAATAATTCAATAAATTGAATCAAATAAAAATAAAGAAATATCTTCTGTTTAAATAAATATAGTGAAAGAAACAAATATTTGTTTTATTTTTTTTTAAGTATATTCCTTATCATTTAGACCCTTTTTTATTTGATTGTTAACCCATGTTTTAATTGCTGCACAATTCCTATTAAAAATGCATGGATTCGCATCCTTTAATTTTTGAATTTCCTGGAGAGAAGGTAAAGTCCTTGAGATAATATGCTGCTTGAATGCTGCATATGCAATATTCTTTTCTTCTGTAGTCCAACGTGAACGAACACATTTTCCAAATGGAGATGCTAATAATAAAAATAAATATGTAATTAATATGCCGGATAATTTGTTCTACAAGTGGAATTCATATCCATTAACTTTTGAATTTCTTTGAGAGAAAGTAAAGTCTTTGAAGTGATATGTTGATTGAATGCTATAAACAAACCTAACTTACTTGATCGCTTCTTTTTAGTCTTATGATATATTTCTGGAGACGATAATGAAGATCTTTTTCTTAAAAGACTTTGATCTGTACTGTTCTTACTTGCATTAGATTCTTCAAGATTTACTGAATCTGTAAGAACGTACATAAAGCATTAAAATATAGTGTTAATAATATTATACTTCTTTAAATATTAAATGAAATTTGCCTGTATATCATAATAATATAGATCGTATTTTTTGGATTGTAATTGATTAGGATAATTGAATAGAAATTGATTTAGTTTAAAGATTTAGTTTAAAGTGCAATTTATGTTTTAAAATAAAAAAGTAGTATAGCTCAGATGTTTAAATCACGTTGTAATATTAAAAATTACATTTTAAGAAAAAGTAGTTTTTATACATAAAGAGCAGTTATTAATTATAATAAACATATTTTTTTGGTATGGATTTGCACTATAACATTAAAAATTTAAATAAAATAAAAACTTATCACTAAATTTTTGCTTGTTCGTATTAAGTTTACTTTCTTATATAGAATTACTATCTTCTATAAAAAACATCAAAATTATAATTTTAGAACTTTATCAATCTCACTGTAATTGTGTGCTATGCTTTGCTTTATTTTGTTAATTATGAATAATATAATAATTATTAGTATAACTAATGTTGATAACGTATGTTGACAACTTAAGTATTAAGATAACAAAGAGAAACGAATAAACTTACGGGACGATATACTTTGATGAAAATTATTTTGCTCTATATCAATTTCCTCTGCTTCTTCATCACTGTCTTTTCCATGTACAATCTCTAATAACTTAGACACTTGGAATATTTCTCTACTCAAAATGGGCTGCCGATAATGTTCTTTGTGTATTTTATCCGCATGACCCATAAAATTAGCCAAATCGGAAACTTCATGATCTCTTAGATTTAAATTAGTGCACATGGTAGCTATGTGCTTTCTTAAATTAGTTCCTCGCAATGTATCTGGATTTGAAGCTCCACATTCCTGTGAATATTTTCTCATAAGCTCACATGCTCTTAAGTAACGATAATCTCCCTTTAATATGCCAGGTATTCCGAAAAGGTATGGATTTTTTAGATGAACTTTTGCAGTTTCACGATGACTTAGAAGTAATTGTAAATGTTCTAACATTTGCCTATGAAGTAAAACCGGTACAGTGCGGCCTAATTTCCCTCTCATAGTGAATCGAACATATTTTTGTGCTGCTTTCTTTTCTTCATTGCTAAGCGATAGGTAAGACATACCTATTGTATTTTCATTCACTGATTCACAATTCTGGAAATCTTCAATTAAAGCACGTTCGATTTCTCCAGCTCTACGTCGGTTAAATAACTGGATAGACAGCAAACAACATTCTGCCAACGTTTTCCAAGTGTTTAAAGAAAATGTTTGCTTTAATGAGTCGGAAGCTGTTTTCAGTGTATCATTTAAATAAGTTTCTAACTTCTTAATATCATCTTGAGATGGTAGTAATTTTTTGGAATATCTTTTTTTCTGATGCAGTGTTTCAACAGCTGTTCGACCAATAGAAGATGAATAATCTTCTATTAATAGATTTAAAAATTGTTCTGCAAGTTTTCGTCTTTCTTTATCACGTCTCTTTATCATTACGGTAATGCATCGCTTGCAAAGTTGTTTTAGTAAAGTACCCAAAGATGTTGCTACTGACGGGGTTTTAAAGCCAGTTCCTAACTCATTTAAACCTGCTAAAGTTCTAACAGCTCTGAGACAGTCATCATAATTGTCTGGTACAAAAATTGTAAAGAGATCATCGATTTTATTATTTTGATTCTTTATTTTAAGAAATAGACGACCAATCAGACGCAATTTTTGTCGTATCATGTCATAAAAGTGAGGATCTTGAAATTTTTCACATAGTTTATTTGCAAAATTAATAGCCAATTCATCATATCTTATAATTCTTGTAACATTGTCATCTCTCAATGTTGGAAAAACGCGTTCTCGGAGAATTTTACACGCAGATTCATGAATTCGACCAGTAATTTTCCTTGATTTGGATAATATAGTTCTATTGTATGTAGAATTTCGTTTACTGCATCTTCTATAATGATGTCGAAGAGCTGATTTGGAATAGTTACCCTTGCATTGAGGGCATATAGAAAACTCACTAGCATTTTTATTATGTTTAGCATTAGGACATTGCATAACTTTCAATTCACCTGTATTGACATCTGAATTAGTATTAAAAAGATAATGTCCATTTTTACGAATTTTGTTAAACAAGATTCTACGCTCTGGTTGTCCCCTAGGAATAATTAAGATATCCTTTACTTCTTTTACATTGCTGTGTTTTCTACTGAGATGACGACTCAGTTTGGATTGTTCTGTGTGACAATAAACACAAAAATCTTTCTTATTTCCAGTTTCCACAGCTTTTACAACCATATTTGTGTCATCTGGCGCATGTCTAGGAGAAAGTGACTTTTTTAGAGTTGTATTGTGTGAGGTTTTAGAAATTTATAAATCTTGATTTTTGTCTATCATCGAAGTTTTCGAATTATTTTTATCTCCTATATTATTGTTTTCAGAAGTATCTGAATCAGGTCTATAAGATGAATCATTTGATTCACTGATCGAACCAGTACGACTTACTTCATCTTCGTCTTCTGCAATAAGAAATAAAATGTTTACTGCCACTCTTTTACTTAATATAAAAAAGAATTATTTTCAATATATATTTAATAGTGTCTAGATATTCTAAAATATAATGCGTAAAAATGTCAAAATTACTATTATAAATTAAAATGTATTTAATTAATTCTAATGATAAATTTTAATATAAATATTACAATATGAAATTGTTGTACCTTCTTCTCGTACGTTTATTAAATTAAAACGAAGTGGGTATGATACATCGTCAAGACTATTATCACAATATTCATTTATGCTGTAATTTATAGCTTGAGAGTCAAATGTTTTTTGTTCTGTTATTTCAAGCGGCGATAAAATATTCCTGCATCACATTATAATTTTAGTAAAAATGTTTTTAATTTAATAGCGAACGAAAAAAAGAAGCAACCCATTATTACCCATTATTATTAGAATTAGTGAGCAAATCCAAACTTATAGATGACCGTTGAAAATCTAAAAAATTTTAAACAGAAATGATAAATTTTAAGTTATCCAATAAAATCGAAAGACAATCAAATTTATACATAATACTATGTATTTCTTTTACCTTGCTCATTTAATTCACCTATGCTAAAATCTAAAATGTTTTGACAATCCACAACAGGTTCTGTAGAACGTTGATTAGAATTATCTGGTAGGTTAACTATATTAAAAGTAATCAATTCTGTATATTCATTATTAGTTGCTTCCGCACCTAAAATAATGTTACTTTATAATAATGTATAATAAATAATCATAGTTATTCTCAATATTGCTAACTCTATGATATATTATATATGCAAATGATTTTTTTATTGAAATATGTAATATTAAAATTTCTTGTCAAATTGTAAATATTAATAGAAACTTAATTTAATAATTTAAAAACAAGTACAAGTAAGAGCAAAATTTATTGAAAACAAACTATTCAAGGCTTAATAAACATAATCTATATAAAAAGGATAATTTAATACAATAATATTAATATTTATACCAATATTATTGAAAATGTTAGGCTTTTCATTTGTAGTATCTTTTGCAATATTTGATGCATCTCTGTTTTCTGACTCTTCTCTATTGTGCCTGTCAACAGACACTTAAAAAACGTGTTTATTAATTACAAAATAAATAAAAATAAAATTAAAACAAGTTATTTTCATTAATGTTTAACAGTACTAAATGTAAAATGCAAAAGTAATGAAAAATATTCAGTTAAGTGAAAGAAATATTTCTACCAGTGTCATTCGAGATTTCCATTATATCTTTTTCTGTTGACTTTATGTTATTTAAATTGTTAGATATATTTCCATCTTGTGTGGAATTTCCATCTTGCTGTAATTTGTTCGTATTGCGTCTAGGCACTAAAAACATGTATGAATGTTATTGTTAACTAAAGTGCAAATATAAATAATAATAAATATATTTTTTTTATTACCATTATATTTTTTAACCCGCTTTTTCGTATTAGTCACCAGGCCTGTTTTTTTATTTAGAGTGCACAAATTTTCCTTTTCATTACCATTATATTTTCTTTTCTGCTTTTTCATTTTAATATTCATCTGGCTTGTATTTAGAGTGCATAAATTTTTCTTATTTTCAAATGATGCAACTTTTCTTGATTTTCTTTCATTAACATTGCTATTATAGACTTTAACTATAAATAAATGAAACAATAATATTAAGTTTTCTAATCCTTATACCTTTTAAATTGTAACAATGTGGGTTTACTTACTGGACTGCTTTTTATTTTTTATATCATTTTCATTCTTCATTTTAACTTTTAGTGTTTCCAATTTTTCATAATTATCTAAGCATTAATAAAAGGAGAGAAATTTATTACAAACCAAATATAAACAAATATTTAATCTAGTCTTTTGTCAAAAAATAGTCAAAATAGAATATTCTTTTAAATATAATATAAGAGTGACACAGTGATTTAATTGAATAGCAATAAAGTATTATATTTTAATCTATTTTTGAATAATGCAAAAGAGTAACCTTTGTATTACAAAGTTAAAGTTACTTTTATAAGTAAGTAGCATTGTGATGAATATAAATTTAATCTATATATATAACATTAAAATGTAAACTCGTATTAACATTAGGTTACATTAATTTAAGTGCCACGCAATTAAAATAGTATGTTGCAAAGATACTAAAAATTTTTACTACGCATATAATTTTTACATACCTTCATAGGCAATAACTTCGCCAGCATATCGTTTGTATTTAATACTGCAACTGCTTTTTCCTTTTATTATGTCTGTTTCTTTGCAGATGTAATATACATTATCAGAAAATAAAACTAATGCAAACATATTTTCTCTTTAACTCTGGAAACTGGAAACTTTGAATTAAATTCAGCATTACGCTTACAATTAACTAATGTATCTTCTAACAGAATGTTGTTAATTATTATAGAATTATATGTGCAAAAAATATATATTTATGAAATGTTTAGTTAATCGTCGAATGAAATAAACTTAGTAGCTATAAAACTTAGTTTAATACTTTAATTATTTTATTGACTCACTTCAGGAAAATAATCAGTAATAACCTCTATGTCAGTTATAACCTCTATATTAAAAACATGAAATTTATGAGATGATTGCTACGAATTAGCAATATCAGAGATATTGTGCTGAATTTGTGTACAAAACACTTTCCTGCATAGAAAATAAAGATTAAATAATTATAGATGTGCATACGAAATAAAACTCAAGTTTGATAATATAAAACATAATGATTAAGTAAAAATTAAAATTAAAATAACGCAAAAACAATTAAAATAACACAAAAACAATTACTGACAAATATTTACATACTAAACCCGTTTGTTAACAAGCGAATCATGCATATTCAATAAAATTTTTACGTAATAATAAATTACATCATGAATTACTAAGTATAATAAAACAATTGGTATAATAAAACAGTAGAAACAATTGAACATATAGTCAATCAATTGAACCGCCCTCTGCAACTCTAATGTAACGTGCGACAAAAAAGTTTAAATTTAAAACTTATATTCAGATTAATTTAAAATAAAATCACAAATTACATTAAAAATGTATAAAACAAGATTAAATAGAATTTCTATTTAAATAAACGATTAATTGTGCGGTCCTGCTTGTTGCCTTTACATCGAGAAAATCGGTCCCTACATTTCACGACACGCAAAAGCAATTTCTGAATTTAGCTATATTCATCTTAGTATTCGTAATATATTTTTTTAGGCGTACGATAAATGGGGGGGGGGTACTTTTTAAATCTTCCATAATAAAATTCTTAAATAATATTTAAATAATCATTGCAAAATGCAAGAAGATTGAGCTCCTGCAAACTGAATGTGATTTTGATATGAGCTACATTGATACAAGAAAGTAAATTATTTATTTGTTTACGATATAACGTAACATACCTGATTTCTGCTGCCTTGCTTTCTAAATATGTGAGCAGATTTGATTTTATGTCTATTCGCATTGTGTCAATGTCATTATATAAATATTAGATTCTGCATCAAATGTGTGTTCTTTTTTCTTTCTATTTTCAAAACTTGTAACAGACACATTACAAAATCTGCTTTTGACAGATTTAATTATTTGGGTTATATATAAATAAAATAGGATATCATTTTTACAAGACACATATGTCTGCATATATTGTAAGAAAAAGCAACCAGATGTATTTAAAAAATACATTTACAAAATACAGATACAAAATATATTATTTACGTTGTAATTATTTTGCAATATTAGTATTATTTTATATTTTATTCTTTTAATTAAGTTATTTTTGATATAAAAGAAACAAAAATGTATTCAGGTAAATTTAATATGTTGAATTTTCAATATAATAATTGATAAGAATATTTGATAAAACCATCAAAACTTAAACAAACTAAAAAAAGTAATACAAAATAAAATCTTTAATTTCATGAGCAAATAAATTGCTTTTATCGTTCAGCGTGTTAATTTAGTCAATATAGATATTTCTTGCAACAAATTAATGTTATTATTTTGAAATATATTATTTTGAGGTACAAATGTTCTTATATTACTTAGCTGTATTATTTAATATATCTGTATTTTGTAAATGTATTTTTCAAATACATCTGGTCTTTTTCTTACAATATATGCAGACATATGTGTCTTGTAAAAATAGTATCCTATTTTATTTATATATAACCCAGATAATTAAATCTGTCAATTAACAAATTACAGGTCGAATTCACGAATCTGCGTGTAAAATTCTCCGAGAACGTGTTTTTCCAACAATGAGAGATTATTAAGAATTCATTATTAAGAGCTCCAACTTATAGATGATTGGTAAAAATCTGAAAAATTTTAAACAGAAATAATAAATTTCAAGTTATCGAATAAAATCAAAAGACAATCAAATTTATATATAATATACTATGGCCCATATTCTGAATCCTCTTTTATCGATATAAGGTGCTTTTAAATGTATAGTATATGTAACGTTAACTTTCAATAAATGCTATTGAAATAAATGTTATTCAATAATTGCTATTATAGAATATGTAACTATAAATAAATGAAACAATAATGAGTGCTTTCCATTTAGTGACACAAATCAACACAAGCATCGTTCTATCTTTGTTACTCATTGAATATTAAGAAAGATAGACTGATGCTTGTGTCGACTTGTGTCACTAAATGGAAAGCACCTTATATTAAGTTCTAGCACTCTTCTCTTACAAAGTTAAAGATACTTTTTAAATTAAGTAAATAGCATTGTAATGAATATAAATTTAATTAATTTATATATATATATATATATATATATATATATAACATTAAAACTTGTATTAATATTAGGTTACATTAATTTAAGTGCCATGCAATTAAAATAGTATGTTGCAAAGATACTAAAAATTTGTACTACGCATATAATTTTTACATACCTTCATAGGCAATAACTTTGCTAGCACATCATTTGCCAATTTTGTATTTAATACTGTAATCGCTTTATTCTTTTATTATATCTGTTATTATATCTTGAAGATCTAATATACATTTTTAGATAATAAATGCAAATTTATTTTGTCTTTAACTGAAAAACAAAAAACTTTGTATTAAATTTAGCATTACGCTTACAATTAACTAATGCCTCTTTTAAAAGAACGCTAACAAGTTTTATAGAATTATGTGTGCAAAAACTACTTATTTATGAAATGTTTAGGTAATCGTCCAAAATAGTCTTTAATGAAACAAGCTTAGTAGCTAAAAAACATAGTTTAATAATTTAATCAATGTAATAACCCAATTTAGGAAAAGAAGCTGTTCTAACTTCCAAATTTACAAAATAAAACTTGCGAGATGACTGCTGCAATTTTTATCTATCAGAAATATTCCACTAAATAATTTGTGCATACAGCACACTTTCCTGTATGAAAAACAAACAATTAAACAATTAGAAATGCATATGAAATAAAACTCAAGTTTGATAATATAAAACGTGATTAGATAAAAATTAAAATAAGGCATAAACAATACAAATAACACAAAACAATTACTGACCAGTATTTATATACTACATTCGTTTGTTAACAAGCAATTCATGCATATTCAGAAAAATTTTTACGTAATATATTACATTATGACCTCAATAGGTATGATAAAACAATTGGTATGAAAGTAAGTATAAGCAATTGAACATATAGGGTCTGTTAGTCAGTCAATCGAACCGCCCTCTGAATCTCTTATGTATCGTGCGACAAAACAATTTAAATTTAAAAATCATTCAGATCAATTCACAATAAAATTACAAATTACAATAAGAATTCTGTCCGTTACATATCGATAATTTAAAGTAGTTTACGTATAATATCCCGGTCCCATTAAAATACTATACATAAAAAACTTCCTTTTTTCGATATAATATTTATTACAATGCATACAAACTACAACTAACTACGAAATATAATGCATACAGCTATTGCAAAAACATGTATGCTGCATTTAACACTATGTATATCGTTTATAATAAGTTTTTGATACAGTTTTTAATGGTACCGACAGTTAACAAATTATAAAAAAAATTAAATTTTCATGTATCTTTGTTAATTGGATGTACATATAAAAAATAATAACGAAATACACATTAAAAGGTCAATGTAAACGAATGTATACGTATGTATATGTGACTTGTAGATGGTCCCAGTATCTACTGAATCATAAAAAAAAATATATATATATATATTTATATAGCATAATATATCTATTTATATAAATATTAAACTTTTGTAAAATGCCGAAACGCAAACTACAACGTACTTTAGAAGAAGAAGAAGAATTTCAACGACGATGTCGTGAAAGAAAAGCAAAAAATCAATATTGTCGTCGCCAGATTGCAAAAGTAAGAAATAATATACTAAAATCAGTTAATAACAGAAATCATTGTGTTGCTGGTACAATACATGATAATCATATAGTAGAGTTAAGCGATATTGTTGAAGAACGTTCATCAGATAATGTATTATACGAACAAATTATTTGTACTTCTGGTATAATACATAATAATCATATAATAGAATTGGATGAAGAAATAGTTGGACATAGTTCTAGAAATACTACATCAGTATGCCAGCAACGTTCTGCAGAATGTCAATCTCGTTATCGTTCACGACAGAGAAATCAACCACGCTTAAATAATAATAATTCTATGTCAATTAGTAATGTTGTTGAATATTATATTGGTTCTATGGACGTATCTTGTATTCATTGCAATGCAAAGCATTTTGCATCTGAAAAAGTATCTAATAAAGGAAACTCGTTTCACGATTGTTGCAATCATGGTGCAGTATATTTACAACCATTATCTGAATTTCCTCAATTACTTCGTAATTTATTCGATGGTAGTCATATAAAATCTAATGAATTTTTTCAACATATTCGTAGTTATAATAGTTCGTTTTCTTTTGCATCATTTAATGCTAATTTTATTAACTTTAACAATAGACGACCTGGTCCATATTGTTTCAAAATACAAGGACAAATTTATTATCAAATTAATACAGCATTATATGCTGCACAAAATGAAAGTCCTACTTATGGTCAACTTTTTATTGTGGATTCAAATGAAGCCATAGATCATCGTGTTCAAACAAATTCAATTAATTATCATGTACTTCGTTTAGTTTCTGCTCACCGCCTTTAAATCTGATTCTTATTATTCTCAATCCAGCGAGTTCTCGACGAGCGGTATTTACCTTTTTTTTCGTACTTCGCACGTCTTACCGCGCGTCTCGCATCATCACAAGGCGTTCCCGATCAGCTGTTCGATCCGACAAAATCTCGAGACCTTGACACACATATTTTCGCCGAATTTATATAGTCAGCGATCGACCGTATTCAGAGAATCATCTCTCGCAAAAAGCGCTTTACTTATACTCGTGTTCTTGTTCTCCGCGATCGAAACCATCTGCTTTTCGAAATCTAATCGTGTAATCATCTTCAAGTTCATTATTAGTGATTAATAAATTGCATTTGCATTTAGTGATTCAATAATAATTTACCTAATTCTATTTGCGCACGCTTTATCAATAAACATTTTGGTCCTTCGAGCCGGATTGACGGATTCTTCGATAGTTCGTAACGCACAGCAATCTTCTCGTCTCTGTCTCGCGCTTGCAAGACATTATCGCTCATAGTGATTGTCAGTGCGCTCTCTCGCAGTGTCTCAGTGAAGTGCCGTCTTTCTTAATTGCATTCGCAACTCTTGAACGCATCATCTCTCGTGAACCGTTAACGACTCAAATTGAACAAGGAGCGCTCGTGACCTTCTCGAACTTTTCACAAGATGTCAACATTCGGATCAGTCGTCGAAAAACAAAACCATCTCTTCGGTCTCATCGCTCGCGCCTTTGAAAATATCAAGAAGCTAGGAGCCGAAAAAATAAACAAATTTTCCCTCGACGCTCGATTGCAAACACTCGAAGCCAATTGGGATAAATTTCAAGGTAACCATGACAAACTCGTCGGCAGCCTCACGGACGAAATGCGTAAGCATTCCTATTTCGCTGACGATCTTTATGCGAAATGTGAAGAAAATTACTTCGATTCGAAATCCTGCCTGATGCAAGCTCGCGAACCGTTTATCGAGTCTAATAAAACCGCGAATGACTCGATTCAATCTGAGACTCCGCATTCGGGAGCCTGTCGCTCATTGCCAAAGATCAGCTTACCGAAATTTACCGGTGATTATCATGACTGGCCGTCATTTCGCGATTTGTTTCATTCAATGGTTGGATCAAACCGAGACCTATCGAGTGTTGAGAAGTTGCATTATCTCAAGGCTCAGACTACCGGAGAAGCGTCTCGATATCTCGCTAACATCGCCGTGACCGCCGAAAACTTCTCGCGCGCGTGGCAAGCGCTCACCTCTCGTTATGAGAATCGGCGCATTTTAGTAACAACTTATCTGGATCGCATTTTCGACTTAAAACCGCTAACTCAGAAATCCAGTTCTGACCTCAAGACATTACTATCCACGGTCAAGGAATCTCTTGGCGCCTTGCAGTCCCTTGGTGCGCCCACGGAATATTGGGACATTTTAATCGTTTACGTCGTCACTCGGCGTCTCGACGCACACACCTTAGAGGCTTGGGAGCTCGAAAACGGAAACTCCAACGAACTCGCGTCCTTTGAGCAGCTTGAGCTCTTTCTCGAATCGCGCATTCGGGCGTTGGAAACAGTGCAGTCCCGTGCTACGAAATCCTCAGTTTCCGCGTCGAAAACGAATTCAAAATTCAAATCAGCCGCTCGTGCGCATGTAGCCGTCGCAAGTACTTCAAAATGCTCGTTCTGCAGCGCTGCACATTACATCGCGTCGTGCTCAGAATTCGCAGCAAAATCGCTCAGTGATCGACAGGACTTCGTAAACCGCAAACATCTCTGTTTCAATTGTCTCGGAGCTCATCGCCTTAGCGAATGCCGCACCTTAAAGAGATGTCGATACTGCAAGGGCCAGCATCACACACTGCTTCACCGCGAGGTCGTGTCATCACCCGTCCCAACGACCTCAGCAAACACTTCGACAGCTTCGGGTGCGTCTTCATCAGGATCCATCCCCGCAGCGGCCGTTCAATCTCATCACGCTTCGGTTCCTCTCGAGCGTCCGCGCGTCTTACTTGCAACTGCTTGCATGACGCTGGTTGCAGCACACGGCGAGACTATCAAAATTCGCGCATTGCTTGATCAAGGGTCGGAGGTCTCACTGATCCAAGAATCATTAGTGCAATCACTCCGACTTCCACGCGGTCGTGCTTCAGTGCCAATTCTAAGCGTCGGCACTCAACACGTTGGCTCAACTCGCGGTGTCGTCTCGCTACGGCTTCGATCGCGCATCGATCCATCGATTGAAATCAACGTCTCAGCGTTAATCCTGCCTCGAGTAACTGGTCGGATCCCTGCACAGGCCGTATTAACGACATCCTGGACTCATCTCGCCGATCTGCCATTAGCCGATCCAGAGTTTGCGACACCCGGTGCGATCGACATCATCTTGGGCGCTGATGTTTATGGCTCTCTTCTGTGTGGATCCATTAAGAAAGGACCATCCAACGCTCCCGTCGCGCAGAAAACATCGTTCGGATGGATCATCTCCGGACCAGCCAGCTCCGTAACGGCTACTTCGTGTCCAGCTTCCTTCTCCATCAGATCTACCAAGGACATCGACCTTCAAGAAGAGCTACAAAAATTCTGGCTGCAAGAGGAAGTCGCCTCTTCAACAATCAATCATCTCAGTCAAGACGAGCTTGAATGCGAAAAGCATTTTCTCGAAACTCATTCTCGAGACAGCACCGGGCGATACATCGTTCGTCTGCCATTCAAATCAAATCACAAGACTCTAGGAGAATCCCGGTCCTTGGCTAATCATTTGCTCGACAAGGTTCGTCATCGAATTCAACGAAATCCATCATTCGGCAACTTGTATGTCGAATTCATGGCAGAGTACGAACGGCTCGGGCATATGCAGAAAGCAACCAATTTTCGAAGTGATCTCTATCCAGTTTATCTTCCTCATCATGGAGTTCTTCGGGAATCCAGCTCCACGACAAAGTTGAGAGTCGTCTTCAACGGCTCATCGCGCACCAACACCGGCGTTTCGCTCAACGAATGCTTGCACGCTGGACCAAAGCTACAGCAAGATCTGGATGCCGTTCTTCTCCGCTGGCGAACTCACGCATTTGTCTTCGCGGCCGATATAGAGAAGATGTATCGGCAGATACTGATCCACCCGGATGATCGAGATCTCCAGCGCATCCTCTGGAGTACAGTCGGAGCTCCTCAAGATTTCCAATTGTGCACGGTCACGTACGGTCTCACCTGTGCTCCTTACCTTGCTCTTCGCATTATTCAACAACTCGCTTCCGACGAAGAGCATCACTTTCCACAAGCGGCCAAGGTTCTGCGCAAGGAGACCTACGTGGACGACATTCTTTCCGGTGCTGACTCTCCGCAAGAAGCTCAGACCAAGGCGGCTCAATTAAACCAACTCCTAATGGCGGGCGGCTTCCGCTTACAAAAATGGGCATCAAACGAAGAATCCATCCTCTCAGGCATCTCAACTTCATCGGAGCTCTCATCCGCTCGAGAACTTCCGAGTGAAACTCGAACTCTTGGTCTCGCTTGGCATCCTAAGACTGACACCTTCAAATTTCACGTGAGGCAAGCTGACACTCATCCACTCACTAAGAGATCTGCCTTGTCTCGTATATCTCAGCTTTTTGACCCACTAGGATGGCTAGCTCCGGTCATAATAGTGGGGAAAATATTCATTCAGCATCTCTGGAAATCGCAAGCCGGATGGGATGATCCACTACCTCCATCTCTTGCTCATGAATGGATCACCTTCGAAGAAAGCTTGCAAGGAGTGTCAGAAATCTCAATACCACGATGGATCTGTACTTCCTCATCAGTTCGAGGCGTCGAACTTCATGGGTTTTCCGATGCATCTCAAGACGCGTTAGGAGCAGCTCTCTATATTCGGACCTTCCACGACTACGCCGATGCCAAGGTCGTACTTCTCGCCGCTAAAAGTAAGGTCGCTCCCGTCAAACGACAGACGATCCCTCGCTTGGAGCTCTCAGCTGCTTTGCTGTTAGCTCGTCTTCTCGCTCGAATTCGAAACATTCTCGACTATCAACATGTCTCCACTCATCTATGGACCGACTCAACGGTTAGCCTCGCCTGGATTCAAGGTCATCCGTCGAAATGGAAGGAGTTCATATCAAATAGAGTAGCCGCCATTCAGGAACTGGCTCCCGATGCGCGCTGGCATCACGTCGCCGGAGTGGATAATCCCGCCGACTGTCTGTCTCGCGGCCTCTCTTCGCATCAACTCCATCATCATCATCTCTGGTGGCAAGGGCCATCATGGCTTCAAGGTCCATCCGTTGGATGGCCGTCAGACGTTCCTTCTATTGACGAATCAATCGACCTTGAAGAACGCCCGCATAAGCCGGTGCAGGTTTCCATGGTAAGAGCAACACCTGATAACTGGGAACTCATCAATCGGTTTTCGCAGCTAACTCAACTTCTTCGCATAACCGCCTGGATTATGCGCGCAACCGCTCGGTTCAAAGGGCTCCAGTGTCCGCCCTCCGTAGACTTGACTGCGGATGAGATTCTCAAGGCTCGCACATTCTGGTTGAAGGAGACGCAAAGGGCTCATTTCAGCCGAGAACTGGATAGCTGCTCTCAGAAAGATGCTCTTCCTCGCTCTCATCCGCTTCTCAAGCTATCGCCATTCGTCGACTCGGAAGGCATTCTTCGCGTCGGAGGACGTTTAAAAAACTCAATCCTCGATTCCGACAGCAAACATCCAGCTATATTGCCCCGTGACTCTCCCTTCTCACGTCTCGTGATTTCAGATATCCATCAAAAGACGCTTCATGGTGGAGTACAGGTCGTGCTTGCAACATTACGGCAGCAATATTGGATCCTCGGCGGTCGAGCTCCAGTCAGCTCCTTCATACGTCGATGCGTTCGATGCGTTCGACATCGCGCCGTCACCGCTAGAGAGATGATGGGCTCGCTACCTACGTCTCGCGTCACACCAACGCGTCCATTTTTAAATTCCGGCGTGGACTATGCCGGCCCCTTCAGTCTACGCACCTGGCGTGGACGCGCCTCTCGTACATACAAGGGCTATCTCATCATTTTCGTGTGCTTTGCCACATCAGCCGTCCACCTCGAACTCGCCACGGACTACTCATCGCAAGGATTCATCGCAGCATACCGACGATTCATCAGCCGACGCGGCCGCTGCAGCACTCTGACGAGTGATTGCGGCACGAACCTTGTCGGCGCCGATTCGGAACTTCGTCGTATGTTCCATTCCGCGTCCAAGGAGGTCGCGGAACTATCTCATCTTCTCGCTGCCGACGGCACTACGTGGAAATTTAATCCGCCCTCGGCTCCACACTTCGGTGGCAAATGGGAGGCGGCCGTGAAATCGACAAAATTTCACCTTAAACGCGTCCTTGGCGAGTCCGTACTCACGTATGAGGAGTTCAGTACGCTCCTCGTACAGATCGAAGCCGTGTTGAATTCGCGTCCGCTTTGCGCGCTTTCCGACGACCCCGCCGACGTCATCGCGCTGACACCCGCGCATTTCTTAGTTGGCGAATCACTGATTGTTGTTCCGGAGCCGTCATTAGCCGAAACGCCGATTTCGCGGTTGTCCCGGTGGCAACTTCTTCGTCACATGCTCGAACGATTTTGGTATCGCTGGTCAACGGAATATTTACAGCGCCTTCAAACCAAAACTAAGTGGCAAAAATCTTCGAATCCCATAACGATCGGGTCTATCGCATTAATTCTCGATGAACGGTTCCCACCGTCTAAATGGCCGTTAGCGCGAGTTACCGCAGTTCATCCTGGATCTGATGGACGAATTCGCGTCGTCACCGTACGCACTTCTACGTCCGAGTTTAAACGACCGATCGTGAAATTGTGTCCGCTTCCGATCGAATCGAACTAAATTTAACGACCAATATCTGTAATTGTGCGAATATCATACGCAATCGGCCTTCCGTTACATCGCTTTCGACACTGTTGTACTTCGCACCGTGCTTTGTCTATTTTCTCATATTCATTCTATTCCGTGTCTTAATTGTGATCATTCATTGTATATCTCACATGTTTCGCAATTCTGTATTCATGGAGTTTATCACACTCTATTATTATGTTCCAAATCAGCGGCGCTCGTCACGCCCCTGAGGCGGGCGGAAATGTTCAAACAAATTCAATTAATTATCATGTACTTCGTTTAGTTTCTGCTCACCGCCTTTAAATCTGATTCTTATTATTCTCAATCCAGCGAGTTCTCGACGAGCGGTATTTACCTTTTTTTTCGTACTTCGCACGTCTTACCGCGCGTCTCGCATCATCACAAGGCGTTCCCGATCAGCTGTTCGATCCGACAAAATCTCGAGACCTTGACACACATATTTTCGCCGAATTTATATAGTCAGCGATCGACCGTATTCAGAGAATCATCTCTCGCAAAAAGCGCTTTACTTATACTCGTGTTCTTGTTCTCCGCGATCGAAACCATCTGCTTTTCGAAATCTAATCGTGTAATCATCTTCAAGTTCATTATTAGTGATTAATAAATTGCATTTGCATTTAGTGATTCAATAATAATTTACCTAATTCTATTTGCGCACGCTTTATCAATAAACACATCGTCTTAATCAAAATTCATATTTAGATTTTGAAATTGTACAAAACCTTGAAAAAATAATGCGAGAATTTAATATATTTGCTCAATCTTATCAAATGATGGGTGAAGAATTAGAAAATCAACAACGTTTACAAACGGAATCAGGTGAATTATTACCTGAATTACAATTATTATTTACTTTAAAACCAGGTATGGATAGACGTCGATATAATGCTCGAAGAACTAATGAAGTTGCTGCTGTTGTTTGCACTACTGCTGATGGAGAAATTCCAGAGTCATACGTTACAATACGTAATAGAAATAATAAAACTTTACAAAATGTTAGTATTATGGATCCAAATGTTGAACCATGGATATATCCATTGTTTTATCCATATGGTACTCAAGGATGGCATCGTTATTTAACAAAAATAAATAGTGATAGACGAATAACTAGAGGACAGTATATTAAATATCGTATGGCTATTCGTGATGAATTTAATGTTTTTTTATTAGGACGTCGCTTATTTCAGCAATGGCTTGTAGATAGTTATGTAAAAATGGAAAAAGATAGAATTGATTATTGTAAAAATCATCAAAAAGAATTACGTTCCGAAACATACCAAGGATTAAGAGATTATTTACAAACTACGGCGAATAACTTAAATGGACGTATTGGAAAAATGGTTATACTTCCTTCCACGTTTACTGGATCGCCGCGTAATATGTTACAACATTATCAAGATGCAATGGCAATTGTTAGTAAATTTGGTAAGCCAGACCTTTTTATTACTATGACTTGCAATCCAAAATGGCGTGAAATCGAGGAAAATCTATTGTCTGGTCAACAAGCTTCTGATAGACCTGATATTTGTGCTCGTGTTTTTAACATTAAAAAAGATTATTTAATTGATTTAATTGTAAAGCAAAAATTTTTTGGTGAAGTAGCAGCATTTGTATACGTTATTGAATTTCAAAAACGCGGTTTGCCACATATTCATTTGTTGATTACTTTAAAATACAATTTTAAAATAACAACTCCACAAATTGTTGACAAGTACATTTCTGCTGAAATTCCTGATCCTGATGAAAATCGTATTTTACATGATATAGTTATTAAACATATGATTCATGGACCTTGTGGCAATTGGTACCTGGTAGATGGACGTTGTTCGAAACACTTTCCAAAACCATATCTCGAAGAGACCAGAATGGAATGACCAGAAAATGCTTATCCTTATTATCGTAGACGAGATAATGGTCAAAATTTTGAACGTCCTGGCGGATATAAAGTTGATAATCGTTATGTTGTTCCATATTGTCCTATTTTATCGATTATATTTAATTGTCATATTAACGTTGAGGCAGTTTCAAGTATTAAATCGGTTAAATATTTGTATAAATATATTTATAAAGGACACGATGTTGCTGCTATAACCATTGAACCAGTAACAGAAAATGTAATTATTGATCATGATGAGATACATAATTATATCGAAGCTCGTTATGTTGGACCTGTAGAAGCCATTTGGCGTATTCTTGGTAAAAAGTTACAAGATAAAAGTCATACTATAATGCGTTTGCCAGTCCATCTTCCTAATGAACAAAATATTATAATCGAAAATGAAAATATTGACGACGTCATGACATCTGCTTTTAATCAAGTTACTATGTTAATAGATTATTTCTCATTGAACTTACGAGATGAAGAAGCAAGACAATATTTATATATAGAAATTCCATGCTATTATACATTTAAAAAAGAAAAAATTAATGGTAGAAATATATCGCGTTGAGTTAAACGCAAAAGTCATTTTAATTGTGTAGGACGAATATATTCCGTTAGTCCAGCACAAACAGAATTATATCATTTGCGATTATTATTACTTACAGTAAAGGGGGCTACAAGTTTTAATGATTTGAAAACTGTAAATGGAGAATTTTGTCAATCATTTTCAGCGGCATGTTTGGCTTTAGGTTTAATCGAAAATGATGATGAATGGAAACGAGCTATGAATGAAGCTGTTGCATGGATGATGCCTCGACAACTTCGTAGATTATTTGTACGTATATTATTACATTGTCAACCATTATATCCTGAAGAGTTGTGGGAACATTTTAAAGAAGCAATGTCTGAGGATTATGTTCGACATTTTGGTATGTTACAAGGACAAAATAAAGCTTATATGCAAATTAACAGTATGCTTCGTGCTGAAGATAAAAGTCTTGCTGATTTTCCACAAATGGAACAGTTAATAGAAAATAGTGGAGAGGACGATTACATGACACTTGATGAAGATATGGAAATAGGCACTAAACAATACAAACAATTAAATGAGAAGCAAAAAGAGATAGTTGATCTTTTATTAAATAGATTAGACAATAAAAATAATAATCAAAATAATTGTTTTTATATTGATGGTCCGGGTGGATCAGGTAAAACATTTATATACACAACTATTTATCATTTAGCTAGAATTAGAAATAAACATGTGTGTACAATGGCCTTTACGGGCATTGCAGCGACATTATTACCTACTGGAGAAACAGTTTATAAGACATTTGGATTACCGGTTCCATTATTTGCTGATTCATCATCTGCTATTAAAATACAAACTAAAGAAGCTCAATATTTGAAGGAAACTGATATTTTTATTTGGGATGAAGCACCAATGGCACCACGATATGCTTTAGAAATTATGGATAGAACATTGCGTGATATTATGAATAATGATTTTCCCTTTGGCGGAAAAATTGTTTTATTAGGTGGTGATTTCAGACAACTATTGCCCATTAAATTACATGCTACTCGAAGTGAAATTGTGAATCTTTCTATTAAATTTAGTTTTACTTGGAGACATTTCGTACAATTTTCTTTAACACAAAATATGCGAGTTCTACCAGAAGAAATTGAATTTGCAAAGTTTTTATTGGATATGGGAGATGGCAAATTAAATGATTTAAATGATAATATAGAAATTCCTGAATGTTGTGTAGCGCCTATTAATGATGATATTGTTGAAGATATATATGGTGATTTAATACGAAAAAAGGAGTTTGTCAAAGTAGCTAAATGTGCGATACTTTCTGCAAGAAATGTTGACGTAGATGAAATCAATAAAAAAGTTGTTGAATTATTAGATATAGCTAATGAACGAATTTATACAAGTGTAGACAGTGCTATAAATGGTGACAATGGTGACATTGGTGAAGCTTTGTTACCAGAATATTTAAATAGTTTATCTCCATCATCTCTTCCTCCACATGAATTGCGTTTAAGACCAAATTGTATCATTATGTTGATTAGAAATCTTAGTATCAATGAAGGTCTTTGCAATGGAACACGATTAATGGTTATAGAACTTGGAGATCACTTATTAAAGTGTAAGATTTTAACAGGTGACAAAGCAGGAGATATTGTGTTTTTGAATCGTATAACATTATATTGTGAAAATATATATCTTGTAATCTCGTACCAAGAGATACGTCTCCCTAAAAATATTCTTCCAACTTCGCCCGTGTAAGTTATTTGCTAGTTGGGTCGAATTATATTAATATTCCCTATTTGAATTTATTTACTAGCGACAAAAAATTATTAATTAGTTAATTTAATTCTCTCCTGGACCTAATTATGGAGCTAACACAC
The DNA here is from genome assembly GCA_963971435.1 of Lasius platythorax. Taxonomy (NCBI): domain Eukaryota; kingdom Metazoa; phylum Arthropoda; class Insecta; order Hymenoptera; family Formicidae; genus Lasius; species Lasius platythorax. The sequence goes on from OZ020548.1 coordinate 2,900,117, forward strand.
AATATTTGAATTTACATCATTCACCGCTGAGAGCCGGTAAATTGTTCTCAAAAATTATTGTTTACTAACATCTATTTAAAAGGCAATTGAAAAATATAGGATCGAAAGGGTCTGAATAGCTTAGTTGGTTAAAAGCAGTCGCCCGGCAAGCGAAAGACGCAGGTTCGATTCCTGCTTCAGCGACTTTTCGGATCTATATTTTTCTCGCCTATTTATTCATGGTATGGTTGAGATATGATCAAGGGAATCTTGTAATCTCGTACCAAGAGATACGTCTCCCTAAAAATATTCTTCCAACTTCGCCCGTGTAAGTTATTTGCTAGTTGGGTCGAATTATATTAATATTCCCTATTAAAATATATATCCTTTTACTTTTTCCAGAAGACAATTTCCGATAAAATTAGCTTTTGCTATGACAATTAACAAATCGCATAGACAAACGTTTGATAAAATTGGTTTAGATCTTTGTAAAGATGTTTTTAATTACGGGCAACTTTAGGTTGCTTTTTCACGAGTTCGTTCTTGGCAATCATTAAGAGTTTACCTTGGTAATCAACGAAATAATAGATACGTAAAAAATTATGTATATAAGGAAATGTATATTTAAGTTTTTGCTTTTTAAATTTGATAAAAAAATGATTTATATTAAACTAACAATAACAAAGTAAATAATTTAATTAAATTTAATTTAAGAAATAAATATCTCATTAGTATATTAATACTTGTTATGTAATATTAACAGTAATTATGATTTATTATTTTTATTAATTATCAAATATTATTAATTGTATAAATGTTAATGTTATTAATAATAAGACATATGGTATTTATATTTATTTATATTTACTTATACTTATTTATATACGTACATTTATATTTTTATTTAAACATTTACTTATATTTATTTATATTATGTTATTTATTAAATTTATTAATATCTCTCTTACTGTTTATATATATATATACACTCCGCAAAACAATTAGGGGATCACTTTAAAACTTGCAAATTTTGACCGATTTTTAAGAAGCCGTATCTCAGCTTAGGAGCATCGTAGGACAATGTTTTTTTTACGTTTTAACGGGTAAAACCTCAACTTTAAGATGGGCACGGTGTCATTACTCGCCTCATCGAACTTTCTTTTGTTACGACCAAAATCAGACCGCGAAAAAAATTCTGAAAATTGTATGACTTTGTAGCCGTCCATGGGAAAAGTAGATATGGGGCCAGAAATGCCACCACATATGCTTTGAAGTGGGAATCTTCCCCTTTAAAATGGCGCAAGAAAAATGTCTGTAGCGTATCTAGAAGCTGAGATATCGAATTTCAAAGTCACCCCTGCATTTTGTAAGATTTTGAGTAATACCGTCGGCATTAGCCTTACCCAATGTGCACCACGGGGAGATTGCGCGATCGGAATTTGCACATCATGTTGTCTCCACGTCAGAGACGTTGTAAACTGTTTGACAACACAGGTTTGGTAGTGTAAAAGTTCACTATTACATTGTCATCTTTGTCGACGTCATAGCACGACTCTGCAACGAGCCCAAACAATGTAAAAAAGTTCACTTATCGTCATCTTTTTCGTGTCTGGCGCAAGCTTGTAGAGTTTAAAGCAAGAACCACAGTTTACAGGAAAATTAGACATCTCAGCGAAAATCAACATAAAATTAACGTGCGCGTTAACATAACGGCCCCTTTCAGGGCCACATGATGTGCAAATTCCGATCGCGCAACCTCCCCGTAGTGCACATTGGGTAACGCTAATGCCGACGGTATTACTCAAAATCTTACAAAATGCAGGGGTGACTTTGAAATTCGATATCTCAGCTTCTAGATACGCTACAGACATTTTTCTTGCGCCATTTTAAAGGGGAAGATTCCCACTTCAAAGCATATGTGGTGGCATTTCTGGCCCCATCTCTACTTTTCCCATGGACGGCTACAAAGTCATACAATTTTCAAAATTTTTTTCGCGGTCTGATTTTGGTCGTAACACAAAAAAGTTCGATGAGGCGAGTAATGACACCGTGCCCATCTTAAAGTTGAGGTTTTACCCGTTAGAACATAAAAAAAACATTGTCCTACGATGCTCCTAAGCTGAGATACGGCTTCTTAAAAATCGATCAAAATTTGCAAGTTTTAAAGTGATCCCCTAATTGTTTTGCGCAGTATATATATAAAAGTTAAAATTAAACATTTTTTTAGGAATTTACTTTAGAATATTATTATTCATTTTTTAAATAATTATTATTTAAAAAATTACTAATTTAAATCTTTTTTTATTATTAAGAAAAAAATAATTTTTTTAAAGAGTAGTATATACTTTCAAAATTAAAGTAAAAATAATATGTAAAAACAATATGTTGAACATTAATAAAGAGAAATAGATATAAATATTAAATAATGACATATAATTATTATTTCTTTTTTGAACAAATCAATAAATTACATAAATTAAACATTATTAAAGATTAATTAACATTAAATATTAAAATTTAATTAAAATTAAAATTAAAGATTATTTGATGAACTGCAACTCTTCTTATTCTGCATCTAAAAAAAGCATTTTATATTAATTTTAATAATTAAAATTTTAAAAATATATATATTTGTATAATATTAATTTATAATAACCAATGTGTACCAAAATCGAAATATTAGATTCTCATTAGTTCAATACATATTCTGGTACACATTGGTTGCTATATCAGAATGACGCCAAAAATCGCCTATATATATATACAGTGGCGTGCAAAAGTTTCCGGCCAGAGACATTTCGTACTTTAATTTATTTAAAAAAAACCTAATGATTTTTTACCATTATGAGATGTGAGTATGAGATATAGAAAACAAAATAATATAGTGAAAGAATATTATTTATGTTCGTGAAAATATTTATTATTATAATTGTTATATTTACATGTGCAAAAGTTTCCGGCCACATAATATATTTGACGCAGTAGGACTTTAAAAAGTTGTTTAGGAATAGTATCGCGTTGAATGTTTACACTTAGCTCATAGGAAGTCGTCGAAGCATAAACATGGCTCGGAATACGCAAATCCAAATTCGTGAGAGAGTAATTAAATTTTCAGAAGAAGGAAAGCCTTCTCGTGAGATTGCTTCACTATTATCGATAGGTAAATCAACCTTGAATGATATTATTGTTAAATACCGTTCTGGATATGGTTTAAAAGATCGTCCGCGTAGTGGAAGACCACGAAAAACATCTAAAAAATTACATCGTATCATTAAATGCAAATCAACTGCGGATGTCAAGAAAACTGCTATTGACATTGCACGCGAGCTAAAGGATGAAGACCTAGCCAATGTTAGCCGTAGTACTGTGACACGAAGACTACATGATGTGGGACTTTTTGGCCGTATAGGTATTAAAAAACCATTAATCAGTAAAAAGAATAAGAAGACCCGATTACAATTGGAGGAAGTGTGTTCCTCCACCGTGCTTTACAGTAGGAATTTGGTACCGAACGTCATTTCTCGTACCAATAGGACGTCGTACATGTTGTCTACTATCACTTCCAAAAAGATTAAATTTAGATTCGTCTGAGAAAGCTACTTTTTTCCAATCTTCGACTGTCCAATTTAGGTGATCTTTGGCAAATTGCAATCGGGTCTTCTTATTCTTTTTACTGATTAATGGTTTTTTAATACCTATACGGCCAAAAAGTCCCACATCATGTAGTCTTCGTGTCACAGTACTACGGCTAACATTGGCTAGGTCTTCATCCTTTAGCTCGCGTGCAATGTCGATAGCAGTTTTCTTGACATCCGCAGTTGATTTGCATTTAATGATACGATGTAATTTTTTAGATGTTTTTCGTGGTCTTCCACTACGCGGACGATCTTTTAAACCATATCCAGAACGGTATTTAACAATAATATCATTCAAGGTTGATTTACCTATCGATAATAGTGAAGCAATCTCACGAGAAGGCTTTCCTTCTTCTGAAAATTTAATTACTCTCTCACGAATTTGGATTTGCGTATTCCGAGCCATGTTTATGCTTCGACGACTTCCTATGAGCTAAGTGTAAACATTCAACGCGATACTATTCCCAAACAACTTTTTAAAGTCCTACTGCGTCAAATATATTATGTGGCCGGAAACTTTTGCACATGTAAATATAACAATTATAATAATAAATATTTTCACGAACATAAATAATATTCTTTTACTATATTATTTTGCTTCCTATATCTCATACTCACATCTCATAATGGTAAAAAATCATTAGGTTTTTTTTTAAATAAATTAGAGTACGAAATGTCTCTGGCCGGAAACTTTTGCACGTATATAAAAGCAAGTATTTGATTGGCCACTGCGTCTCTTCTTGCCGCATGGCAAGCTTTACCGCGTGGCAATCTTTACCAAGTGGCAATCTTTACCGCGTTCTGTGTGCAGGAGCCATTTTAATCGTGATGAAAGCACTGTGCAAAGTAACGCAAAGTACCTTAGAATTTCATAAAAAAGTACGTGTGAATAATTATATGCATGCGATCAATCGTAAAGTGTCATCATGCAATCAACGCAGTATCACGATAAGAATAGTGCAAAGAGAAGAAATAACAAATGTGCCGCATGTAATAGAGCACGTGATTACTGATTTGTGATCCTTCCCTAATCGCGTGTTAATGAAAAACGTGTATTCTTTATATATTGTTTTCGTTATAATTTAATATTTATTATTTTCGTAAATAATAATAAATATTAAATAATAAATAAATCGTAAATTAGCTTATAAATATCAAAAGAGACGTATATTTAAATGATCATTATGATTAAAAAAAGAATAAAAATACAAGAATGAAATACAAGATGGTTTGAAATATAAATAAATAATAAAAAAGAAAAGAAACATATATATATATACATGTATAGCATTCAGATTAACAATTTTTATTTTATAGAGATCAAACTATATTGTATGTACATTCTGACAATCAGTGTTATTTAGACAATATTTTAATCCATGGGTCAACATTAGAAGAGTGTTATCAAAATGTAGTTAGAGCACTGGAACGATTAAAAAGTTATAATGTCAAAGTCAATGAAAAGAAATGCAAATTTTTTGAAACAAGTGTTGAGTTTTTAGGGCACATTGTAAATGCTAAGGGCATTCATCCAACACCTGAAAAATTGAGTGCATTCAAAAAGCCCCATCACCACAAAATATAACACAGCTTAAATCGTATCTTGGATTATTAAATTATTATGGTAAATTTATACCAATGCTATCAGCTAAACTTAAACCATTATATAATTTATGTAAAATGGGAGTTGACTTCAATTGGAATAACAAGTGTGAAAATACGTTTCAATTAAGTAAAGCATTACTTACATCGTCAAGTGTTCTGACTCATTTTGACGCAAAACTGCCAATTGTAATTACCTGCGATTCTAGTAGCTACGGAGTGGGCGCCGTACTGAGCCACATAATTCAAGGAGTAGAAAAACCTGTTTTATTTGCTTCAAGCACTTTGTCAAAAGCTGAGCAAAAATATTCAAATTTAGAAAGAGAAAGTCTTGCTTTAATTTTCAGTCTAAAAAAATTTCATAAATACATTTATGGCCGTAAGTTTACGTTGATAACAGACCATCAACCATTACAATTTATCTTTGGTAAAAATAAAAGAATTCCCATAACAGCAGCAGCTCGTATTACTCGTTGGGCATTAACATTATCAGCGTATGATTATGATATCAAGTATAAACAAGGCAAACTTATCGCAAATGCGGATGGATTGTCACGAATCCCTATGCATACAACCACAGAGATATCTCATGAGTTGTTTTCTTTTAGTTTAATTGATAACATTCCATTATCAGCAGCTGACATAGCTAAAACTATACAGAAAGATTTAATATTATTAAAAATAACTGATTTTGTACTATCAGGGTGGCCATTACACATAACGGACGACAACTTAAAACCATTCTTTGCAAGAAGGCATGAATTATCTGTCGAAAATAATTGTTTGTTATTAGGTAATAAAGTAATTATTCCTAAAATCTTACAGAATGAAGTATTGAATCTCTTTCACGAGCAACATGTAGGTATTGTTCGAACAAAAATGCTAATAAGATCATATTGTTGGTGGCCGGGAATAAATGAAGATGTCGAGAAATTTATAGCGTCGTGTGAAATTTGTCAACAAAATCAAAACTTTTCAAATAATAATACACTTTCTTCATGGCCAGCTGCCCCACAAGCGTTCTATAGAGTAAATATTGATTTTTTTCATAAATACAATCATACTTTACTGATCATAGTTGATAATAAGTCTAAATGGATTGATGTTAAATTAATGGAACAAGGATCAAATGCTAACGAAACCATTTTAAAATTTAAAGAAATTTTTTCAATTTATGGATTGCCTGTTGAAATAGTGTCAGACAACGGCCCATCATTTAGTTCGTCCGAATTCAACGCTTTTTGTCAAGCAAATGGAATAAAACCAATTAAATCACCTCCATATCATCCTCAAAGTAATGGCAGTGCCAAAAGAGGGGTTCAAACAGTCAAAAAAGCTCTAGAAAAACTTCTTTTTTTTTATAAAGAAAAAGAAATCACAAAAAATTGATATTATCGAGACTATTTAATTTCTTATTTACATACCGTAATACACCATCCACAATAACAAAAAAATCTCCTGCAGAAAGCCTATTCAAAATACGACCTAGAACTAGATTTGATTTAATCAAACCATCATCCGTAGAATATGTAAGTAATAATAACTCCACTGTAAGGAAAAACCGATTGTACTCAATGAATGAACCAGTCAATGTAATAAACACTAAATTGAAAATCTGGGAGAAAGGCAAAATTATGAAAATTATAAGTCATTCTACTTATTTAGTACAGATTAATAATAACATTAAATTTGTTCATGCAAATGATATAAGAGTCAATCCGTATCAGGAAATCATTACTGAAAAATCCATCTGCGACTCAGGAGAACAACCAAATGTACCGAAATTGATTAACAGCGACACTACTACTAAATTAGATTTTGAAAATGATAGCGTAACAAATACCAAAGATAATACAAAACCTATACACACCGAGATACCTACTAATAAAGAAATGATAGAGGGATCGAACCATACTAATTCGGATATTATGCCGGAAAATCCAGCCGATAAAAAACCAAGTACGCCAAAGGCTTATATCACACGATCAGGTAGAGTCACAAAACCATCCATAAAACTAAACTTATAATCAAATTAAACATAAGAAGGGAGAGAAATGTTGTGTTTGTGACTCTGTTTTCACAAACAGAGTCACAAACGAGTCACTATCGACGGTTCCCGGATAAGGTATCGAGAGACATCTCGATTATGACCATTGAGAACAGTAGTTTTATAAGAGCGTTAGAAGTATTATCAGACACATGTATATTGTCAGAGGTATAAATAAAGAGTTTGTAATATCTAAAACAGTATTACTATAGTAGTTCACAAATACATAACAGTTTTATGTTAACGATGAATCCATTTCATACAAACAATAGCCACGAGGTAGTAAAAATTTATATATATTGTTTTTAGAACAATGTAAGTAATTTTAATATCTGTTAAAGTAATATTCTCACATATCAGTAGTATTAATGTAAATAAATATGTAAATATATGTATAAAACAGAAAATTCAATAGAATATTTATGAAATCTTCAAATTATAATAATAAATATCCTTTATGGATATAAACACACATAATGCTCAATACAAAAATTTAAACATTCAAATAACCTGTTAGGCATATTGTTAACGAAATCATAATTGATCGAAATCATGCATTGATAAGATTAATCTCATTTTAAGAAACAATGAGTTTACAACATATTACACACATAAAATTATGGAATTATATCTATGGAATTACAAATAAAGAAATTTATATACAAATAAAATAAAATTTATATAAAAGAAAATAGTGTATTTATATATATACATATAATAAAATAATAATACATATCCCATAATATATATGCTAATTGTGTGCAATAATTTTAATGTATTTTATTATTATTGTTTCAAGAAAGCGAATGATTTTTATAACATTAATATTTAAGAGATTAATATTAAAATTTTAACTGTTAATATTATAATACTAATCTTGTTATATATTATGTGGAGAAATAATAAATTCAATATTAAACATGAATGTCAATATTCAAAGCTGTAGCAGCATTGCTTTATACAATTTATCTGAAGCATTCTAATGTAATTCGTTTTGTTTTAATAAACACATGAATACATTCTATGGCATAAATATTTTCATTTTAAGTAAAATTCTGAAATGTAAATAAAAAAAATAACAAAAGTATGAACCTGCACTAGACATATTTTGTAAAGACATATTTTACAATTCGACAGAATATTTGTGATAATAAACATTTTATGGCATGAACATTAGTACTTGATGCAAAATTATAAACATTAATATGTTTCTAGTTGTAAGATATTGATAAAATTATGTTGTAACGAAATTGATCTCATTTGACAAAGAACAGTGAGTTTATAATATATTAAAATTGAATTATATAATATGTATACGCGAATAAAATTAATAATTTATATTATAATATTCCGTAAGATATTATTTGTGAAATTAATATAAAAAATATAACTTAGTTAATATTAACACTAATCTTTCACTTTACAGAAGCAGAGATATAAGCATATATTATTTATTATATGTATGTATATATTGTATATTAGAGAGAAAAATAAACTCAATATTAAACATGGAATATAAATGTCGTACCTATTTCATTTAATAACAGCATTTTTTCCCTCTTTCTTCCTCTATTTCCTTATCACTCTTCGACTCTTTTTATTTTGTCTTTTTAATATTTATCCTTGCATATGTGTATGTGTCAATTTGAATTGGATGCGAGTGATGTTGTGTTACTTAACTGAAAATAATTAACAATGAATCTATTTTATACAAACAATGGCCACGAGGTAGTAAAAATTTATATATATTGCTTTCATATAGAACATCTTTCACTTACAGAAGCAGAGATATAAGCGTATTCATTATATGTATGTATAACTGTATACTAGAGAGAAAAATAATAAACTCAATATTAAACATGGAATATAAATGTCGTACCTATTTCATTCAATAATTGTATTTTTTCCTTTTTTCTTTCTCTATTTCCTTATCACTCTTCGACTCTTTTATTTTGTTTAATATTTATCCTTGCATATTTATCCTTGTATATGTGTATGCGTCAATTTGAATTGGATGCGAGTGTGAATTGATGAGTGTGTTACTTAACTGAAAATAATAAAGAAATACAACACAAAGTATCCTTATTCAAATGTTAATATTTAAAGCTGTAATAGGATTATTCTATACAACTTATCTGAAGAATTCTGCTTCGATTCCTTCTCTTCTCTAATAATCTTGAAAATTTTCACTCTCATATAATGTGAACACATTCCATGATAAATACTTTCATTTCACGTGGAGGTACATCGTAGACACTTTCACAGAAAAAAAGCAAAACAAGTATAAATAATAAAGTAAACACATAAATATAAATATACGAAAACACGTTTTCTCGGTACATGTGTATTTAGTACACATTGTATATACATAAACCTTCTCGTATGTTTCCTAGGAGTAGGTTAGAACAGGTTAAGTAACTGTTGAGCTTGATTCACACTAGACATAGAGTCGTACGCATGTCGTACAATTTGACTTTTAATGGTGGCGGGCATTATGTTTTGATTTTGATTCAATTCACTTCGTTGCGACCATTAGAGGCATGATGTAAAAAGAAAGGTGTACCCACGGTCTTACATACAGGTCTGGAAACGAAGCCAATATTTGGTGGTGGGGGTAGTCGCCTTAGCGTCATGAATTTCATGTCTCCGGCCGCCACTACGCGTCGCTTTTGGTTATGATACCTGGTTAGAATACCTCACATAACCTGGCAGTATGAACGTGGTATGAACAGTAGTCTGTCTGTTCCGTGCCAATAAATAAAGAAGAAGAAGTACCTCACATAACTGATATTAATACCACGTGTGATTATAATTAATACCACACGGTTTTGTATATCATACATATATATATATATATATATCGTTAACTCGCAGCGCCGCCCTTGCCAAACTAATTCGCGGACGTTAAGCCGACCACCCCCACCACCTTCGTTTCCAGACCTGTATGTAAGACCGTGGGTGTACCATTGCGCATAGCGGCGGCGGCACGATGAGCGGAGCCAATGAAATGTGGGTCCAAATGCATCCGCGCAATTCAAACGCGAAACAATAACATATATTTAAAATATTAGTTGCATGTACTTAAAATGCAGATATTTGGAAGAATAATTAAATAATAATAATAATAATTCATATTTTTTAATTTTAAAATGCGGATATCTAAACTTGTAGCCATGAAATATGTATACGTAGTGTTACGCCCGCGTTGGACGCCCGGTAGATTTTAGCCGTAGAAGCTGCGAAGCGCTCCCTTGACAACGGGGGTTGTTTATCAACAACACCCCGGAGATTCGCCCCTGAGCTCTCGACTCAGACTGACGTGTTTTAAGATCGCTCTCGTGAATTGTTAATTATATTCCTTGTTCTTGATTTAGTGTTCCATTAAAGTTACGTATTCTTTTATTAATAAAGTGTTATTAATTTCCGGTGTGAGTGCGGGGATTGAGTGTCGGCGCGGACGCGTAATATCATTTTAAATAAATCGCCCCGCGGACGTAACATTTTGGGGGCTCGTCCGGGATTTACTGGGATCGGGTTCATTAATTATTTCCTGCTTTACTAGCGTTCTGTCATTTTCTTCTCGGCGAGCATCATTAACGATAACCTGATTCTGTGATTGATCTTTGCTGAAAGTTTTTACATCCAACTCATTCATCTGCATCACGTATTCGATGACAATTTTCGGTTGGCAGTAATCCTCGATTTGAGTCACGATTCACGAGTCAAAACGAGTCTGGTTTTACAACCCCCGAAGGTTTAAGGGAAAGGCCCCAAAGTTACAAAGTAACTGGGAGGGCCCTTTTCGAATAATTAAAAAACTCAATGATGTATTTTGTATACAGAAGACATCCAAACATAAGAAAAAGATAATTCACGCAGATAGGTTAGCTCCATTCTTTGAAAGGGAATTAGGAAATCGTTAGGACAAGTCGGAGCCTGAAAATTCGTTTAAATTTTAGATTATGTTTACAATTTACTGCGTAAATGTTTTCTTTTATTTCAGTTAACAGAGAAACCTTAGTCTGGAAGAAGGTCTCCCGAGTAAAATGTCCTTGAAGGAATGAACGGGATTTACCATCACCAAGACCTCTCCAGGAAGAGATTTTTAATTTCTATTGATAAGAAGACTGTCTCTCTCACGGTTTTCGACTGAGGTTTTCCGTGGGACTAGGGCAAATGCCGAGGCAGAGACTAGGGGAGTCTTGAGAGACGTTGGGTCCTCAGGAAGTTATCCCCCCCCTTGTCTGAAGACTTATAAGAGGAGCAGCAGTGACAGCAGTTCAAAAGGACGGCAACGAAGGGGTCAATGTGGAGTATGAAGCGGAGTTCCTGCGAGGTCGCTCTAAAGCCGAAGGGGAAGGAACCTGGCCAGTTCTTTCTCCAGAAGGATACCCGGCAGAGAAGAGGAACCAAGGACAGAAGTCCAAGAATTGCAGACGGGGACCAGAAAGAAGACGGAGCCCGGTAACTTGTAGCAGCAGCTCGAGGTAGGGCAGGAGACCGTTTCGGTGCCCCGGAGTCTGCAAGGAAAGAGGAACAGAGAACAGCTTAAAAACTGCCCTTCCGGATTGTCGGGACGACAATCTTGGAGAGGGAGGGCAGTGTTACGCCCGCGTTGGACGCCCGGTAGATTTTAGCCGTAGAAGCTGCGAGGCGCTCCCTTGACAACGGGGGTTGTTTATCAACAACACCCCGGAGATTCGCCCCTGAGCTCTCGACTCAGACTGACGTGTTTTAAGATCGCTCTCGTGAATTGTTAATTATATTCCTTGTTCTTGATTTAGTGTTCCATTAAAGTTACGTATTCTTTTATTAATAAAGTGTTATTAATTTCCGGTGTGAGTGCGGGGATTGAGTGTCGGCGCGGACGCGTAATATCATTTTAAATAAATCGCCCCGCGGACGTAACAGTATGTACATTATATATGTATATATATATACATATATGTATTATTGTATATTATTATATATATATTATAATATATACATAATATTAATATACATCATACATAATATTATTGTATATTATTATACATTAAATATATATATAATATACGTACATATTTAATGGCTGAAAGTTTAGATATCTGTATTTAAAGACTAAAAAGATACGAATGTCCAGAAATAGGTACATGTCTCAGACATTACTTTTAATGTATATAACTGACATTTGGTATTTACAGAAATGTTTTATTGAATTTATTAATGAATTTATTATTTATAAAATTCTTTAATTAATTTATTTTATTGTGTATTACATGTTTTGTACAATTTATTTTATTGTGTATTACAGGTTTTATACAATTTATTTCATTGTATTACGTGTAATGGGCTTTATACAATTGCAAAGAATAAGATATATGTGTACTATATATATACATACGTTGTGTGTGTGTGTGTGTGTGTGTGTGTGTGAGTGTGACGAGATAGAAATTCTGCAGCCGTTGTCATAATTTAATAAATTATCTGTTGCTATATGTTTCTTTACTAATGCATCGTTGTAAGAGAATCCTAGAGTTGTTGCGTCAAGATTGCATGTAATTAGTATGTGTAATGTCCTAGAAAAAAAATATCATATATAAGCATCTAAATATACAATTCAGATCAATATATATTTTATATTATATTATATAAAACGTTTTTACCTTACGCTATAAATATTTTACATATATATGTATGTCTATATGATGTATTAAAGCGAAGGAATATAATCATGAGATTGCCTGCATTCAGCAAAGATAGCTGCTTTGCAACTATTGTACATTTCGTGAATCTATATACAGTCGGCGACTGTATGTTTTTTTGTCAACGAGAACATTTAGGGTTCGATTGTGGAAATCTGATTAACGAATTGTAAAATACTTGCAAAACAGTTGTTTCTACTGATCGCAGCTATAACATAATTTTTTCTGTTAAAATTAGATATTTTTTTTATTACATATTTTATAAGTTTTGTTACATTTTTTCTTTAAATAATTGTTTGCTATAATTTCTTTGTTGATTTTTCGTAATCTGATGTATGTACGAGTACGAACGAGACATGCAATTACTTTCGTAGGAAAATTGTTGTTCAATTTAGTGCATACAATGTCTGTTAATTTATCAAAAATATTACTTCCCCGATTAAAGAAATTGCCATGGAAATTTTCGAATTCTATATTCATAATATCTGCTGCTTTTAAAAAGTCGGAACTGGGATACATGCAATTTCCTCTGGATATGAAGGAAAGCCAATCAGTTGGTATATGAGGAAGTGTTTTGGTTGGGACGCCCAAATGACTGTAGATATTTCGGAATCGATGTGCAACATATCCAGCAACATATACTAAAGCATTTTTTTCAATTAAATCCATTGCTGTCTTTTGTTCCAAAACGTCAAGTAATGCTAATTCTTGCAAATTAGGGATATAATTACTTAAGTTTATTGCTGGAAATACAAATTATTTTGAAATTATTAAATTGACTGAAACTACAATAGGTAAAACTGTAAGAAATTAACCAATCATATTAGATTATTTTCACATTTAACTGTGATTGATCAATTACTTAAAGATTAAAGCTGTAATCAAACTAGAGAGATTGATTAGATTGGAATTTGAACAATAATAAGAAAGAAAACCACTCTCACGTTTTGTGAATTTTGCTTTGATTGATCAAATTGCAATTCAATCTCAATCTCTAGTCTGATTACTGCTTGAGCTACACCTTGTAGATTCAGCCTCAAGGTTGAAGCACAGACTTTTGCATAAGGGCCGTTCTGTTTATGATTGTTTTTATTTATATATATTTTTTAAAATCTTTATATGTATATGAATATTTTGCAATACCTTCACTGGTTTCTTCTTCTTCAATATCTGTGTCCATTGCTTCTGCCTCTCTTTCATTACATATTTCCTCAAAGTTCATTAACCTTTCTTCTTCTTCTTCCTCTTTTTCTTCCTCTTCTTCTTCATCCACCATACATGTGTCCTGTAGTACGCACTGTGCATTTGTTAGTTTGCAAGGTGTGTCGTCAATATTTGTAAGGATTGTGGAACTGTCTCCTGCAGTATTAGTGCCTGATGCAATGGTGTATCCAGAATGTTTGCCCAGTATATACCATTTAAGTCTGTTTCTTAATTCGACTGGTGTTGGATGATCATATCCTGCACCCATCATTGTTAAATAAGAAAACATATTTTCTAGAAGATCTTGATTTAATCTGTTAGTAAATAGATATTGAATTGGACGCGCTTCTGATGAATGTTGCTCTTTTATATATACAAACATATCACGTAGAGATTTGTTGCATAATATAATGCCTTTTTGAAATTGTAACAATGCTAATCGTTTTCCAACTCGCATTGCTTGAATAAAATCATCCATATTATCGAGAATGGTATTTTGTTCTTCTAAATTCATACCATATGCATGCGAGGTGTTACTATGACCATATTTACATTTGCTATTAAATAGGTCAAACCAGTCATTAAATATTAGTAATACATCGGCGGTCTGTTTCCATTGTAGAGACTTAAGTAAACCCTGTTCGCCACACCAACGTATTGCTATTGCATTAGTATTCGAAAACACTTGTGCAGCCAGTTTTACGTTTTGTCTCTGTGAGCCTTTGACGTCCAGATGTGCTTGGCTTAATTTATGTGCTATTTTTAATTCTCCTGCATTAAGTGTTAATAATTCTTCTAAACATGTCTTGTTTATATTATTGCCATTAATTGTAAAGCCAGAGTCGAACAAGTTATTCCGTGCCAATTTCAACAAATGCGGAACATCTGCAAAAAAATATATTTTCAGGGAACTGTCAGCAGGATGTTCAATAAAATGTTGCTTTTGGATAGTTTCTTGTATATTGTGTTTCTGAGTGGTAACATTAATTTCTATGTTCAATTCATTCCATAGCTTCATGTTTGTGGGCCCCATGTCATTCGTCACAGCCACAACAATATATTGCACTTCATAAAGGTTGTTAATTATTGTTAACAGAGTATGCGCAGACATAGGCTTATCAAATTCGTAATATATTGGCTGTTTCCATTTATTAAATAACCCTCGAGCCATTACAAATTGACAGGTTTTGTTAGGTCCATATATCTTTTGTTCTTTCCGATGTAAATCTATTTTATTCGAAATATATAATTCGTCAAATGTTAAAACTGTTAATTTGTCTTCCGTACACAAATTTTGCCCTTTCTCTTTCATAATGTGGAGCACATCTGTTAGAATGCCGGGTGGGATATTAAATGTTGCACCCCAGTTATTTAAAGTGCTCATACATGGCAGTGGCATTTTTTTTACGTTCCGTAGGTATCGATAGGCCTTTGGACTTATGGATCGTAAAGCAATAGCAGACGTGATATCTTCAGCAGACCATTTTATGCGAGTATTAGTGTTTGAAGACATCAGTAGTTTTATTTGTCCAGCAGTAAATACTTTCTGCAACACATGTATAGGCACTTTATCATCTTTTTCCTTATCTTTTTTTTCTGTTATCTTTTTCATTAATACATCCATCTGTTGTTTTAACTTTTCATTGTCTCCGAGAAGTGTCTGCTTTTCTTGTAATAATTCATTTTTCTCTTTCATTAACATTTCCTTTTCTTTCTTTTCTTTTATTAACAGCTGCTTTAATTCTTCTGCGGATATATTTTGTTCATTCACATCTTCGCTATTCCTGTAAAATACAAATGTATATTTTATTATATTTTATTATTTTAAAATTTCTAAAAATTAATATTTATTTCTAAATATTTTCTTTATTGTATGCAGGGCCTATGTTTAATATAAACATTATACCGTACATTGTATGTATGTCTTGTATGTCTTGTATGTCTTCTTCTCGAACAATTTCATTTGAAAGATTTTGCTCATGTTCCTGTGTCTGCTGTTTTTGCTGTGCATATTTTACGAGTTCAGCATAAGTTGGTATACCCATTCTTACTCTGAAAAACAAGTACTTGTCTATAGTAGAATTAAAATATCACATTAGAGGTTTTACAAATATAGTATATACTTACTTTGCTTTCATTTTGTTTTTCTTTTCTAAATGTAATAATAAACTTGGCACGGAATTCTTTTTTAATCTACGTATTTCTTTCGCTGGCACATTTTTTGCACGTGGTTTTGTCCATTTTATTTCGAAACAATCTTCTTGAAAATGCAGATTGCATATTCTTGCTACAATATATATTGAATGTATAATTAATGATATAATACATAATGTGTGTTTGTGTGTGTACGCATACTTACCAGCATCAATATTTATATCTATTTCATTTCGTCTACACGCTTTAATCCATTGCTGACGAATGGATTTGTCTTTCGGGAATCGAAATAACTTTATTGTTTTGTGTGCACTGTCTGTGCGGCTGGTACAATTAATTATACAGCACGCCGGCATAATTTCTGCAATAAAAAAAACATTATACTAGGATTACATAACACTACACTATAAATATAAATATAAATCACTGCTTATATAATTATAAATAATTATATAATAATATATATAATTATTATTATAATTTAATAACTATTATTATAATAATAATTAAATAATTATAATTTAATAATTATTATTATAATTTAATAACTATTATAATTATATATAATAAATTATTAAAATAAGAAATAATATAACTTACTTTCAATGTATCACTTTTTAATATAAATCACTGTTAAATATAATATATTACTGTTTAATATAAATCACGCATTCATAAACGTCAAATCACTGCTTATATGTTTACAGTCATATGTTTGAGTATTTGGACCCAATTCTTATTGGTCGAGACATTAGACTACTGCGTATACGTGATGTTGTTACACCTTTCTTTTTACATCATGATTAGAGGAACAACAACGCAATATGTCTAGTAAGTATAATTTATTATTAATTTTGTAGTATAATTATAATTATTTACTTTTCTTTTCTTGCCGTAAGCATTTTTCATAATATAGAATCAAACGGTTGAAATAAATGTACGCCATGACGATTGTTGTTAAGAATGCAAGCGGCAAGTGAAGTAAAGTGAAACTGTGTCAACTATGAAAAATGTTGATTTAATTTATTAATTATTTCAGAAGACGATATAGATATAGAAATTGATATGGAGGCGGAACAAAATAATGAGCGGCCAATGCTGCTCATTATGAGAGAAATCGTGGAGGAGCAGCGGCGGTTGCGGCAAGAGGTTGCGGCGGTTCGACGGTTACAACTCCCGCAACAGCAGCCACAGCCACAGCGTCAGCTGCAACAGCAGCCGCAACAGCAGCCGCAACAGCAATCACAACAGCAACAGCAACAACAGCAGCAGGAGCAGGAGCAGGAGCAGCTCCTTATAGATCCACGTATGTATTTTCTATAATTTTTTCCTTCTTATATATGTATTTGTATAATATATGTATAATATTGTACTATTTTTTTTTACTATTTTAGATGCACACAGACACCGGCGGGGAGCAGGAAGGGCAAGAGCTCGGTGGTACGCCCTATGCGGCCGACAATTTTTTGGCGGCCATGGTGCCCGCGGTAATCGTGGTGGCCGCGGTAATCGTGGTGACCGCGGTGGTCCCCAGATAGCACATGATATTCTCCGTATATTCTGAATTTATACGGAATCTCCCATACATATACGTAACGAATATACTGAGGATATCGTAAGCAGTATATAATGGGCTACGAACATTTTGTATATTCTGAGGATATTCTGAGGATATTGTACACAGAATATCACATTTTGCATTTATATCGTAGATTCTGCATATATTTTGGAATTCATCCCGAATATCCTGTATATATACGTAATATTCTGGGAATATTCTGAGGAAATCGCACACAGATTATGTGAATTACATGAAAAATTCAGCAGAACAAACCGCTTAGTAACAATCGAATGTGAATGGTTCTTACTTTTAGAACCAACAAATCAACGTCGAGATTCAGCGGAAAATCTAGTACCAACTGTTGAGTCTGCTGAATGCGGTGAATATCTCCGCTATGCTGCCGCGCCGCGCGACGAGTTTTTGTTTTTGTTCATTGTCTTGCCTTTAGCTGTGCGAATTAACAACGTGGAAAGGAAACGTGGAAAGAAAACGTGGAAAGGAAACGTGGAAAGAAGGATCATCCTTTATTTACGCTGATTTTGAGGCAATCGAAGTAAGGTGTAGAGATAGAATATATTGCAGGTAACAAAAAAGTCGCAATTTTGATAGTTTTTAAGCACTGTTACCTTTTACTGTTTTATTTTGTGTTTTATACGCATATCCTCGAATCTTGCATCCACGTTCCCACATGGTGATTTTGCTCCGCCTGGCACTTTTTCCTGTTTTTTACAAGCCATTTCCCAGACAGCACAAGACATCCTCAGGATCATCCTGAATATGTCCAGGATGGTCCAGGACATTTGTAGGATGTTTTAAGATATCATTATAAATATATTTTATGAAAGTTTAATATGCATATATGATTATTTTTCTTATGTAGGCTATTTAATATAATTTAAATATTATAATAAATGTTACTGTCTCATAAATGTCCACTGGATAACCACTGGATATCTGTAGGATTCTATTTATTGGATATCCTTTGGATTTCCAGAGAACATCTATAGGCGTTATCTGGGACCGGCTGTACGCGCATGCGTACTTTTGTGCATGCGCGGTGACGGACAGCCAAACAATAAGCGAATGTGCCATGTGCCTACAAGCATGCCATGATTTTATCGTATGTTTTGTGAACGTCTGTGTAGTTCTGTGTAATTACAAAACGAACAATAACTGGCGTATAGGCATATTCTTTTTGAAGCCTTCATTCCAGCTACAAAGAAGAACAAGAAGTTCTGTGTAATTATCGAGTGTTGCCGATTATCTTACAATCTACATTGCATTTCTTCTAAGTAAAAAACAGGTAAGTGTATATTTGCTTTAGCAAACTACAATTTATTACGTATCCTTGATATAAAATAAACAATTGTGTGATGGTATTTTGTCTAGAAAATAATTATAAAAATATTAGGTTAAAATTTCTAATATTTTTATCCTTTCTAATATTTTCTTCCTTTTAAAAAGCTTACGCATCCATCTAATTGTAAGTTAATAATGTAGAAACAATTGTATTAAAGCAGACATGATCATTTAGAAAGTTTAGATAGTTCTAAAAACATTAGTTAAATTTATTAATTCATAATCATTTACTAAACACTGATTTTTAACAACAGCAAGCAATGAATTTCTAACGTAATCTTTTTATAATTAATATCTTGTCTCTAAATAAGATACCATAACACATTTGTTTATTTTATCTCAAGAATATGTAATAGATTTTATTTGCAAATAAATATAGTATTATATTAATAAGTTAAGATAGAACAAATTATTTTTCTGATAA
This sequence comes from Lasius platythorax, assembly GCA_963971435.1. Classification (NCBI taxonomy): domain Eukaryota; kingdom Metazoa; phylum Arthropoda; class Insecta; order Hymenoptera; family Formicidae; genus Lasius; species Lasius platythorax. Next base: position 2,919,765 of record OZ020548.1, read on the forward strand.
CAAAAGTATTATTTCTAATGACAAGAATTTATAAACTAATTTCTAATTTTTTAAATTTTATTGTTATAAAATGCAGGAATATAGAAAATGTCACATAAAAAATCTACGTACAAACGTATTAGCTCCTCACATAGAAGGAAAATAGCTAAATTAGAAACAGAAATGATAATAAATTCTTTTGATAGCAAACCTTCAACTTCTGCTTCCACATCTATTTTACAAAATACACACATTGAGAGTTTTGCACATAATGACGATATATTAAATGAACCTGTATCAGAGCAGTCACTATCCAATCAGAATATTCGAACTTTACAAGACAGTGACAACAGTAATATAGAAATTGATTTAGAAAGTACACAATCACACATTGAGAGTTTTGTACATAATGATATATTATTAAATAAATCCGCATCAAAGGAATCATTATCCAATCAAGATATTAGAATTGACAACAGTAATATAGAAATTGATTCAGAAAGTAATGACACATCAGCTTCAGAAAATAGTTCATCAAATAATACATCAGATAATAAATCAAATAGCAGATTTGATAACACAGATGAAAATATTGATTTTAAAACGTTTTTAGCTCATTGGGCAATAAAAGAACGCATTCCACAATCGTCATTACGTTCTTTATTAAAAGGTATAAAACAATATACATGTAAAAATTGTCATTTTAAAATTCCATCTGATCCAAGAAGTCTGGTATGTACTCCTCGAGTTACTAATACAGTAACTAACACAGATATTTGTGCTGGTGGTCAGTATTATCACTTTGGATTAACAAAAGCTATACTAAATATTATATCATCAGTTCCACAAAATATAACAAATATCAAAGTATCTATAAACATTGATGGACTGCCAATATCTAAATCGTCACAACGACAATTTTGGCCAATCTTAGGATCGATAACCGAGTCTAAAGAAGTATTTGTGATTGGTATTTATTATGGTACACAAAAACCATCAAATCCAAATGAATTCCTTAAAAAGTTTGTGGATGATACAAAAATATTATGCAAAGATGGAATTAATATTAATAATAAAAATATTCCACGTACAATAGAAGCACTCATATGTGATGCACCAGCAAAATCATTTATATTACAAATAAAAGGCCATAATGGTTATTCAAGTTGTACAAAATGTATTACCGAAGGTAGTTACATTAATGGTAAAATGTGTTTTCCCGAAATAAATGCTAAACTACGGACAAATGAAGATTTTCGTTTAAAAAAGGATGAAAATTTTCATGTTGGAGATTCAATTATCTTAGAGATTCCAAATTTGGATCTCGTACGCAATATACCTTTAGATTACATGCATCTGGTTTGTTTAGGAGTTACACGAAAATTGTTATACATGTGGTTATTTAGAGAAGTTAAAGTTCGTTTACAATATAAAAAAGTTGAGGCAATATCATTACAGTTAGAGCAAGTATTAAAATTGTTTATATGTACCATGTGAATTTGTACGTAAGACGAGATCACTTGTTTGTGTGAAATTATGGAAAGCCACTGAATTTCGAAATTTTCTATTATATATTGGCCTTGTAGTTTTAAAACCTTTTCTTCAAAAAAATTTATATAATAATTTTTAACTTTACATGTGGCAATTAGAATTCTATGCTGTTTAGAGTTTCAAAATTTTATTGATTATGCCCAAGAACTGCTCCAACATTTTGTATCATCATTTGCATTATTATATGGTGCTCACAATATTTCTCATAATGTACATGGACTTATTCATTTAGTACAAGATGTTAAAAAGTTTGGTCCTTTAGATTGTTTTAGTTCTTTTAAATACGAAAATTATTTGCAAATCTTTAAAAAGTTATTAAAAAAACATGACAAACCACTCCAACAAGTTGTCCGAAGATATATCGAACGTGAACAAAGTAATATTAACAAAGCAGAAAATTCTTTTGGGATAACATCATCTCATTTTATAGTAGACCTCAAATATACTCATATGGAAGGTCCTTTAGTAGAAGGTTGTTGTAATCCACAGTATAAAATGATAAGACGCTTAAATACAACTGTTCGCATTGATACATTGGCAGATAATTGTTGTGGTTTGATAGATGGAAGCATTGTTGAAGTAAAGAATATAGCTTATCATAAAGAGCTTAATACAAATGTTGTTATAGGCAATCAATTCTGTCATAAAGAAGATTTATATGATATTCCTTGTCCGTCATCTCTTATAGGAATATTTATTGTACATAACTTATCAGAATTGAAGATATGGCCAATAGATAATATTAAAACTAAATATGTTAAATTACCATTAGACAATAATAAGTTTGCAGTTTTTCCATTACTGCATTAGTAAGTTCACGTATGTCATTATATAGTCCGAATTCAAATCAATTCTATCATGGAAGAATACTGCATTGTTGAGTTTGAAGATGGCCTCCAAATGATTCCTAGTTCTTGGCTAACCGAGAGTAAAACTGCTGCTCGTTGGCCTCAGTTTACATCGCATTCAAGATTTATGAAAGCTGTGCAAAAACGCATACCATGTGATAATAGTTGGCTCTTATATGATGTCAAAAGAATATTAGCTACTGCAAGTAAGTAACATAAACAAAATAAACATCTTTTGCGTGTGCATATGTATACATTGTGTGTGTGTGTGTGTGTGTGTGTACGCGTGCATATTTATAATTTACATAATACTAACTTTTTTTAATAAGAAATTACTTAATCAATACACACACACCGATACACACATATTGAGAAGAAAGTGTATTAAAATTTATATTAAATATTTTTTTATTGTATTAAATATTAATAAATTAATAAATATAATTATTCAATATTTATAAATTATTTTTTGTTTTAGAAACATATGAAAAGGGATTAGTCAAATTGAAGAGAGCCGAATTTGTATCAGATATAAATTCAGAGAGTGACGATTATGAAGATTTAAAAAAATCTAGGAAGGATAGAGCTAAGAGAATAAGATCAAGCAGTGATGATAGTGCTACTGATATTGAAGGAGTTCAATTACCATCTTTTCCTATGATTCCACAACCGAAAACATATAGCAAAAAGATTAATAAATATAATGATAGACAAAAGCAACAGTTAACAGGTAAACAAAAAAAACAGATAACAATATTTTCTTATACATAGTAGTTTTCATAATTTTATACATATTTTGGTTGAAACACAGAAAACATTTCAACTAATTTACATAAAGAGAAAGATTTAAAGATATCATCAATGTTACACAAAGAAAAAGATTTAGAGAAATCGTCAATGAATTCTGATTCATCTAATAAAATGAAGGAAATATATCGTGATTCAGTTGCTGACAATAATAAAGGTAATTTATACAATAAAATAAATAGATATCATTTTTTAAATGTTTATATTATTTTCTTTTCAACAGAAATAACAGATAAAAATGAAAATATTTTATCTAATGGCAAGTCCTTTGATAATTTTTTAAAAAATGGTAACGATGCCAGCTCATGTAAGTATTAATCTAATTTATGAAATTATGTTATATATATTTTATACTTTAGTCATTTTTTCTTAATTTTATATCTTTAGCAAGCTCCGATTTCCAACGTTACATTATAAGGAAACTCACAGACATAGGATTTAAAATATCGTCAATAGATGAACAACAAAAACTTTTTAATAGCAGATTAAATCAAGAGACACGGTAGTGTCTCGCGCCAAGTACCGCGCAGCAACAGCGAGGCACTCCGGGTATCTTTACGCGAGTCGGATAGTTGAGAGTATCTCAGATTATCAGACCTCAATAACCGCTAAACCGATCGAATTTTTGATAGGCTTAATCGATAGCTTGGGTTTGAATTATATAAGAAAAGTGATTTTATTTTCGCTCTACATGATCTATAAACAGAGACATTAAGATGCAAAGTCTCAATGTTAAAATTTATCATTAAGAAACGTCTCCGTCGTCGTCGTGGTCATCGTCAAAGTCTCCAATGCGCATGTGCGAAAAACGATTCGAGCAGTCGACAGTCGACTCTGTATTTAGTTATATTATTAATATTACCGACCGTCGTCGGTAACTATAATAACCTAAAACGTCAAAGTATAATACTTATATATTTGCTAATGGATTCGGTAACATTAATAATCTTTTTAAATATATATTACGTATTGTCACTCACTCTCTCTCTCTCTCTCCCCTCTCACCCTCTCTCGCTCTTTCGCTGTTTTTCTCTTTCCCTCTTTTTCTCTCTCACTAACTCTTTCTTATTTATAATAATATATTATAAATCTCTCTCTCTCTCTCTCTCTCTCTCTCTCTCTCTCTCTCTCTCCTTCTCTCTCGTTTTCGTTCTTTCTCGTTTTTTAAATAATAGAATTTATGTGTTATTAAGATCCGATAATCTAAGATATTTTTAACTCGGTAATCTAATATGTAAAAGCATAATATATATATTTGCTAGTGGATTCGGTGTCATTAATTAAATACTACAAAAAAGAATGATATAATCCCTAAAAACTTACCTTTTTAAAAAAATGTAAAAAAAAAGGCGCCAAGTACACGCGCTAATTATGAAAAACTGTTATGTATCTACAAAATAGTGTTATTTTAATCTACAAAATTGTTATCTTTATCTGCAGAAAATAGTGTTTTCTAAACTGTTAAAAACTGTTCTATAAATTATTTTAATTGTGTAAAATATATTCTACAAAAATAATGTGATATCAAACAATAGCGCCAATTGAAAGTAAGAACTTTTAAAAATATTTTAACAAAAAAAAGTTGTACAAAATGGTTGTTTTAATTTCCTACAAAAATTAAAAAATTTTAATTAAAAAAACTTGGCACTGCTAAACTAAATAATATGCTTAAATTAACGTATTCTTTAATATATTTACATTGCAGTTATTGATGTAATTAAATTAAATATAGTTCTGAATTAAATTTAGATTTAAATTAAATTTATTCGTTGGTTTAATATATACTTTGAAATATACTTTGAAATTTAGCAGCGCCAAGTTTTTTTAATTAAAATTTTTTAATTTTTGTAGGAAATTAAAACAACTATTTTGTACAACTTTTTTTTGTTAAAATATTTTTAAAAGTTCTTACTTTCAATTGGCGCTATTGTTTGATATCACATTATTTTTGTAGAATATATTTTACACAATTAAAATAATTTATAGAACAGTTTTTAACAGTTTAGAAAACACTATTTTCTGCAGATAAAGATAACAATTTTGTAGATTAAAATAACACTATTTTGTAGATACATAACAGTTTTTCATAATTAGCGCGTGTACTTGGCGCCTTTTTTTTTACATTTTTTTAAAAAGGTAAGTTTTTAGGTATTATATTACAACGTATCGAAACAATTAACTCAAATGAAAAAATTCAGGAGAATGAAAGTAACGAACATGTAATGGATAATTTTCCAATTGATACTATTGAAGATTTAGAGCAATTTGAAAAATTTCTAAGCGAAGGTATTATTAATCACAAAGAACTGGTGAGTATATTTTAATAATAGGAGTTAAATAATTATATAATGTATAATATGTATCTTATTCTCTATTATTATAAGAATTTTTATATAATAATTTATATTAATTTTTATAGATTAAAGAATTGTCACGTATCGGTGGAAATGATGTTAAAGGCGTGACATTTAATCTTTTACGCAAATTAATGACTGATAAATTAGGTAGCCAGTTTAGTTATGTTAGAGATAAAAAGAAGCGAGTATTTTATAATTTACAGTTACGGAAGATTATATTTAGTAAGTAAATATTTTAACATTTTATTATTTATATTTAATTTTATATATATGTATATATATTTGTTACGTCCAGCGGACTCCACGATTCTTTTCTTTCCCGATACACGAGGCGGCGATAAATTATATTATCATCTGTCAGGCGAGTTGTGCTATTCGGAAACACATGACGAATAAAACCTAGAGAAACAAACGAAACCAAACAGAATCGTGGTGTTCTAAGCACGTGTCGAACAATCCGCGACGATAAAATATAAAAACTAAAGCGAGTCGGAAAATAAACCTTGATAAAAAAAAACGAAAGTAAAACTAGTCGTAGAGTTCGAGACATGTGACGAGCAAACCACGTTAGCAACAAACTTAACTAAACAAAATCGGGTCCTAGACCGTAGTCTAAGAAAAATAAAAAACAAACGGACCAATAAATGTGATTCTCAAACATATGCGAGAAGCGATTTCAAAATTTCAAACTACGACCGACAGACTCGCTAAAACAAACCAATTCCCGAAAGCTAGCGCGATAACTTGAAAAGAAAACGGCTGGTAGCAATAAATTCGATACCACATGTGCTCGCTTGACAGACCGCCCTTACGCGATATCCGCGTTGCAACGGACCCGAAAGGGTAAATTAAGTGCCTATCTCATATAAATGCGCTGTCCTTTCCGTTGGGCCGAAATCTGGATGTTTAAACAAAAAAGGCCCCACTCATGCCGGGGAAATGGAAACTCCTCCTTTTATCAAAAATCGACTCCCTCCAAATCCTATGAGGGCGTCATTAGAAAACTGATTCGCTAAATAGAGATTTCGACTGCCCAGCGAAAAGGAGGAGCGAAGGGTTTTAAATACTCGAAACTTGCCTCGAGAGAGCATTACTTCTACTTCTTCTTCTGTCACAAGTACTATTGCCGTTAGCCACGCATCTATCGCGACTTGAGTCTTAACGTTCTTCCGGTGACAAAATATACAGTGTCAGAGTGCAAACCGAACAGTCTAGTGTGAACGCAGCAGACCAGTGAGCACTTTCAAGCGATCGAAAAACCAAGCTAGGAGCAAGCTAGGACCAAGCCCAAAACTATATCAAGTACGGACCAGTTCTCCCGCTTTTTCTCTCAGAAACCACCACAGCAAGTAGTAAGTCTCAACGAATTTCTGCATTCACGAATTGAAAACGATTATTAGAAACAGTTCTTAGTAAACCTATCCAATTGTCTACGAAGATTCTAGACGGGATATATATATATATATATATATATATATATATATTACTCATAACATTACACATAATAATCACAAACTACGCGTAATAATTAAATATTAAAAATAACGGCAACATCTTGAAAGTACATCAAATATCTTAATTTTCTTGTCCTCCCCTCTCTTTCCTTTCGTAAGTTCGCAATCGCGATTAGAATTAGACTCTCATTCTTTACGAGAGTCGTCAATCGCGTTTAGCATAGAGACTCACGATACCTCTTCCCTTTCTCTCTCTTTCGTGAGTTCGCAATCGCGATTAGAATTAGACTCTCATTGTTTACGAGAGTCGTCAATCGCGTTTAGCATAGAGACTCACGATACCTCTTCCCTTTCTCTCTCTTTCGTGAGTTCGCAAGCACGATTAGATTTAGACCCTCATTTACGAAGGTCGTCAATTGCGTTTAGCGTAGAGACTCACGATATTCCTTCCCTTTCTCTCTCTTTCGTGAGTTCCCAAGCACGATTAGATTTAGACCCTCATTTACGAAGGTCGTCAATTGCGTTTAGCGTAGAGACTCACGATACTCTTTCCCTTTCTCTCTCTTTCGTGAGTTCGCAAGCACGATTAGATTTAGACCCTCACTTACGAAGGTCGTCAATTGCGTTTAGCGTAGAGACTCACGATACTCCTTCCCTTTCTCTCTCTTTCGTGAGTTTGCAAGCACGATTAGATTTAGACCCTCATTATTTACGAAGGTCATCAATCGCGTTTAGCATAAAGACTTGCGCTGCTCTCCTTCTGTCCCTCATTTCCCCACGAATTAGTTAGCATCTATACCAAAGATCTATCTCAGCCTCGAAACAAAACTCATTTGTGTTAATTCAAATCTATTATTCATAATTCTAATAAACTATCACTTATTTGGTCGTGATTCAAACTTATTATCTCAAACAGAACTATAATAATCTAAGAACTGTTTCATATCATAAAATAAATACTTTTATAAATATCTATGTGTTATAAACCTTCGCGTTGGTTTACCAGTGGAAACTACTCCCCTAAAAACAAAAAAAAACTAAATCGTGGGCTAAGCACCGACGCTACCGTCGGAATCGGTGGACAAGGAAAGTGCTGGCTCGGGCTGCCGCGGATCCTAGTTTTAAAATAAACCTATCGTTAATAAACACAGAATTACCTGAAGCTAAGCGTTGGCTGGAGTCCGAATTTACTCCCGTTCCTCCCCCCTCTCCCCCGCATTATTCTCCTATCTCGTCCCCAGAACGTCCTTGCTCTCCCTCTGTACCCCCCTTTTTCTCTCGCGAAGATTCTCCGTCTCCGAGAGTCCCGATTCTCCCTCCTCCTTCTCCCGAAGACTCTCCGTCTCCGAGAGTCCCGACTCCCCCTCCTCCCTCTCCGCAATCCTCGTGCACTCCCTCAAGATCTCCTTCACCGCTTGTAATTGATTTAGAAGACTCTCCCCCCCTTTTTCCCTCACAATCACCTGTCCACGAGTCCCCTCGTCGTCCTGAGTCCCGTTTCGAGGAAGAACTCCACGACCTCGAAACAGGAGAGAGATTCTCGGAACAAGAATCGAGCGATCCTGAATTGATCGAAATCAATGACGAATCGTCCGATTCAGAGACCGAGTCCTCCCTCCCCGAGAAGGAACTGAGTGACCACCAGTTTCGCGACTGGCTGCTATCTCAGTTCCCTCCCCTCGAGCTTCCTCTACCTGAGGGAATATTTTGCGTAGGGCCTGACGAAGTAGATCACGAGGAACTACGCAAAACATTAATAGAAAGTCCTCCAGATACACTTATCCCGTGGTTTATCCCCGGCCGACGCCATCCTATCGGAGTTCCTATTCAAATCCTTTGGAGGAAATATCCCCCCTCCACAGTTTCCTTAGAAGAGATCCGATAACTCTTTATTTACACTACTATACTCACATTTTGATTTTATTTCTTTTCTCTCTTATTCAGCATTGTACGAAACCAATCGGAACTAAAAATTTAGACTTTAGAATCTCCCCCACTATATTCCGATTGACGACCTCCGAACACATGTAACACCCGCGCAATTAAACAATCACATACACACACACTCTAATATATATATATATTTATAAGAATTCCTTTTTCTTTATTATGCTTATTTTTATATGAATAAACTAAACCTTTAAGTAACTAATCTTATAATCATTTCTTAACCCGTTCACACTTCCATTCTCTCCGAAATCGCACAGGTCCCGTCCCGTGTAATAAGGATTCATTTCCTTTACCAAAAAGGGACCACCGAACGAACGGGCCTGCCGACAGCGTAAAAGCGACCTTTTCGGTCGTTGACCTGTTCAGGCCCTTGGGTAAGATCGTTCGACTCGAGAGCACGCGCCATACGGCGTTCGCTCAGAGATTACGTAGATTACGTCCTTCCATTGACTCTCCCTTCCACGAGTCTGGACGTAACATACGAAAATTGGGGGCTCGTCCGGGATTGAAATGTGCGATATTTGGAGACAGGAATGAGTGACGGTACCAGAAGTAAATCTGATAAAGACGAGGTAGAAAATTTATTCAAGCAAGCGGTAGACGGAAAGAAATTTAAATCTAGATCTAAGCCGCCTACTTCCGGTCCGGTCCACGTATCTACACCAATAATACCTTCTACGTCCACTCCTAGACAAATTGATTTTAGTTTAGACGAAAGTTCGTCAGAAAATACTTTAATTTATACCGCCGAACCGCCCGAGCCAGATTCCGACAGTTCCGACGATATAACGATACAGCCATTCGACACGCCTATTAATAATATCGTCGATATAGTAGATAGCGATTCCGAAAGTTTTGAGACAATGGCTCAAAACCCCTTCGCCACCTTGAAATACGCGGTTGAAGCCGTCCCTTATTTTGACGGTAACAACATTCCGTTAAATTATTTTATCGAAGGATGTGAGGAGGCTAAGTCTATGTTGCCTAAAGAGGCTGAAAAACAATTTACAAAAATTATAAGAACTAGAATTATTGGAGAAGCTAGGCGAACAATACAGGATCAAGAATTTGACACTGTATCGCAATTAACATCTTATTTAAAAAGGGTTTATGGCCCCTCGAAAAATGTGTACCAATTGCAAGGAGAATTAGGATGCATTTACCAAAAACCCGAGGAGGACGTCATCACGTACGCAAATCGCGTTAAAATTCTCGGGAAACAAATTTTAGAAGCATATCGAAGCTCGGGGCATACCGCACCTGATCAGGACATAAAGACGTCGTTAGAAAAAGACATGTGTAAATGCTTCATTAGAGGTTTGAAACCCGAGATCGAGCAAAGAATAGCGAGAGAGCTGGACGTAAAGGAGACCGTTGCCGATGCGTTAAGGATAGAGAGAGAGATTAAAGCAATGACAGATTTACGACAGGGACAAAGCGTTCATTCAGGTCAAACCCGACCACTACATACTAATCGGTTGCGGGAAACCTGCCAAATCTGCTATAAGGAAGGACATTTAGCCAATAATTGCAGGAAGCTCAACAATCAGCCTTTATCGCAGAACCAAAATCAAGCGAGATTAGGAACCGAAATTCTAACTTGTCAAATTTGTAAAAAGCGCGGACACGGCGCGGATAAATGTCGACTGCGCGATCCTCAAGCCCGTCAATCAATAAATGTAGTGCAAGATAAAACAATCACTTGTCAAATATGTTCAAAGCAGGGCCATAATGCGAAAGCATGCCAGCAGAACAATACCGCTAACGCGAACAATAGAATTACGGTGACTTGCCAATGGTGCGAAAAACCCGGCCATTCAGCTAAAAATTGTTGGAAAAAACAAAACGAAGAGCGAAATCCTGAAGGCAGGCCGGGAATTACTTGTCAACTTTGCGAAAAATTTGGACACGCTGCCAAGGATTGCTACCTCAAAGTAAATCAACAAACGACACTTAAGGATAATTCATTCTGCCGATATTGTAAAGAACGCGGTCATCTCCTTGAAAATTGCCAGCTACGCATCAACAGCAATAACAGGCGCAAAGAAACTAGCCAGGGAAACTACACGGGTCCCTCGACGTCGGGTGTGCAGCGGGGGGCCGACCAGACTTCACGCCCGTCTACTTCTCGGGAAAACGAGCAGACTGTCAAACAATAGATATACGGCCTGTAACGGTGAATCTCGACAAACATAGTCGCGTGCCTACAGTTCAAGTCAAAATTTGTGAAATAATCACTCAAATAACCTTTCTATTAGATACAGGTTCCGGCCCGAATATTATTAAAGAAAACTACATACCTAAAAATATAAATGTAAATTATACTAATATTTTAAAGTTAAATGGGATAAATAACTACCCCGTTTACACACTCGGTGAAGTTACATTAAATCTCTTTAAAATACCTGTATCTTTCCATATAGTATCGCACGACTTCCCGATTCCACAATCTGGTATATTGGGAAACGATTTCTTTAAACAAACGTCGTCGAAAATAGATTACGCTAAAGGATACCTAGATGTCTCCGGAATTAGTATACCTTTCTTCTCACCTGAGACTATAATAGTTTCTCCGAGAACAGAATCACTATTCTATGTAAGAGTGAAAAATCCTGAAATAAAAACTGGATATATACCGCGGATAAAATTAGAAGATGGACTCTATATTGGAGACACTATTGTGGAGAATGACTCCGGAAAGGCTTATCTAAACATCATGAGATGAGCACACTGGACGAAGAAGCGGAAGTTCGCGTACCAACGCTACGACTAAAACCTTTAAACGAAATATTCAGCGACGAATCAGGCATCAAGGCGTTTGATGAACAAGAAAAAGAAGGATCAAAGAAATGCGAGGAATCCGTGAATATGGAAGGAAACAGCATTGATACCGAAGATAAAATCGAAAACGAAGAAAATCGAGAGTGCGATGATGTTACTATCGCTCGGGAAATCCAAGAGGAAGACGAAGACAAAAAATTTAAAGACAAAGAAAATATATTTACAGAAGAAATTCAAAACGAAAATAAAACTAAAATTGAAAAAATAAATTGTTCGAATAAAAATCTTAATAATTTAAAAACCCTTGGAGAGGGAAGTTACCAAACCTCACCTGATGGGAATAATTCTAGAATTTCGGAGGAAAATTTCCAAACCTCGACAGAAAATTCTAGCTCCGTCATTTGCGAGGAGGGAAGTTATCAAACCTCACTACGCGATTCGACACATCCTTACTCCAAGAATTCAGAGGGGAGAAGTTTCTTAGCCTCCCTAGATATTAAATTTCCTAGAATTGGATTATGCACGAAGGATAATAATAATAAACCAGAAATCTCTCATGTTACGATGGAAGACCTCCTTAAGGAGGCTCAGAAATATAATTTAAATATCGACAACTTAAAGGTTAAAATTTTCAAGACTTCCCAAAATAAAATTAAACCGTCTTCAAAGGTCTTAACCTCCTTGTTGAACAAGTCTCAAGAAATTATAAACAAATTTGTGCGAAAGCAAAAACCAAAACATAAAGAGAAGCAATTAATTAATCTCGTTAATTGCGATTCGCATAATTGTCTAGTAGTCTCCGAAGAAACAAAGGAAGATCGACTTACACAGATTATAGAATTACTGCGCTTAGAACACTTAAATAATAAAGAACAAGAAAATGTAATAAGATTAATATCGAATAGTCAAGATAGATTTCATATTCCTGGGGAAAAACTAACCGCAACTCATGTACTACAACACCAGATACCAACCACGGACGATCAAGCAATTAACACTCGTCAGTATAGATTTCCACAAATACACAAGGAGGAAATAAACAAGCAAGTAGGAGAGCTATTAGAAGGAGACATCGTAAAACAGTCGCAGTCGCCTTATAACACGCCCATATGGATCGTGCCGAAAAAGGAAGATTCAAAAGGAAATAAACGATGGAGAATGGTTCTCGATTTTAGAGCATTGAACGACAAAACTATCGGAGACGCTTATCCATTACCTAATATCGTAGATATATTAGATCAATTGGGGGGAGCACAATACTTCTCAGTATTTGATTTAGCTTCCGGATTTCACCAAATAAAAATGGACCCCGTCGACAGTCACAAAACAGCTTTTACCACTCCTTTTGGTCATTACGAATTTGATCGAATGCCTTTTGGATTAAAAAACGCCCCTGCAACTTTTCAACGGTTAATGGATTTAGTATTAACTGGACTACAGGGCGAAGAATTATTCGTCTATATGGATGACATTGTCGTTTACGCTACATCTTTAGAAGAACATGAAAGGAAATATAACGCTCTAATAGAGCGCCTTCGCAAAGCCAATCTAAAATTGCAACCCGATAAATGCGAATTTTTAAAAACTGAAGTAACGTATCTAGGACACATAATTAATAAACACGGAGTAAAACCAGACCCGAGGAAATTAGAAGCGGTGCGAAATTTTCCACGGCCCAAAACGCCGAAAAATATTAAACAATTTCTAGGACTTGCCGGATATTATCGACGTTTCATTCCGAATTTTTCTAAATCGACAAAACCACTAACAAATCTACTGAAAAACGACACTCGCTTCGAATGGACCTCAGCTCAGGAAGAATCATTTGAAAATTTGAAACAAAAATTATGCGAAGAACCAGTACTGCAATATTCCGACTTCTCAAAACCATTTATTTTAACTACCGACGCTTCAGGGATAGCCGTAGGAGGAATACTATCACAAGGAGAAATAAATAAAGATCAGCCAATAGCATACGCCTCCAGAACTCTTACAGACAATGAAATAAAATACGACACTTATGAAAAAGAAGCATTAGCCATAGTATATTGTGTCAAACACTTCCGACCGTACCTGTATGGAAGAAAATTTACGCTGGTTACGGATCATAAACCCTTGATGTGGTTTAAAAATGCACAAGACGCGAATATGCGAATACTTCGTTGGAGACTAAAGTTAGCGGAATACGATTACGACGTCGTTTACAAAGCCGGAAAGACTAACGTAAACGCAGACGCACTATCAAGAAACCCAGTGAATCTCGAAGAAATTGACTGTAAAATAATAAAGGAAAAAAAATTCTTTAATCCAGATAACCTCGAGGACGCCGAAATAATCTCCAAAATGTTGGAAGAATCTGATAACGAAGAAGAAGAGGACGACGACTTTCAACTATACCTTTCAGATACTGAAGAAGTCGAGGGAACGATACCTGAGAACGATCCCGACAACAACGCTGATTCTCTATCGTTTACACTGGAAGAACTAAATGAACCACCCGCGTTACAAATTACCGAAAAGGTATTAATCCACGATCCTCTCAAACAAGATAAAGTACAAACGAGAAGCCAAGCTAAAAAACAAAAGATCATCGACGACCTCGAAAAAAGAAACGACCCACCGGACAAGAACCTTGACATAGAAGAAAAGGAAACAGAAACAGAAGATGATAAAGAGGAGGAAGAAAGAGAAGAACAAGAAATTATTAATCAAAACCTAAAGTTAAATAAAACAAAACCCATCATTATTGAAAATAAAGCAATTAAATGTAACGTTATAGATTCTCGGGAATTATTATTTTTGCGAAAAGATAATGTTGCGTATTTTGTCGACATTTACGGGAAACCTCTCGATTCCGGCTCTCAGAAACTTTTCGAGCGGAACGAAGTTCCGAACCTAGGATCTCTTGTCTTAGGTAAAGCCAAAGTCGTAAAATATAAAAATCATTACCACATGGCGTTGCCCATCAGCGAGACACAACGAGAAAGCCCTACAGTGACTCTCAACCATATTGTCAGTACCGTAAAAGATTTAAGATCCATAATCGAAGATTTGCACCTCGAAACACTAAGTATCGCAAAAACTGACTATGTCAATAACGTACCTTGGAATAACATCAAAACACAATTACAATTAATATTCATCGACTCGCCTACTAAGCTAATCATTTGCAACGGACAAATTAAATATCCGCCGAAAGATCTACGATCTGTTATAATCGGTGAGATGCACTGTTCACCGACAGGAGGGCATCGCGGCGTTACAAAGACATATAATAGAATAAAGCACAATTACTACTGGGAAAACTTAAAATTGGATGTACAGAAATATATACAACAATGCCTACAGTGCCAACTGAAAAAACTTGTTCGTGTCAAAACTAAACAACCTATGGTAATTACTGACACGCCCGGATCTTCCTTCGATAAAGTAGCATTGGATATCGTCGGACCTCTACCCAAAACTGAGCGGGGTAGCGAATATATTTTAACATTACAAGATCAGCTGACTAAATTTTGCATGGGAATACCATTACCAAATCAAACTTCCGAAACTATCGCCGAAGCTTTCGTAGATCGCTTTATTTGTGTATTCGGAGCACCAAAAGCAATATTAACGGATCAAGGAAGAAATTTTATCAGCGATTTAATGAAGAAGATTGCTAAAATATTTAAAATTCGTAAATTTCGTACCACCGCCTTCCATCCACAATCGAACGGCTCTCTGGAAAGATCACACCACGCGTTAGGAGAATATTTGAAACAATTCGCGAACGAACGAAAAGAGTGGGACAGATGGATCGGACTCGCCATGTTTAATTATAATACTAGCGTACATGAAGCTACTAAACATACGCCGTACGAATTAGTTTTCGGAAAAATAGCTAGAATTCCTTCGAACGATCTTTTAGCTCCAGAAGATAAATTGGCAAATTACGAAGAATATTTAATAAACCTTGTAACGCAACTCCACACAATTCAAGGAAATGCTCGCGAAAATGTCGTCGAAGCAAAACATAGATCGAAAAAATACTATGATAAGAAGATCAACCCTCAAAATTTCAAACCTGGAGATTATGTATTCCTATTAAAAGGGCCGAAACCAGGAAAATTCGGGGATCAATATACAGGCCCCCATGAAGTTCTGGAAATATTAAATAGAAATAATGTAAAAATTAAAATAAGAAAAAACAGCCGAATCGTACATCCTAACCGATTGCGAATTTCTCACATTAAGAAAACTTAGAAAAAATATATATATATAAAAAAAAATAATAAAAAAAAAAAGGGAAAAAAAATATATATAATAAAATTCTTATAAATAAAGCAAAAAGGCAAAAGGTAAAAACAGACAAATAGTCAAATAACATTTGCAAACTAAAAATTTCAGATGGATCGGGATATCGGAAGAATAGTTATGCTAATCTTAATAGTGGGCTTACAACCTGCATACGGGATAATAGGATACGACTGCGGCTCGGCATCCGCCAACCTCACCACCTTATCATTACTAAACATAGAAGAATGTGACATCCCTCAACAAAACGTAAATTCCAGTAAAATGTACATGCAATTACTTCAAATCAACGAATTCGAGTCTGTAAAAGTGATACAATGCAAAGTAGAAGTCGACCGATTAATCCGGAAATGCGGAATGTTTTCACATACTATGGATGTATTCAACGGAAAGTACGCATATGTGCAAGAAGTATCTCGCGAAGCATGCCAGCGCATGCACACTTATGGAATGTTTCAATTATCTAGTACCTTTATAACCGGACTTAAATCCAACCAAACTGCGACCCGCCCAGTAATATTAGCAGGCCGTCTAGATAATGACGGAGGTTGCTCCGGAAGTACCTACTCCGATCCATATGGAACATGGGCAGATGTCGTCGTATTAGGCAGCGTTAAAATAACATTGCAAGATTATATAGCCGACGTACGAATCAACGCCAACAGAGTACAACTCAGATCCGGCGTAACCTGCGAACTTAGCGCTACTCATTGTTCTGACATAGAAGGAGGGGATACATACTGGGATCCGGTACCGGCAGATACCTGTAAATTTTCGAATTACGGAATACTGTATGAAGGCTATGCCGACAAAATCATCGACAACATAAATCAACAAGCTCAGGTAGTTTATTCTTTAACCACGCAAAATACTATATTTGCTTTAACTAGCAAGGGAAAATACATAACTTGTGGATATACGCTCACGCGTACAGAACATCCGAAACTAATTATCTTTGAAACTTTACCTGGGGTCGCCATCTTTAAAAAACAATCTCGCGTAACAAATCTAGACATCTTCACTTATATGAATTCTAAATTTGTGTACGTCGAGAAACACATTCGTACACAAATAAACCAATTATACAGAAATATTCTTCTGCAACAATGTAATCTAGAACAACAAATGCTGCAAAATACGCTAGCTATAGCCACTCAATCACCGGATATTTTTGCATATCATTTAATGAAGGGACCAGGATACATGGCACTACTGGCGGGAGAGGTAATTCACATAGTAAAATGCGTACCCGTCGAAGTGAGGCTCGCGCGTACAGAAGAATGTTACGATCAATTACCGGTTTTACGGGGAAATGCAACATACTTTTTAACCCCTCAAACTCACGTTCTATTGCGTCAAGGGACACAGACCGCATGCAACGCATTTGCTCCTGCCATGTATCTCTTAGGAGATTCATGGTACAAACTTACGCCTCGGCCAGTAGACACTATGCCGCCGACAATTATGAAACCACTAACCAAACCCACATGGAAATATATGAGCCCAGGATCGCTCGCTACGAGTGGAATATACACAGAAAATGATCTCGAAGACCTAAGGGATCACATAATGTTTCCAGCAGAGCGACCTGCTCTACTTAATAGCATTGCGAGAGGAGTAATGGGAAGATCCGCCTCTATACAAGGAGGCTCGATCTCAAACCTTCTAGATAAAAACATTGTAGAAGATATTGCAATCTCTACATGGCAAAAATTCTGGAATAAATTTTTAATTTTCGGAAATATCAGTGCTGGAATAATGGGAATCTACCTGGGAATAAGAATTTTTAAATTAATATTGGATACAATAGTACACGGCTACGCTCTACACACAGTGTACGGCTGGTCAATATACCTGCTGGGAGCTATATGGGACTCACTCACCCATCTATTGTTACATTTAAAACTGAGCCGACCACCGCCGGCTAAGGAAACTATCATCCCAATGACCGATTCTCCAGGAAACGAAAAGGAGCAAGCCGAAATCAAGAAGGAGGCTAATTATGCTTACCCTCCTCTTCCTGCGAAAGAAAACTCCAACTACACATTAAAATTGAAGGAATAAAAAAAAATATTAAGAAATAAATAAATAAATAAACAAACAAATAAATAAATAGACAAAAAAAAAATATTAACAAAAAAACCCCCTCAGTTATTTTCCACCCCTCTCCCTGCTCCTTCTATGTAAACCTACACGGAAGGTGCAAATTCCCCACTCTAAAATAAAATAAAACCAAAACAAATACACATACATATACTAACAAACACAAACCCTTCAATTTCACTTCTTTTATAGAAAGAATAAAAAAAAATGGAAGTAAAACCCATCGATACTGGACGTCTGACCAAGTCACGGCTGCAAGTGACGATAATACGAGTGATATCCCCCCTACTTTTCTGGATTCAATTGGCAAACAGCGAAAAAGATCTGAAAGAACAGCAAGAGGAATTGGACTTCCGGATGGCGCGGAGGGGGAAATACCTGCACTGCTGGCCGGAAGACATAAAAGAGGAAGAAGACGTCGTGGTAAAAGAAGGCGACTCCTGGAAAAGGGGGTGGATCGAGAAGATCAATAAAGGAAGAACAATAGCCAAGGTCTGTCTGGGAGACTACGGCCGTAGTATATGGTGCCCGATCCATGACATCTATTATCTGGAGGACCGATTCCGCGAATTGCCGTGGCAGGCCATCGCTTGCGGCCTGGCCTATACTGGGTCAGTAGGGCGCGTCACCACCTGGCCCGAAAAGACCCAAGCCCTCTGTCGACTCCTTGCCGAAGGTCATAAGGGGTGGATTAATATAGTCCACTCCCTCAGAAGAGGAGCTGCCCTCGTAAAACTCCAAGTGCAAGGAGAAGATTACGAGGGATTATACAACCTCCGCGACGTGTTAGTGAAACTCGGTCACGCGCAACTAAGCACGAAATTGACCGTGGACGTATACCCCGCGGTGTAAAAAAAAAAAAAAAAAAAAAAAATATATATATATAATAATAAATAAAAACAAAATGAAAAAAATATATATATATATAAAAATATATATATATATCTCCTAAACTTAATTAAATATAATCACATATATATATTTTTTTTTTATTCACATATACTCGTACTCGCTATATACTCGTTAAGCTTAGTTATAAATATTCACATTACCTCTACTCATATATACACATTTACTCATTGTATTTACTCACACATTTACTCATTGTATTTACTCACATATTTACTCATTGTGCTCGACTACCTGCTACTATAGAATTCACACTAGAAAAAAAGGGGCTCACATATATATATGTATAATAACAACCTTTTTCTACCTTTGTAACCACAATCTACACAAATCCAGTTACGAATAAACCAAACAATTATGTTATAATTTAGTACACATTATTGTTCATACCCTACGCTTCACGGACACATATCATTATCCTATAGAAATAAATATAGAACAATATTTTCCCTAATCCTCTTATACACCATATATATATATATATATATACCAAGCTCTTCAAGATTAATACCGGCGGTGATCACTCCTTTATAGAAAACAATGGAGATTAAAGCGATCGACACTAGACTACTGCCTCACAAACGCCTCCCAGTTAAAATTATACACGTGGAGTCGCCATTACTCTTTTGGGTACAACTCCAACACAACGAGAATAACTTAATCAGATTAGAAAAGGAGCTCAACCTTCGAATGGCCGAACGCGTCGCATCGCCTCACGAGTGGCGAGAGATAAAACTGAGGGAAGCCATTGCCGTGAAAGAAGAAGGATACTGGCGGAGGGGATTAATAACCAAAATCAATAAACCCAGAGACAGGATTCGAATCTCCCTGGGTGATATTGGCTCAAAGATTTATCGACCCATACACGAAATTTACAAATTAGAGGACAAGTTCAAAGAACTGCCGTGGCAAGCAATTGCCTGCGGGCTGGCTCACACCGGCCCGAGGATACCACTGCCCACATGGCCTTACGAAACCCGGAAACTATGTAAGTTCCTCATAAAGGGTAACGATGGATGGATAGACATAATCCTGCCTCTCTGGGAAGGAGCTGCCCTGGTCAGACTGGGAGTAAAAACTACAAATTTCAACGCCTTTTACGACTTCCAAGAAGCTCTGATCCGCATAGGCCATGCCCGACGCTCCAAACGAATGGCCGAACATGTATTCCCCGCCGTATAAAAAAAAAAAAAAAAATAAAAATAAAAAAAAAACCGCACACACACAAATACATACACAACTTTCTCTTAGTTATAACTCTAGTTACCGATTATTATTTGTAAGTTTTTTTTTATGTATATATGTGGGCATACACCTATGCAAAAATACATAAACATACATATATATATATATATATATTCGTTATCGTAAAAAGGCAGAACCATTTTTTTTTTCCTTATCGCGTTGCCTGAATGATTATTCATCGATTACAGTACAATGCCAGTGTATCATCATCTTATGTGGACTCCTGAACTACTAGGAGAAGAATACCAAGGGCCAATCGACGGAGTAAGACCGCTAGATTATCCCGAAACTTATGGATATCTAACGGAACTCAGATGCGTCATGATAGCAGAGAATCGGCTCTATCAGGGTTATTTCGACAGCCACAAAATCTGCCAAGCATGTTACGCCACAGCATCCGAAGAACAGAAAAGCGAATATGGAATAGTGGCCCCGCACTGCTTAGTCCACAAAAACTCCGCCAATTGTCAAACAGGCTGCACCTTTTGCAACAAATGTATAATAACAATCAAACCCGCACACGAATGTAGCGGCTGTATTGAGAAGTACCTACACACCAGCAAAGCTTATTTCGACGAAGGATGGGGAGCGCCTGTCTTCGACCGAAGGGCAGAGGAATAAAACAAAGAGAAACCTTGCCAGCGGGGTACCCGATACCCAGCGCCCTTTCGGTAACAATAGCTCGACTGCGACAATCACTTATTCTCTTACATCGTAAAGGCTAAAGGGAAAATAGACGCTGCAGAAAATTTTTTTTACACACACATATATATATAGAATAAGTCGATTTATTCATTTACCAGTGCGTTTTGATAAACAAACCTACTCCAAAGTAATCTAGATACTAAGTTAGAGAGTAACCTAAACATTAAGCCAAAATCTAATTACAGTTATGTTAGAGAAATAAAAAAAAAGGGAAGGACGAAGGAACGAAGGAAGGGGTTTTGGTGGTCGCCTTCTCTCTCCTCCTTCTTAATATAAAATACACTCTTTTCCTTATAGATCACGAGGAAACGCATTTAATTGTAATAATTAAATACGGATTCTCTTAGTTGCTTAAGACAACTCGGGAAGAAAAGAATCGAAATTTTTCCGTCTTGCAAATGTCGCGTACCCCAACATTTGTCTAAGGTGGGGGGTGTTACGTCCAGCGGACTCCACGATTCTTTTCTTTCCCGATACACGAGGCGGCGATAAATTATATTATCATCTGTCAGGCGAGTTGTGCTATTCGGAAACACATGACGAATAAAACCTAGAGAAACAAAACGAAACCAAACAGAACCGTGGTGTTCTAAGCACGTGTCGAACAATCCGCGACGATAAAATATAAAAACTAAAAGCGAGTCGGAAAATAAACCTTGATTAAAAAAAAAAACAAAAGTAAAACTAGTCGTAGAGTTCGAGACATGTGACGAGCAAACCACGTTAGCAACAAACTTAACTAAACAAAATCGGGTCCTAGACCGTAGTCTAAGAAGAACAAAAACAAACGGACCAATAAATGTGATTCTCAAACATATGCGAGAAGCGATTTCAAAATTTCAGACTACGGCCGACAGACTCGCAAAAACAAACCAATTCCCGAAAGCTAGCGCGATAACTTGAAAGGAAAACGGCTGGTAGCAATAAATTCGATACCACATGTGCTCGCTTGACAGACCGCCCTTACGCGATATCCGCGTTGCAACGGACCCGAAAGGGTAAATTAAGTGCCTATCTCATATAAATGCGCTGTCCTTTCCGTTGGGCCGAAATCTGGATGTTTAAACATAAAAAGGCTCCACTCATGCCGGGGAAATGGAAACTCCTCCTTTTATCAAAAATCGACTCCCTCCAAATCCTATGAGGGCGTCATTAGAAAATTGATTCGCTAAATAGAGATTTCGACTGCCAAGCGAAAAGGAGGAGCGAAGGGTTTTAAATACTCGAAACTTGCCTCGAGAGAGCATTACTTCTACTTCTTCTTCTGTCACAAGTACTATTGCCGTTAGCCTCGCATCTATCGCGACTTGAGTCTTAACGTTCTTCCGGTGACAAAATATACAGTGTCAGAGTACAAACCGAACAGTCTAGTGTGAACGCAGCAGACCAGTGAGCACTTTCGAGCGATCGAAAAACCAAGCTAGGAGCAAGCTAGGACCAGGCCCAAAACTACATCAAGTACGGACCAGTTCTCCCGCTTTTTCTCTCAGAAACCACCACAGCAAGTAGTAAGTCTCAATGAATTTCTGCATTCACGAATTGAAAACAATTATTAGAAACAGTTCTTAGTAAACCTATCAAATTGTCTACGAAGATTCTAGACGGGATATATATATATATATATATATATATATATATATATTACTCATAACATTACACATAATAATCACATACTACGCGTAATAATTAAATATTAAAAATAATGGCAACATCTTGAAAGTACATCAAATATCTTAATTTTCTTGTCCTCCCCTCTCTTTCCTTTCGTAAGTTCGCAATCGCGATTAGAATTAGACTCTCATTCTTTACGAGAGTCGTCAATCGCGTTTAGCATAGAGACTCACGATACCTCCTCCCTTTCTCTCTCTTTCGTGAGTTCCCAAGCACGATTAGATTTAGACCCTCATTTACGAAGGTCGTCAATTGCGTTTAGCGTAGAGACTCACGATACTCTTTCCCTTTCTCTCTCTTTCGTGAGTTCGCAAGCACGATTAGATTTAGACCCTCATTTACGAAGGTCGTCAATTGCGTTTAGCGTAGAGACTCACGATACTCTTTCCCTTTCTCTCTCTTTCGTGAGTTCGCAACCACGATTAGATTTAGACCCTCACTTACGAAGGTCGTCAATTGCGTTTAGCGTAGAGACTCACGATACTCCTTCCCTTTCTCTCTCTTTCGTGAGTTCGCAAGCACGATTAGATTTAGACCCTCACTTACGAAGGTCGTCAATTGCGTTTAGCGTAGAGACTCACGATACTCCTTCCCTTTCTCTCTCTTTCGTGAGTTCGCAAGCACGATTAGATTTAGACCCTCATTATTTACGAAGGTGGTCAATCGCGTTTAGCATAAAGACTTGCGCTGCTCTCCCTCTGTCCCTCATTTCCCCACGAATTAGTTAGCATCTATACCAAAGATCTATCTCAGCCTCGAAACAAAACTCATTTGTGTTAATTCAAATCTATTATTCATAATTCTAATAAACTATCACTTATTTGGTCGTGATTCAAACTTATTATCTCAAACAGAACTATAATAATCTAAGAACTGTTTCATATCATAAAATAAATACATTTATAAATATCTATGTGTTATAAACCTTCGCGTTGGTTTATCAGTGGAAACCACTCCCCTAAAAACAAAAAAAACTAAATCGTGGGCTAAGCACCGACGCTACCGTCGGAATCGGTGGACAAGGAAAGTGCTGGCTCGGGCTGCCGCGGATCCTAGTTTTAAAATAAACCTATCGTTAATAAACACAGAATTACCTGAAGCTAAGCGTTGGCTGGAGTCCGAATTTACTCGCGTTCCTTCCCCCTCTTCCCCGCATTATTCTCCTATCTCGCCCCCAGAACGTCCGTGCTCTCCCTCTGTACCCCCCTTTTTCTCTCGCAAAGACTCTCCGTCTCCGAGAGTCCCGACTCCCCCTCCTCCTTCTCCTGAAGACTCTCCGTCTCCGAGAGTCCCGACTCCCCCTCCTCCTTCTCCTGAAGACTCTCCGTCTCCGAGAGTCCCGACTCCCCCTCCTCCTTCTCCCGAAGACTCTCCGTCTCCGAGAGTCCCGACTCCCCCTCCCCCTTCTCCCGAAGACTCTCCGTCTCCGAGAGTTTCTACTCCCTTTCCTCCCTCTCCGCAATCCTCGTGCACTCCCTCAAGATCCCCTTCACCGCTTGTAATTGATTTAGAAGACTCTCCCCCCCTTTTTCCCTCACAATCACCTGTCCACGAGTCCCCTCGTCGTCCTGAGTCCCGTCTCGAGGAAGAACTCCACGACCTCGAAACAGGAGAGAGATTCTCGGAACAAGAATCGAGCGATCCTGAATTGATCGAAATCAATGACGAATCGTCCGATTCAGAGACCGAGTCCTCCCTCCCCGAGAAGGAACTGAGTGACCACCAGTTTCGCGACTGGCTGCTATCTCAGTTCCCTCCCCTCGAGCTTCCTCTACCTGAGGGAATATTTTGCGTAGGGCCTGACGAAGTAGATCACGAGGAACTACGCAAAACATTAATAGAAAGTCCTCCAGATACACTTATCCCGTGGTTTATCCCCGGCCGCCGCCATCCTATCGGAGTTCCTATTCAAATCCTTTGGAGGAAATATCCCCCCTCCACAGTTTCCTTGGAAGAGATCCGATAACTCTTTATACACTACTATACTCACATTTTGATTTTATTTCTTTTCTCTCCTGTTCAGCATTGTACGAAACCAATCGGAACTAAAAATTTAGACTTTAGAATCTCCCCCACTATATTCCGATTGACGACCTCCGAACTCATGTAACACCCGCGCAATTAAACAATTACATACACACACACTCACACTCTAATATATATATATTTATAAGAATTCCTTTTTCTTTATTATATTTATTTTTATATGAATAAACTAAACTTTTAAGTAACTAATCTTATAATCATTTCTTAACCCGTTCGCACTTCCATTCTCTCCGAAATCGCACAGGTCCCGTCCCGGGTAATAAGGATTCATTTCCTTTACCGAAAAGGGACCACCGAACGAACGGGCCTGCCGACAGCGTAAAAGCGACCTTTTCGGTCGTTGACCTGTTCAGGCCCTTGGGTAAGATCGTTCGACTCGAGAGCACGCGCCATACGGCGTTTGCTCAGAGATTACGTAGATTACGTCCTTCCATTGACTCTCCCTTCCACGAGTCTGGACGTAACATATGTTTACACTTCAATATTCGAACGGTACTTATTGCTTTTCTACCCCGCATTCGCCTGGCGATTGGAAACCCGTATTACGCAATCACGTCATACTTCTCCCTACCCATAGCCTCAGAGAGGAGAGTAATGAGGGGTATTCTATGACTAATGAGATGACTAATCGCTCTACTTCTTTGAGAGTCTTCTTTGTCTCGCGCTATGATTCGCATCTGCGGTCCGTAGCTCTCTGCGAGCAATGGAAAATTTATTGAAACCGTGGAATCGCGAACGACCTTTACTCGCGAATCTCTAAGTTATTGTACTTGTGCGGACGTGCATCTACTGCATTTATTTGTATTCTGTTAACCGTGTAATTAGTTAATCGAGCGCAAATAAAACCGCGCATATACCGATGGGAATGTTCTAGAATGTTCTCGGACTTCCATCCCTTACGAGAAATATCTACCGATAGTGATTTGACTTATCTTTGAGCCGGCACCTCAGTAAATGTTGGAGCTTGCTGCCAGATTATAAAGGCTATAGCCGGATATAATGGTAAAAAGTGCCCCCGCGCGAAATGACTTAAAAGTATTTACGCAATACTTCTAAACCAAAAAAAAAGTTTTTTAGCGCGGTTCATAACCTCCCACCCCCTCCCTCTCCTACATAGCAAAAAAACATGCTTTTTTAATTTAATTTTTTTTACGTGTTTATGCTCATGAATTCTTGATATAAAAAATATGTTAATAAGAAAAAATGGTTCTTCTGTACAAAAAATTTCTTTTGAATTGTTTTACTGTCACATTTAAATTTTAATAAATTCCTAAAATTAAAAAATGCGGTTTCCACAAGGTTCTTATAGAGGTGACGCCTTGAAGAAATTCTCGAATATCCCTCTCAAAAAATGATAATTTATGCAATTTATTCAGAATTTTCTGATTGGTGCAACATATTTAAAAAAATTAAAAACCATATGTTTACGCTATTTTTCACTTAAAATGCATATAAATCTAAACTTATGCATTAAATCTAGTTATAAATATTTATTCTTAATATATTTGCATCTATTTCAATGCTTATTTTATAAACTTTTCATTGCTTATATTTGTTATAACATATTTCAATTATACATTAATATTTATATTATAATCAATATTTTGATTTTTACGGTTTTTATTTTATTAAGTCAAAATTTTTTGTCATTTAAATTACTTATTTAGTGATATTAACATTGAGCTTTTGTAATACTACCTAATGAAAAATACTAAATTATTACGTACTTAAGAAATTAATTTAATGCGAAAAAGGAAAGATGTATTTACATTTTTGCATTACTGCAATTTACATTTTACTGCGTGACTGTGTTTGATCCACGTTCCATCTGTTATTTAAAATTATTGTTTAACTTTAAAATATTTATTTCTCGATAAGTTCAATACAAAATATTACATTAAAGTGTATTTTGATACTTTCAAATAGTTCATTAAATTGTTTCGATATTGATTTAAATAAAATATATTTATTTTATTACAAATAAATAAAATATATTTATTTAACATTGCTTATTGTAATAATTTTTAGACATGAATTTTATTTTGGTAGCCGTGGGCGCTCCGCTCAGGGCTGCCAACTGACGCGAACACCCGCGCGCACGAGTTTTCGTTCGGAAAGCTTCGGGAAGTTTTGAGAGCGCACTCTTTACGAAAATTCGCTACCGAACTTTCCCAAAGTTGAACTTTCTCGAAACACACAAATTCGCAACATTGTGTTTAATATTCATGTGAGATTACAGCATGGCCACTGATAATAATGATGTACCACGAAAGATGATAAAAATCGATAATACTAAATGTATACGATGCAATACTATTCTGCGAAAAATTAGTGGACCTAAAAAAGAAAATATCTCAGAATAAAACAGTATCTATTGCTACTTGCATAGATAAACCTGTGACTGTTGGGGACAAATTGTGTTTGAAATGTTGGAAAGTAGTTAATAAAACATTACGAAGTTTTCGCAGTGTAGAACAACAAAAAGAAACTAACAATGATAACCAAACACAAGAACAATTTCAACAAGATAAAAATCGAACTTATGATCAAGAACAAGTAAATATAAAAAAACACATATAGATAATATGATTATTTATATTTTAATTTGTGCGCGCAAAGGGACCAGCGAAAAGGAATCACGATAGTTTAGTAAACTAATTTTACTTGTTCTCAATAAAAGTATTTGTACAGAACTATTTACAATATTTACATTAATTCGTTTTAAAATTGTCTTTTAATAGATACCTCAGTGAGCGAAGTTCAGTCCGCGAGCGACGGAAAGATGCTCTCGAGTGGCTAAGGCCAATTAGCAGCTAGCGGCGCTAATTGCGTAATTAATCGCGAGCGACGAGAAATTAGCCGAGAGATCGATTATTTGATTCAACGCGAATCTTAGATTAAGCTGGAAAGCGAGCGACTTTTCAGCGATACCTTTTACGAACACACACTGTCACCGTTGAAGCTCAGGATCGAGTGCGAGCGGCGATCAGCCGAGGGAGCTTTTATAGAGGTACTGTTCTGGATCAATCTTGATTTTTCCAGAACAGCCACGTATTTCCGTAAACTTAATTTTAGTTAAAACCGTTAGTGACCTTTTATCCTGTATTATTTTCGGATTGTTGGAGTTATGTGTTTTGTTTCCCTCGGGTGACCGCCGCATGGATTTGTATCGATCGATTTATCGATACGTCACTGCGTGAATCGATGAGAGCGACTGACGGAGAGCGCTCAGTTATGCGCGCGCGCGGAGCTATCAACGTGATTGAGGTTCGGTTTCGAACATTCCGCCCGCCTCGTATGGTGAAACCTACGATGACGAGGTTACCGCTATTATGAATGCGCCTTAAGTTCGACTCGCGACCATGCGGTGAGCACGTGCTAACGCACACGGTGCTCGTCTGCTTGAAATGGAATGCGAATTCCAATTTTTTTCTGGAGTCGACGATCAGCTGATTCGCCTCACGGATTTCCCAGTTGAGTCGCGATTGCCGGGCACGGTAATTGTTGGAAAGTGAAGTGTTGTCAGCTGCCTCGAGCGATGTGAGTGCGGGTGGCAATCGGGGGATGACCAGTGACCAAGTGAGTGACCAGTGACCAAGGAGGTATGTTCCGTCGACTCCCCGGTATCGGTGGAGGTTCTTGATAGCTGCAATCACGAGAAAAAATTCGCTGGCGGCGCGGAGGCACGCGGCGCTACTTTTCCGTCGGGTAAGTAATCCCCGTTGATGTGCGTTAACGGCGCGATAAGGACGCTTATTATTATAACAATTACAGAAGTCGAGAGCGTCGTACGCGTAGAGATGAGCTTTGCTGCGGTTAGATCTTTAGATATTCTTTTAATTTTTTGTTTTGAGAATTCGCTAAATTAGAGCGTGCGATTAATATCGATTTGCTTCTAGCTTACAATTAATCTAGTTAATCTGGTTTTACAATTATTTAACTTTAATTTAGCAGGGTTAATTACAACCGTGAGAAGAGAAAAACAACGCATCCCCCCCCCTTTTTTTTTTTTAAGGAGGAATGGTTTTACGCGGTTGTAGGCTCGGAGCTGTTGGGGAGGAGGACGAGCTTATTCACGGGCCTCGTGAAGCTCGACGTTGCGGTGCGGACGCCGACGACTCGGACGTGTCCGTCCGTCCCAGGGTGTAGTCTCTCGACCCTGGCAAGAGGCCACTTGTTCGGCGGAGTGGTCTCGTTGCGCAGCAAGCACAAGCGACCGACCTTGACTTCCTCGCTTACCCGGAGCCATTTCGGGCGGTGTGCTAGCGCGTGCAAGTATTCTTTGGACCAGCGGAGCCAGAAATGATCCCTCATCTGCTGTAACAGTTGCCAACGAGATAGACGTGACGTGGGCTCCTCCGCCAGAGATGGCTCCGGGACAGCGTTGAGAGCGGAACCGACGAGGAAATGGCCTGGAGTCAGAGCAGCCAGGTCCTCAGGGTCATCTGTCAAAGCCTAAAGAGGGCGGGAATTGAAGCATGCCTCAATCTGTGACAGAAGAGTGGCCATTTCCTCGTAGGTTAGTGTAGCGTCGCCGATCACGCGGCGCAGGTGGTGCTTCGTCGACTTGACCGCCGCCTCCCAGATCCCGCCGAAGTTGGGAGCGGCTGGCGGATTGAAGTGCCACTCAATCCTCTCGTTTGCGACATGCGCTGCAATCTGCTGGCCGTCTCGGCTGCAGGCGGAGAAGAGAGCCTTCAGTTGAGCGTCAGCCCCCACAAAGTTCGTGCCGCAGTCGCTGTAAAGCGACCGGCACAGTCCACGACGAGCAACGAACCGGCGGAGAGCTGCAATAAAAGCTTCGGAGGTGTAGTCTGACGCTACGTCCAGATGTACGGCCCGGGAACTGAGGCAAACGAATATCGTCAGGAAGGCTTTAGAAGCTCGATGCCCTCGCCCTTTGGAGGTCCGCAGCCACACAGGTCCAGCGTAGTCCACGCCGGTGTTGAGGAATGGGCGCGCGGGAGTCACTCTCGCTGGAGGAAGGTCTCCCATAAGAGGTTGCGGCACTGCCGCCCGCCATCGCAGGCACGTCAGACAACGGTGGATGTGGCTCTTGACGAGCGTTCTGCCACGAGGAATCCAGTATTCCTGTCGGAGTGATCCCAGTGTTAGTTGAACTCCGCCGTGCAATGTCCGCCGATGGAAGGCTTCTATGAGCAGCTTGGTGAAGTGCGACTCCCCGGGCAGAATTACGGGATGCTTAGCGTCGTGCGCGAGGAGGGCGTGTTTCAGTCTCCCGCCGATTCGGAGTACATCTCGCTCATCTAGGAAAGGGCTCAGCTTGTGGAGCGTTCCTCGAGGTAAGGGCTCGCTACGCTTAACTGCTGTTAACTCCCTTTTGTAATGCGCAGCTTGCACTACGCGGATCCAGCTCACTCGTGCCTCTTCGAGCTCGGCGGCGTGGAAAATTCCCGGAGCAGGAGTGTCGGAGTAGCTTAAGCCGGACGATCGCTTCCTACAGCGGAGCAGCCAGCGGCGGCACCAAGCAGTGATGCGCAGCAGTCGATGCAGCGAAGAGAACGCCGCTAACAACGCCGGTTCAGCGTCGTCCTTGGTCGTAGCGGTGGAGCAAGTCCGTGGACGGCGATCAGGAAGCTCGCTGCTGGCGTCGTCGTCCGGCAGAGGTGTCCAAGGTCCTGACCCTGACTGGAGCCACGAGGGTCCGTGCCACCAGAGCGGGTGGTGAACTAGGTCTGTCGGCGCCAGGCCGCGTGATGCGCAATCGGCTGGGTTGTCCCGCCCGGGAACGTGATGCCAGCAGGCGTCTGGAAGAGAGGTCTGGATCTCGCTCACCCTATTAGCTACGTACGTCTTCCAGGAGGCAGGGTGAGCTCGAATCCAACCGAGTGCCACGGTGGAGTCCGACCACAAGTGGATAGACGCTGTCCTGGTTCCGAGAATGCAGTGGATGTGGGCCACTAGTCGAGCGAGCAGCGCTGCCGCGCACAGTTCCAGCCGCGGTGACGTTTTTCAAGGGGGCCACCTTAGTTTTGGCAGCCGCCAGTCTTATCTCGACTTCTCCGCAGATACTTTCTGTCCTTAGGTAGACGACAGCGGCGTAGGCCCTCTCCGAGGCGTCGGCGAATCCATGGATCTCCAGGTTGCAGTCGGCCCGGTCGCTAGCTAGCCAGCGGGGGACACGGATATCCTCCAGGCTCGGCAGCCCGTCCTGGAACTCCATCCATTGCCTAGCGCTGTCTTCGGGAAGAGGCGAATCCCAGTCGGTTTTCAGCAGCCAGGTCGACTGGATCAAGATTTTTGCCCGCACAGTGGTGGGGGCGAGCCATCCTAAAGGATCAAACAACCGCGCAGCTAAAGACAATACGTTTCGCTTAGTGAACGTGTCAACGCGCACTAGCTTGGTAGAGAAGGAGAAGCAATCCTCGTTCGGGTGCCACCGAAGTCCCAGCGTCGAATGGCTTTCGCCAGGCTGCCACCACCGGGGTTCTCGCTGCAGCTGGTCCTCCGAGGGAAGCCCTTCCAACAGCGCGGCGTCATTCGCTGACCACTTTTTCAGGGGGAAGCCGCCCGCCGTGCAAACCTGACGAAGTTGACGCTGAATCTCTTTAGCGGCAGAAAGGGTCGAAGCGCCCGTCAGTATGTCGTCCATATAGACGTCTTCCCGCAGTGCGATCGCACCCAGAGGCAGCTCCTTTCCTTCGTCCTCGGCCAGCTGACGGAGGGTGCGAATGGCTAGAAAAGGAGCACAAGCGAGGCCGTAAGTTACCGTGTTAAGCTTATACTCCTTTATTTCCTCCGGTCGATGATCTCGCCACAAAATTCGTTGTAGGTCCCGGTCTTCAGGATGTACGTCGATCTGCCGGTACATCTTCTCGATGTCCGTGGCGAGTACGAAGCGGTGTCTTCGCCACCTCAGCAGGATGTCGAAAAGAGCTGGGAGCAGGTTTGGTCCGATCATTAGATGCTTGTTGAGCGTCTCGCCGGAAGGAACCTTGGTTGAGCCGTTGAAAACGACTCTCAGCTTCGTGGTGGAGCTCGCTTCCCGAAGAACCCCGTGGTGCGGCAGGAAATTGAGTCTCGTGGGCGTAGAGTCAGCAACGGGGGAGGCTAGCGTCATATGCCCCAGATCGGCATATTGGCGCATAAATTCAGAGTATAGAGAATTGAAGGACGGCTCTCGCGTAAATCGGACTTCCATGTGTTTCAGAACCCGCTCGGCTACTCGACGCGTTCCCGAGAGATCAGGCAACGGAGCGATGACTGGAAGGCGCACGATGTAGCGCCCGTCGGGTCCTCGAGAATGCGTGCGGACGAAGTGCGCTTCGCATTCCTGATCCTCCGGAGACGGGGCTGCTGCAGTCGAAGGAGCCTCTTCTTGTTCCCAAAATTTGCGAACGGCAGTTGTGAGATCCTCTTCAATTTTGCACTGGTGAGTGTGAGCTACGTGCCCGGATACGGAGTCGCCTGTCACACCCGACAGAATCCACCCCAGGGCGGTATTCTGGGCTACAGGTTCTCGAGCACCTCCCTTGCGAAGACCAGGCTGCAAGATGGTCGCGAAGATGTCAGCTCCCAGCAGAATATCTACCGGGTCCGTCGCACAGAAATCGGGGTCGGCTAGCTCCAATCCCCGAAGGTGTGGCCAAGTACGAGTGTCTGAGTCGATACCTCCGGCGTAGACGGTGAGACGTGGGAGGATGAGAGCCGAGACTGACATCACGGACCCCCCGGTTCGAGGGGAGAGCGAGAGTCCGACGCGACCTCGGGCGACGGCCGTCTTCTGACCCCCGACTCCAAAGACTGAAACGGAAGCTGGAGATCGGAGTAACCGGAGCCTTTGAGCGAGGCGCTCTGAGATAAGCGTCGACTCTGACCCTTGGTCGACGAGCGCACGGACACAGTGCCAGGCTCCGTGACGGTCGGCTATGCGCAGGCGAGCCGTAGCGAGAAGAACTGCTGTCTGTTTCTCAGCTGGCCTTTGGGCCACATGAGACGTTTTTGCGACCTCGGTCTCGCGGCAGGCGTCGTGGATCGAAGTGTGGTGCCGAGCGCCACACGCGGTGCAATCCTTTTTCGAGGCACAGTCACTTACCTTGTGACGGCCAAGGCAGTTTAGACAGAGAGTGTTCGCCTCGATGTGCTGCTTCCTCTCTGCGGCGGTCTTCCTTTTGTATTCCTCGCACAACATCAGGAAATGGTCTCGCTGACAGAGGGAACAGCGGTTGCGCTTGCTGTCGGCTTTGCTCTCCTGTTTGCGCGCGAGGTGACTACGAGTGGACTTCTCCGCGGTCGGGGTTCCGCTTCCGGCCTTGGGCGCGGAACTGTCGCTCTTAACGGGTAACATCGCCTCAAGAGTGTGCAACCGACGGTCGAGAAAATGCTCCAATGTTTCGTACGACGGAGGTTCCGTAGTGTCGCTAATCGCGTTTTCCCACTCGCGACGCGAGCGCGGATCGAGGAGTTCGACGGTCAGATAAACGAAGAGATCTTCGCTATTAGTGATTGGCCGACCGATTCCGTCTAATGAGTTAACAGTCGCTCTGATACAATGAAATATTTTGCGCATTTCGCTAGCCGATTCGGTCTTCATTTTTGCTAATGATATAAAGTTCGCGAGATATGCGCGCACCAACAACCGTTTATTTTCATAATAGTCACTCAATACTGTCCACGCGCGTTCGTAATTTTCGTCGGTCGTGGTAAAGTTCCGAATGAGCGACTCCGCTTCACCCTTTACGCAAGTCTTAAGGTAATGCAATTTTTCTACCTGTGTTGTAGCTGAGTCTCGGCCGAGGAGCGACTGGAAGAGGTCTCGAAACGACGGCCAATCCTCGTATTTTCCTGAAAAGTGCGGGAGTTGAATCCTCGGCAACGTAGTACGAGGATGCGATAGGGGAGTCGACGCCGTTGATGTCGTCGAGTCTAGGTCCGCAACGGGCCCAGCGGGGTTCCTCTTCGCTTTGAAGTCCCGCAGCAGGTCAAGGAACGCACCCTTTTGGTCCAGGTAGGCTTCTTCCGTGAGCTCGGGTAAGTCCTGAGTTATGTAATTATGCTGAGCTAACACAGAAGGAGGGACGTCCTTCACTTTTTCGTGGTTCGCTTCAAACTTGGCCCAGTTTGTTTCTAGCGATTGAAGACGTGCCTCGGTTATACCCTCTGTGATCTTAGCGGCGCCCGTCTTCTTCAAGTTCTCAAAAGCTCGAGAGATGCGACCGTACAGGTCAGCTTGGTCGTTGAGTAGTCTTTCTATTTCGCGATTCATTTTGCACTATCGTTTTCAGGCGGTCACTCCCGGAAGCACGAGAGAAGCACACCAGGTTCCCACTCACACACTGCAAGAATGCCTGTTACGAGATCCGGCTCGAAGGACCACTAAATGTGCGCGCAAAGGGACCAGCGAAAAGGAATCACGATAGTTTAGTAAACTAATTTTACTTGTTCTCAATAAAAGTATTTGTACAGAACTATTTACAATATTTACATTAATTCGTTTTAAAATTGTCTTTTAATAGATACCTCAGTGAGCGAAGTTCAGTCCGCGAGCGACGGAAAGATGCTCTCGAGTGGCTAAGGCCAATTAGCAGCTAGCGGCGCTAATTGCGTAATTAATCGCGAGCGACGAGAAATTAGCCGAGAGATCGATTATTTGATTCAACGCGAATCTTAGATTAAGCTGGAAAGCGAGCGACTTTTCAGCGATACCTTTCAGCGATATCTTTACGAACACACACTGTCACCGTTGAAGCTCAGGATCGAGTGCGAGCGGCGATCAGCCGAGGGAGCTTTTATAGAGGTACTGTTCTGGATCAATCTTGATTTTTCCAAAACAGCCACGTATTTCCGTAAACTTAATTTTAGTTAAAACCGTTAGTGACCTTTTATCCTGTATTATTTTCGGATTGTTGGAGTTATGTGTTTTGTTTCCCTCGGGTGACCGCCGCATGGATTTGTATCGATCGATTTATCGATACGTCACTGCGTGAATCGATGAGAGCGACTGACGGAGAGCGCTCAGTTATGCGCGCGCGCGGAGCTATCAACGTGATTGAGGTTCGGTTTCGAACATAATTTTTTATTTTTAAATTTTTTTGCCTATTACATGGTGTAAAAGTATAGACTTAAAAAAATATTTATCTATTGTTTATTAATAAATATTTCAATTGACACAAATAATTAAGCAATTCTAATCTACTTTTTTATTATAGCCAAGCACTTTGTTATAGCCCGAGAAGCTATATAGATAAAGTTATAATAAGCGTACCAGACGCGAAGGAATGCGCGAAAACGCTAACGCAGCGAGCCACGCGCGGAAATCGACCTTGCGAGAAATGCAAGCGAAGAAGTTCGACTTTGAACTTCCTCGCCTGCATCCGGACGACCCGAAAAACCCTTACGTTTAAAAAACCTGTTACCAGGCACCCCCTCTTATAGAAAAAACCGCGATAATAAAGGGGCTCGCTGCTAACACGCGCGAGCCAGAAAATGAGTAGAAGTTGCGACATAAACTAGAGACAGTTCGAGAAGATAATCGCGACCGCGTTACTAAGAGGGAAACAGGAGTACGCTAAATAACTTGATAACCACTGTATTATATGTTATGAGTTTAATTAAAATAAAATGACAGAAAAGTGAATAGAGAGTTATACGAGTGAATAAAATAAAAATAGAAAGGAACGTGAGTCGGGCGAGATCCACGGAGTCCCAACTCCCTAACCCTGAAGACATCCCAAGAATATTGTGTCACCCCCACGGACACAACATTTGGTGGCAGCGGTGGGATGACAGGGAGATCCACCGAGCTCACGAAATCCTTAAAGGCCTGTGAACAAAACAAAAGTGTTAAAAAACGGGCACGCCAGTAAAGCAGCTGACGGACAAGGACAACGGACAACACGGGAAAGCAAAGCAGTGAGAGAATCACGGCCGAGGAAGCTGACACCCGAGTAGGAACCCCGACCTACGACTGCAGCACGGACATCGCAACAACGACGAGCAACGACCCGCCGTGTTACTACCAACGCCGGGCCGCCCGCCTTATCAGCCGACGAGAGCGAGAGCGAGAGCGAGAGACCGCAGCGTCAGCAGCCAAGCAGCGCAAAGCGTAAAGATGCGAGCCGTAGTACTGTAAGTCCGAATACAATTATATCGCATGCAGTCGGAAGGCGCTAACGTACCACCGATAGCGAATCGAACGTGGTTACATAGCGAACCTGCACGACTAACGTTACGCGTTCTCCGAGAACGACGAATACTCGATAACTTGCGTAGAAATTTAGAAACGCGACATTCGAATGATAGCGAAACCGAAAACGTGGCGAACGATGATGACCTACCATTCACTAATCGCGACGCCGACGTATTAACAAATAAAGCTATCCCGCTAGCACAAGCGAACCTCGACCAAGTACGTAAGAAATTAGAAACGTACTATTCGAGCGACAGCGACGCTTACCGAATTACCCTCACGTAATAACTGAACGCGAATTTCCATTTAATAGCTTCGACGAAAGCTTATTTGCGAATTACGAAACGGAACCCGTTATCGCGAAAGGAAAAGATATCAGACCACGCGTCAGCCGAACGCCCAGTAACGTATCACAACGAGGCGAATTTTCGTTAACATCTTACGATAGTAGCATTTTTGATCCGAACGAAATCAACGGAATTAACATGTCGTTAATGCACACTCCGCCACCGCCGAGCGAATTGATACACGTGTCAAACGATGACATCAACCGAGAGATTGATAACCTTAGAGATAGCATACGGCATATCGACGAACACGTTGTAGAGGCAGAGGTACACGAACCTCCCGTAAACCGTAATACTAGTATGAGTAATCTGAATAATCCCCTCTTACGCGAAATAATGCGAGGAATACAGGAAATGCGTACGGAAATAAATATATTACGCGACCAGAGACGCGAATCTAACACATACGAAGGCGAACGACACGGTAACCGCCGAGACATACGCGATTACACTCGCGACGAAGACACGCGATACCATGAGCGCGATAGCGACAGATACAATATTACATACGGACGCACAGAGAATGATGTAAGACACCGACGAAATAATACCGAAAGCTATATTTCATTAAAAGAAGCGCGAAGTATGATTCCGGAATTTAACGGAACATCACAACATAAATTGCAAGAATTTTTAAGCACATGTAATTACGCTGTACAAAACATAGACCCAGCGAACGAGACAAGTTTAGTAGGAGCTATCTTATGTACTAAATTAAAGGGAAAAGCTATGCTAGATTTTCAAACGCGGGACATACGAACGTATGACGAACTCAAACGACAATTAGAAATTTCGTACCAAAGCAAACGCAGTACCACTCATTTGCAAATCGAATTTAATTCCCTGAAACAAAAATCTAACGAAAGCGCACAAACATTTGGAACACGTGTCGATACTCTAGCCATGGAATTATATGAATCCATGATCGAAGGAGAGGACCACTCTGTCGTAGAAAAACGTATAATATTACATACTATACAAAAACAAGCTCTACAAAATTTTCAAATCGGATTACGCGAAGAAATACAAATGCTAATTCGTTCACGAAATTATCGCACCCTTCAAGAAGTTATAACCGCCGCAACAGCCGAAGAAAAAGTAAAAGACTCAACCGCGTCACGATCAAGTAATTTTCAGAATCGTAATAGATACGATCAACCGTCATCGCGACAAACAAAAAACACGACCCAGTGTTATAAATGCGGAAAAACCGGACATTACGGACGCGATTGCCGCAGCAGCAGATATGCATTACCGAAACCGGACAAATCATCTCGCGTAAATACCGTCGAAAAATTCTGCAAGCATTGCAAGAAACGCGGACATAACCGTGAAGAATGTTGGTCGTTAAACGGACGACCTAAAGCGAAAACGTCGGACCGAACCAAAAAGGATGCCGAAATAAAATCGCGAAATAATAATAAGAACGGCGATAAAAAAGAAAATAGGCCGCGAAAAAGAAACTCAGACTCCGAGCGTAGTAGCGACGAAGAAGGAGATAAGAAGAAGACAGCGCGCGCGCTCGAGTACCAGATAACGCACATGCGACGGACACCGCAAGGATCAGCCGGATTGGATATAATTACTTTACCAATACGCGAAACAAAACGCGGACAAATTAATATGCTTTATGATTCCGGAGCCACGATTTCATTAATAAAAGTAAAACATTTAAAAGGCGAAACCGTTATCTATAAAGATAAAATCACGCTAATCGGAATAACCGGACACAAGGCACGAACAATAGGCAAGATATACGCGACTATCGATTTAGACGATCGCAAAATAAAACACGCGATATACGTCGTGAAAGATGATTTTCCAATGGATTACGAAGGAATACTAGGAATCGATTTTCTTAGAAAACAGCAAGTTTCGTGCGATTATAAAAAACGGGAACTCAAAATAGGAGACGCCGTGTTAAAGCTTCAGCCTTATGACAAAATTACGTTAAAGCCGCGCAGTGAAACTATTATTCAAGCTGCAACAAATCGTAACGAAATCGGAATTATACGGGCAGAAGAAACCGCGCCGGGAATATACATCGGACGATGCCTCGTAGAGCCGAAGAATTACATATGTCCTATCAGTGTGATTAATACTACAGACGAGACCGTCGAGATACGTACACCGCGCGTAACCGTAGAAGATATTAGCGAAGACAACCCGCATGAAATATATACCATTCAAACGGAGAAGACGCGCAAATATTCGTCACCGCGTAATGAACAAATCTGACAATTATTACGGACAGAACACTTAAATAAAGAAGAAAAACGAGCGATACAAAAAATATGCGAAGAGTATAGCGACAAATTTCACCTAAGCGGAGAACCACTGACATGCACCGTGACTATAGAGCACGAGATAAATACGCGCGCCGACACCTCACCGGTAAACGTGAGACCGTATCGTCTTCCCGAGAAGCACAAAACGGAAGTAAATAACCAAGTGCAAGAAATGTTAAAAGACGGAATAATTCGGACCAGCGCGAGTCAATGGAATGCACCGTTATTAGTAGTACCGAAGAAAACCGACGCATCCGGAAAACCGAAACTCCGAGTAGTAGTAGACTTCCGACGCCTTAATAATCTAACGATAGGCGACTCGTTTCCACTGCCAAATATCACGGATATATTAGATCAGCTAGGAAACGCCAAGTATTTTACTACGCTAGATTTGGCATCAGGATATCATCAGATACCGATGGCCGAACGCGATAAAAATAAGACAGCCTTTTCCACCCCCTACGGACATTACGAATTCAATCGCATGCCATTCGGACTAAAGAACGCACCAGCGACTTTTCAACGGCTGATGAATTCAGTATTGACGGGGATACAAGGGCTCAGATGTCTGGTCTACCTAGACGACATCGTTATCTACGGATCCAGCTAGAGGATCATAATAGAAGACTCGCGGAAGTACTACGAAGACTACGAGAAAATAATCTAAAATTACAACCGGATAAATGCGAATTTTTGCGAAAGGAAGTAATTTATTTAGGACATATTATTTCCGAAAACGGTATACTACCCGATCCATCTAAACTAACAGCGGTAAAAAATTTTCCGAAGCCGAAAAAAGTTAAAGATATTCAATCGTTTATCGGATTAGCCGGATATTACAGAAAATTTATTGAAGACTTTTCGTGTATCGCCAAGCCTTTAACGAAGTTAACAAAAAAGAATGAAAAATTTTTATGGAACAGCGAACAACAAATCGCGTTCGACACTTTAAAAGAAAAATTAATGACGGCGCCAGTGCTAAAGTATCCAGACTTCAATGAAGAATTTAAAGTGACCACCGATGCCTCCGACTATGCCATCGGAGCCGTGCTGTCACAGGGACCGGTAGGCAACGACCGTCCTATCGCTTACGCGAGCAGAGTGTTATCTCGCGCGGAGCAAAATTACAATACGACTGAAAAGGAACTATTAGCGATCGTATGGGCCGTAAAACATTTTCGACCATATGTATTGTGACCGTGATTATTTTCTGGGATAATTATAAATATAATTAATCAAAGGGTCGATGTTAATGACTACCGGCACACCTTCGGCGCGATGTACGTAAACCGAACGGCAAATGAAGCGAAACAATTATACTATAAGCTGGGCGCCAGGCGCGACAATTCGCGCCGTCGACAACAAACTTTACGAAAATCACGAAATTTGTATCAGTCGGAAATCGCGACGGACGATACGCGGCTATTCAGTCAACGAAATTGGTAGAGGGGGTGGTCCTTGCGGGCGGAACGGGAGAGAATCGAGATAGGCATTAATAAATTACACAGAGAGCTTGATATGGAAGAATATAATATATATCAAATCGTATTTGAGAAAGTAATTAATAGTGAACTGAGAATGACAGAGAAAATATTATTGAAAAGATGTTGACAAAAAGAATTATGGAAGTGAAAATATATAGAAATAGAATAATAGGAAAGAAATAATAATAATAGATACAATTCGTAATATTATGGCCGGCTGTTTGTCGGCCGAAAGGCTCCTCGCGGTCGAGCGCAAGGATATCAAATTTCACGCGCGAGCCGAAAGTCAATTCTCCGGCGGAGAGTTTTACCGCGACTCGAGGCTTATCCGGGCCTCGGCAGCGAAGAAAATTCCTCCGTAAGCCGACAATTAACTTGCGCTCGCCCGCGTGTAATTATCAAATTCTCACAAAGTCAGACAAGAGAGAAAATTAGGCGCTTAGAGCAGCCGTATACGCCGCGACAATAATTTTGGTCGATATATTCAATCAATATCGCGGTACGACTCGTATTACTGCTCGGAATTATACGCGGAATGAACTGCCTTTATGATAGCGACGAACGTTTCACTCTAATAACACAATAAATAACAATATTCCGAATTTACACTATAATCCGGAAGCGACTAAATAAGATATTAACTTTTACGCGACACATATAATTCCGTTACTACACAATACGAAACGAACATACGATTTTACAGACGCGTAATATACAAGGCGGTTACGTGTACGAGCTCAATAATATCAAAGATCACACACGATAGCGAGAAAGAACAATTAAGTAATTAACAAGACGCAAAAATATTGACTGTCGGCGGCAAATGATCTCAGGAGAGAGAGTACTCACGCGGATCCGTCGGCTCGGATGAGTCGTTTCGCCGATCTACTGCGCAATAAATCGAAATAACTAAAATCGTGTAAAATAACGATACAAAACCTTACTCACGACAGCGATGACTACTGGGCGCGACTCATCCGAACCTTACTCGAAATTTCGGCAGCTTTACAAGTAGTCGACGTCAGTCTCACCGGCCGGAACTCTCGTAATCTCCTTCTTATTTCCTCAAGAAAAGGGCCTCCGCTCTCTTCGCTCGCTCGCCGGACAGTGACGAACGGAAGGCCCGCAGGAGACACGCCGGTACATTAATATGTAATAGGGCCACGTGTGGCGCTTCCGAATTACGCAGGGCCGTGGCACGGCCTTGCGGGTCCTTGTGGCCTTCGCGCTTCTACTCTCCGGCCCCCGTCTTCCTTTGCTCGCTTCTTATTAATTTCCGGCCTCGGAACGCACTCATTGCGGCAGCGTAGGTTTGTATCCGGCCCTCCTTATTCTTTATTAGCGGATGTGTCGGCGATCGATTTCCTCTTCGATCGCTTTGTCTCGCCAAGAAATTCGGGCCCGCGCTTCGGATACAGTGCCGTAGCTCCTCCTCGGGGCTCTCGCGCTCCTTGCGCTTGAGTGGCCTTTCCCCTTGATTGCTTCCTTCGTGCCTGCGAAGCGTAATTATTAAACACAAAGGGCGGCAGCTTCGATTCTTTGGTTAATTACAGTAATTCGGATTATGATTTGATTATTCTTACCGGGCGTGCTCCCCTTTTACGGTGCCGGCCTCCCTGCGTCCTCGACGTTAACTTTGCTCCTCTGGTCGTTCGCCGGATGAGATCCCGTCGACCGCATGAATGCCACCGTCCTTACGCTAATTCTTCACCAAATGTGAAACGCTAATAGAAAATACCCGATAACCGCGAGATCGCGTCCGATCCCGCGCTCAGACCGCGCTCTCTCTCTCTAAATCGAGAGAGCGGAGGCCCGCGCGACCGATCCCAGCCGGGCTTATCAGCCCTTGTGACGGACGCACAAAACGTCACGTCACAACTCCCCCTTCCCAGAGGAGGACCGAGGAGGTCTTTATTAACGACAGACGTCGTTAGCCACCAAGATGCGAGCATCGATCCTTCTATAATCAGTCAACTTGTATTAGTGTAATTTTTACTTACTTTTCTTGATAACGACGATGGCCTACTCTCTCCGGAGGTTTGCCGCGGCATTTCTTATCGTAAAACTAAACATTAACATGCGACATGCAGACAAACTCGCCGTCATAGCGGAGGATCTTTTCGTTATATGGAGAACTGGGGTTACATTGTTAGGTGGAATGAAATGTTACTCGGAATTTTTAAGGTCCTCAATCCTGTTTATTGAGCCATCATATAAAAAAAAATATTGCGTCAAAGCAAACGGAAGCGAACGAGAGGCGAAAACAAAAAAAAATTTTTCTCAATAAAACACAATCTCAGGTGGCTTGACGGCGACAGAAGAGGTCCTCGACGGCGGTCCTCACGGGAAGGGAAGGTCCCTGTTCTCTAGGTGGCCCTGCTCTCGACGATAAGGCCCGAGATTGCGCCATTCCTCGCAACATCCGGGGCATGTCCTCATCGTAACACCCCGGCGGCCGCACCCATAACAATAGGGATTATCCCGGGGGTGAGGGCAGTCGGAATATCGGTGGTCGGTGGCGCGGCAGTTCCAGCAGAGAGTGGCTACTCTGGCTGGCGCCGCCGACCTGGACGAACGGCGGTCGGCCCGTCTTTCGGCGGGTTCTCCTTGACCTCCCCTGGTTGGTAATCGGGGGCGTCGACTACGCTCCCCAGATCTCTCTCTGCTGGCTCGGCGGACGGTCGAACGATCTCGCCTCTCAGGCGTCCTCTTGGAGGGCCTGTGGGCGCTGGGACTCCTCCTCGCGGTCCTACCAGGTGACCGTCCTTGCGGCATCGACGGAGGGGGTGCCTCCCTTGGTAGTGAGGGGGCCTCTCGCGGTGAGACGAGGTCCGTCACTCCGACGGGCCTCAGTTCGCTGGGGAGGACTGGTCTTAGCCCCCTACCGCGACCTCTGGGCGTCCCGGTGGCCTCCGTCCTCGTCGGTCCTGGCTTCAGGTCCCAGGTGGTTATCTCCACCTGGGTTCCCACCGTCCGTTGGCCTTGTGGCTCCGTCTGCGTCTCCATGGTGCGGCAGTCCGGTAGGGTTTGCATCCCTGTATTCCGCAGTTCTGGGGAAGGAGTCTGGGTGTTGGCCTCGTTCAACTCAACCGGATTTCTTCCGAAGACTTCGTTTAGGACCTGGTCCACCGACCAGGTCCGCTCTGTTTGAACGCCGCACTCCCGGGTTGAGGGGAACTCTCTCACTTGGGCCCCTTGCGTGGTATATTGCCGGCGCAAGTGACCAGCCACCAGGTCTCCTAACTCCGTCCAGAAGGAGGGGTGTTGGCGCCCTATATCCCGGAACAAGTCGGCGTACCGGCCCCTGAAAAGCCGGTATTCGTTGGCCATTTTTCTCCTCTGGTCTCTCGACAGCGATCTAAAAGCGTGGAGGGTGGTAGGGTTTAAGATCCTTTACATGCACCTTGCCAGCGAAATCGTCATGCAAATCGGTGAGCTCGTACACGACCGTAGAGAGAATTTTACTTATTCGGAAAGGTCCATGGAATTTCGGTGCCAGTTTAGCAGCGATATTTTGCGCCGCTGAGGACAGCACGTGCTGCCTCTTTAACACTAGATCACCGACCTGAAATACGATATCTCTCCGCCGTAAGTTATAATACGACGACTGCTTTTAATATGCCTGCTCGAGGTTTTCAGACACCCAATCATGTAAGGATTGTAAGTTCCTCATGCGTTCGGACCACTCGGCCGGATCTCTAGGCTCGATCGCGGCAGCCTCTTCGCATCGCGCACGCAACGGGTTCGAAGGTTTTAGCTCCCTACCTAGATTCAAAAGCGCCGGAGAGGTACCGATCGAGGAGTGATGAGCGGTATTATACGCAAAACGGAAATCCCTTAAATGCTCATCCCACTCTCGATGGTCTCTCTCCAAGAAGGCAACGATCATTGTCTTTAAAACCCGATTAACCCGCTCCACGGGATTTGCCTGCGGATGGTACGGTGGAACGGTAGTGTGGCTAATCCCGTGTTCGGTAGCGAACGACTGCACCGTCTTATTGACGAATTCGGTCCCATTATCTGTTAGCAGGAATCGCGGTGCTCCCCATCTCGACACTACCTCTTCTAGAGCCTCGCAGATCTTTTTGCCGTTTGCGGCTCGTAACGCGAAACATTCAATCCATTTTGTGAATAGATCTTGTACTACTAAAATATACGCGAAACCAGATTTACTTTTGGGGAACGGACCCATGATATCGGTAGCGATCACGGTCCACGGTCCCTCTACTACCCGATGACCCATAAGACCGGCAGGTCCGGCCTGCTCTACCTTTGTACGCTGACAAGTGTCGCACCGCTTAACGTGATCCGCGGTATCTCGAAACATATTCGGCCAATAATATCGAACCGCTAGTCTTTGAAACGTTTTCTCGACTCCGAGATGTCCGGCCTGTGGTTCGTTATGCGCCTCTCTCAGAGCTTCTTCCCTCAATTCTCTCGGCAGTACTAATTTCCACCGATCTAGGTCTTCGACAATTTCCGATATGATCGCTTTTGGTCTACAGAAGTATAATTGCCCGTCCACTACTCGCCAATCAGTAAATCGCCTAACCTTACTTTCTACATCCGCGACACGTTTCCTATACCACGCGTCCGTGGTATTCGCGATAACTTCGGCTTCTACGACAGCGATCAAGGGAACCTCGGTATCACCCTCAAACATACGCGACAAGGCGTCTGGCACGTGATGTAACGCGCCCTTTCTATGGATTATTTCATAATCATACTCCAGTAACTCTAATGCCCATCTCGCGAGCCGGCCCGTTGGGTTGCGCAAGTTATGCAGCCATCGTAAGCTGCTATGATCAGTTACCACGGTGAATCTATAACCTTCCAAATATAATCTAAACTTCTTTATAGCCC
Organism: Lasius platythorax; assembly: GCA_963971435.1. Classification (NCBI taxonomy): domain Eukaryota; kingdom Metazoa; phylum Arthropoda; class Insecta; order Hymenoptera; family Formicidae; genus Lasius; species Lasius platythorax. Next base: position 2,964,598 of record OZ020548.1, read on the forward strand.
AGACTACCGCCAGGCACTCCTGTTCCGTGACCGAGTACTTTTTCTCTGGGTCGGACAAGGCTCTACTCGCGAAAGCTACTACATGTTCCACCTCGTTTACGCTCTGTGTAAGCACGGCTCCTATACCGACAGAACTCGCGTCAGTTTGTAAAATAAACGGAACGTTGAAATCCGGACACGACAGCGTAGGCGCGGCAACGAGATGTGAGCGAATCTGTTCGAAAGCGTTCTCCTGATCATTCGACCATTCCCATCGTTGATTCTTTTTCAATAATCGCGTTAAAGGTTCGCTGAGCGTCGCGAACTGTGGAATGAATCGACGGTACCAGGAGGACATACCTAGGAAGCGACGTACTTGTTTGATATTTCGCGGGGCCGGATATTCCAAAATTGGACGCGCCTTTTCAGGATCTACCGTTAACCCTTCTCTTTGGACTATGAACCCGAGATATCTGACCTGAGAACGACAGAACTCGCACTTATCGGGATTGATCGTTAATCCGGCATCGAAAATTTTTCTCAATACGCGTTCTAGCCATACCAGGTGTTCGTCAAAAGTAGGCGTGACAATAACAATATCGTCAAGATACGCGAAAGCGTGTGGCTCCATCTCGGGCCCGATCAATTTGTCTAATAGTCGTTGGAATGTCGCGGGTGCCCCCGTTAGCCCGTAGGGCATTCTCGTAAAGTGATACAAGCCTTTCCCGGGTACGCTAAAGGCAGTAATCTCGCGGCTTTCCTTGGCCAGAGGTATTTGAAAGTACGCCTGGCTCAAGTCAATCGTAGAGATATACCGGGCTGATCTTAACTTGTCCAGTATGCCGTTCATATTCGGCAGCGGATACGCGTCTTTCTTTGAAACCCCATTTACTTTACGAAAGTCCAAACAAAAACGGTATTTCCCGTTCGGCTTTTTAACCATTACGATCGGGTTGGACCACTCGCTAAACGAAGGCTCGATAATTCCGGCTGTCAACATCTTATCTACTTCTTCGCGTATGGCCTCCTGCACCTTCGGTGACACGAGATAACACCTTTGCTTAATCGGTCTATTTTGCCCTACGTCGATTATGTGTTCCGTCAGCGAAGTGGTACCGGGGTTTTCGACAGCTTCCGGTAGGCGATCTTTCAAAAATCTTTCTAATGTATTTGTTTCGGACGGCGTTAATTCAGAGAATCCACAGCAAGTTATCGGAGTTTCGCACGCCGACGGCAACGCATATCTTATCGAGGGATCGTTCGCGAAATGCCATTCCGCGGCAGCGAAATCTAAAGCGATACCGAACGCACACAAGAAATCCATCCCCACTATACACGAGACCGCTAAACTCGGTAATAAACACGCGGATATAGTATGGCTGCGATCCATCAACGTAAGCGATATCTCGATTTCCTCGCGCACCTCCGCTAGTTGTCCGTTTGCGGTGCGGATCTGTGTAATACGATTGCGGCAGATCGGTAATCCTAATTGTCGGACGATCTTTATTCCGTCGGCACCGAGTATCGTACGATTTGATCCGGAATCGACCAACGCGCGCAAAGGTTTCCCCTGTATATAGATTTTAAAATATCGTAAGGGGGGTAGTTCCAAGAAATCTAGATCTGTCGTATTAGACGAGAGACTCGGTATTATCTGTACGTTACTCGCGGTGCGGGCTTCTCTTTCTTTTCTCGGAGTCGCTGGAGCCCGCGCTACCGACTCCCTTACTCGTTTCCCGAGCATGCCGGACACGTCTTGACCGTTACGTTCGCTTTTCCGCACCGATAGCAATACGTTCTCCGTGATTCTGAGCATTCGCGCGCTATATGACCGGTCTTCTCGCAGTTCCAACATTTAACGCTCCGGTTGGATGCGGCCGCATTGGTTGTCGCGGGAGAGGCAGCGACCGGCGTGGTTTGCGCGGGCGCGGTAGCGACTGGGTTTGCTCGATTTTCACTTATGCCCTTTCTAGATCGTTTACCGTTCCCCTTCGTGTTTGGTTGTTTGGCGGTTGCGATTCCGGCGGCAGCGACGGTTGGCGCCGGTTTATTGCCCTTACGCGAGGATCTATACGCGAGATCGGGGAAAATCGATTGTTCGGGTGGAGGCGGCGCGCGATATCGACTTACCGCGTCATAGCTCTGTTCCACCCTCGTGGCTAAACTCTCTAATGACGCAAAATCGTAAACGTCCCGACGATGGACAGAAATCTGTAATCGCGGCAGCATATTACGGTGAGCGTGATTTAATTGCTCTTCCAGACTCCACGGAGGGCTTAAACGCTCAAACAATGCGCGGATACACGTTAAAAAATCCGCGACGGACTCGCGTTCCCCCTGCGTACGTCGCATTATTTCATCTCGTAACGCAAATTGAAAATCCGGGCTACCAAATCGTGAGCGCCAAGCGGACTCAAAATCTCGCCACGTTCGCCACCGACCGCGTTCATTACGATACCAATAAAGCGCGATACCCGATAAAAAGAACGGAATGCATTTAAAAATCTCTTCATCTTCCACGGCAACGAGCGCGCGACCCTCTTCAATTCGTGTCAAAAATGCTTCCGCGTCACTTCCGCGGGCGCCCGAAAATTTCAAATTCCATCGGCGCATCAACTGATATACGTCAACCGCGGAGGAGTTATTACGAGACGCGACACGATTTTCCCGATCGCGATGTGGTAACTCTAATCGTGGGGGTCGTACGTGCAACCGGGTGCGCTCCGTGCTCGCCCCCTCGTTCGATACGGTAACCAGCCCTTCGCGGCTATCGGGCCGCGCCGGAGCCTCCTCTGTGGGATCGTCCGTATCGTGTGGGCCCATATTCGTGGGTGTACGCGGCGGTTCCCACCCCAATTGCGCGCATCGCTCGAATTTAATTAATCGCGATCGCAACACGGGCATGGTCCCGTCGGTACTCTGCCCGCGATTCCCTAATTCCTCGCGTAATCGTTCTAACGGCAACGTATATATCCATTCGATTTTGGTATCCTCCTCCGAACTCATTTTGTTTATTATTATTCCCTTAAACGCGCGAGATAACCGTTACTTAATGCTAGCGAGAGAAATACCGAAAATAAATATTTTAGAAGCGAGATCTATTCTCCGAATTGCTGTGAACTCCCGAAAACGCAAATATTTAATCGAATTATTATTGAGCGGTACGTGAGAGAAGTCTCTGAGATCGGCGAACAATAGGTCTATTATCTACACGCAAACACACGTGTCAAACAATCGTACGCAAAAACACGCGTAAATACGGCAGCGCTCAACGCGACCCTCGAGCAGTCAAATTCCGAAACATGATACGTCGGAGAAATTCTCCTTCTCGATATCAACCGAAATCACCGAAAAAGCGCACGAAATTCCATAGACTCTCTTACCGATTAATCGCTCACTAATTCACCGCAAAATTCAGCACACATAATATAAAAGCAGCATGATCTCATATAGCACACCATATAAATACCATAAGATTACAATATCAATATAACATCCTGCAAGAAATGGGTTAGTGCACACCATATAAAAGCAGAAAATATTAATAAGCGGCCTTCAATAATTATTCGTCCATTAACACCATTGTCGTTAGTCTCAACAAGAAAGAAAACAATTTACTTGTTAAAAGAAAAATCCACAAGAAATCAGTATTCAGACAATCTTTCTTTAATTTAATTAATGGTTCTTTAAATACTTCAGCTAAGCCTCGATCGTACTTCTTATTTTAATTTAATCCAAAATCTTCTACTAGTTAATCCACTGTAATCTAACGAGGCAACGACATTTTAATAATTTTATTGTAAAGAGGAAATAGAGTAAGATAACAAATGTATTTGATTATCAGAGCAATCTTAATTATCTTCGAAAAATCAAGAAAATTATAATATTCATACTTATTCGTACTTAAATCTTTAGGACGCAGGCCGTAATTACAAACAACAAAGCGTAAATATCAATAGCAGCAATATTCAGATCATCAAGATAATATCAAGCACAAGAATAATATACATCACATAAAATAATTATACACAAGCAATAATATTCAGCAGTAAACAAAATTTTCAATATCAGTCATAAATATTCAAAAGTTGATCGAATATAATATTGTACTTGCCAATCTCGATTTCTCAAAATTCCCGTTTATCGTGGGCCCCACGTTGGGCGCCAATTTGTGACCGTGATTATTTTCTGGGATAATTATAAATATAATTAATCAAAGGGTCGATGTTAATGACTACCGGCACACCTTCGGCGCGATGTACGTAAACCGAACGGCAAATGAAGCGAAACAATTATACTATAAGCTGGGCGCCAGGCGCGACAATTCGCGCCGTCGACAACAAACTTTACGAAAATCACGAATTTTGTATCAGTCGGAAATCGCGACGGACGATACGCGGCTATTCAGTCAACGGAATTGGTAGAGGGGGTGGTCCTTGCGGGCGGAACGGGAGAGAATCGAGATAGGCATTAATAAATTACACAGAGAGCTTGATATGGAAGAATATAATATATATCAAATCGTATTTGAGAAAGTAATTAATAGTGAACTGAGAATGACAGAGAAAATATTATTGAAAAGATGTTGACAAAAAGAATTATGGAAGTGAAAATATATAGAAATAGAATAATAGGAAAGAAATAATAATAATAGATACAATTCGTAATATTATGGCCGGCTGTTTGTCGGCCGAAAGGCTCCTCGCGGTCGAGCGCAAGGATATCAAATTTCACGCGCGAGCCGAAAGTCAATTCTCCGGCGGAGAGTTTTACCGCGACTCGAGGCTTATCCGGGCCTCGGCAGCGAAGAAAATTCCTCCGTAAGCCGACAATTAACTTGCGCTCGCCCGCGTGTAATTATCAAATTCTCACAAAGTCAGACAAGAGAGAAAATTAGGCGCTTAGAGCAGCCATATACGCCGCGACAATAATTTTGGTCGATATATTCAATCAATATCGCGATACGACTCGTATTACTGCTCGGAATTATACGCGGAATGAACTGCCTTTATGATAGCGACGAACGTTTCACTCTAATAACACAATAAATAACAATATTCCGAATTTACACTATAATCCGGAAGCGACTAAATAAGATATTAACTTTTACGCGACACATATAATTCCGTTACTACACAATACGAAACGAACATACGATTTTACAGACGCGTAATATACAAGGCGGTTACGTGTACGAGCTCAATAATATCAAAGATCACACACGATAGCGAGAAAGAACAATTAAGTAATTAACAAGACGCAAAAATATTGACTGTCGGCGGCAAATGATCTCAGGAGAGAGAGTACTCACGCGGATCCGTCGGCTCGGATGAGTCGTTTCGCTGATCTACTGCGCAATAAATCGAAATAACTAAAATCGTGTAAAATAACGATACAAAACCTTACTCACGACAGCGATGACTACTGGGCGCGACTCATCCGAACCTTACTCGAAATTTCGGCAGCTTTACAAGTAGTCGACGTCAGTCTCACCGGCCGGAACTCTCGTAATCTCCTTCTTATTTCCTCAAGAAAAGGGCCTCCGCTCTCTTCGCTCGCTCGCCGGACAGTGACGAACGGAAGGCCCGCAGGAGACACGCCGGTACATTAATATGTAATAGGGCCACGTGTGGCGCTTCCGAATTACGCAGGGCCGTGGCACGGCCTTGCGGGTCCTTGTGGCCTTCGCGCTTCTACTCTCCGGCCCCCGTCTTCCTTTGCTCGCTTCTTATTAATTTCCGGCCTCGGAACGCACTCATTGCGGCAGCGTAGGTTTGTATCCGGCCCTCCTTATTCTTTATTAGCGGATGTGTCGGCGATCGATTTCCTCTTCGATCGCTTTGTCTCGCCAAGAAATTCGGGCCCGCGCTTCGGATACAGTGCCGTAGCTCCTCCTCGGGGCTCTCGCGCTCCTTGCGCTTGAGTGGCCTTTCCCCTTGATTGCTTCCTTCGTGCCTGCGAAGCGTAATTATTAAACACAAAGGGCGGCAGCTTCGATTCTTTGGTTAATTACAGTAATTCGGATTATGATTTGATTATTCTTACCGGGCGTGCTCCCCTTTTACGGTGCCGGCCTCCCTGCGTCCTCGACGTTAACTTTGCTCCTCTGGTCGTTCGCCGGATGAGATCCCGTCGACCGCATGAATGCCACCGTCCTTACGCTAATTCTTCACTAAATGTGAAACGCTAATAGAAAATACCCGATAACCGCGAGATCGCGTCCGATCCCGCGCTCAGACCGCGCTCTCTCTCCCTAAATCGAGAGAGCGGAGGCCCGCGCGACCGATCCCGGCCGGGCTTATCAGCCCTTGTGACGGACGCACAAAACGTCACGTCACAATACGTATAAAGATATCAAAGTAAATGTTCGTAATCTTGCATGTATACGGATGTGTATGATCGTGTTTGTGTGAAACGAAAAAAATCACACTAATGTACTCCCCATATAGTTAATCCATATGACAACTTTGCAGTAAAATTAAAACAGTAATGATTAAGAACGTAAAAATTATTTAAAATTTTTATATTAGACATAAATTATATTTAATAATACAGTGGTGAAGGATATTTAACAGTGTAACATAATTTCTTTAAATTAAACGTAAATTCTTTTAATAAAAATACTTTATAAATATAAAATTATAAATATAATTTATAAATATAAATAAACGTCTACTATACTTTGTAAATATAGCAAAATCTCGCATGTTATAACAAAAGTATGTAAGCTCATTAATGAAAAAACAGAAGAAATATAAAATGTAATTAATTATAATATATATAATTATAATATAATATAATACGCAGAAATAAAATATAATATAATAAAACAAAAGAAAATTTTGTGTGTGTGTGTGTGTGTGAGAGAGAAAGAAAACTAGAAATATTTATTTATCTTTGGCATAAATTAATAATGCTGGTGTTATCTTAGCCTTTTCTTTAATATATCTTTCTTTTCTGTCGAGGTCATTATATTCTATCCATGTTCCCGCTCTTAAACAAATTGCTGTATAATGTCCCATTTGAATATTTCTTGTTGCCATAGGTTTCTTATATGAAACTATACCAAGTAATTTGTACGTGATTTTATTTAGTGGATTTGTGCAAGTTTTACTAATGTCAGTTATTTTTATTTGACTGACTGCGGTACTCACGGTGAATATTTCAAAAATAATAATATCTCCTGAAAAAGAAATACATAAAATTATTTTAAGATGAGATAATTTTTCTAAAATGGACGAAGAGATAATTAATTTTATGTTGCTTTGCAATAAAATCGTGTGAAAAGTAAAGATTATTTTTAATGGCTTATTTAGACGTAAAACTTGCTTCTATAATTATTTGTTTAATTTATGTTTAATAATGAATTGAATATTTTAAACCACTTGCCTGTTTCGGATAACGTTGTTTTTTCAAATCCACTACAATGTTGTGTACAACAAGGATGTTCTCCTTCCAAGATCACGTTTTGTTTGATAATGTCGTCAAAATTTGTACTATTTACAATATTTGTTTCTTCAATTTGGATTACGGGCAACTTCTTGCAGCGTGGCGGACAATCGAAATTGCACTGGGACATTTCTTTAAAGCTAGGTGTTTCTTTAAACAAGATGTTCGCTAAATAACCTACATTTGTCTCGCAATCAATGTATTTACATCCAGCAATATCAGATGTAGGAAATATATTTAAAAGAATCTCTGCGCGCAATTTGTAAATATTTAAATTAATTCCGTTTTTTACGGTGAGAACAATTAATTTAGAAAACAAATTTATTTCTATTGTTTCTTCCATATATGTGAAAATATGAGGCAAGTCATGCCCTGCTGCAAGTAATATTTGAAAAATACTATCAAATGCACATGTATTAACGACAGTGTAATTATCATTATTGATTTTTAATGATTTTAACGAAATATCATTACCGTTTTTAATAATGGGTATTTTGGCAGCTTTTTTACATTTCAGAGCATCTGTGATTTTATGCGCATTTTTGCCAAGATATAATGCATTCTTACTTGAATCTACTTGTCCGCGCCAATTCTCTACTTCGCGACTTGCCAAAATATCTTTTATATCTTGCACATTATCTTTACATATAATACAAACGCGTGATTGACCATAATTCTCTTCTCCAAATGGTAAGGAGCATAATGCGTGTACATTTTTGTTGCAAAAATAACAAACATGTGCATTTGATAGTTTATCACTATTTTTGCAAGCAGGACATGAATTACTTGAATTTTCTAACATTGAATTATCAGAACTCATATCAAATAATTCCTTTATAGGTGTGGAAGATAATATATTGTTTGTATCAGAGGATACATTGTTGGTGTTTTGTGCATCGACAATTTTTAATACACCACGTAAATAATCTACGTGCTTTTGGACAAAAGAATCAATGCGCAACAATGGACAATTTTTTAGTAATAAAGATTTTAATTTATTAAATTCACTTTCGACCGATGCGCTAGAAGCAGGTACGCGACCATAACCGAATTGATCTCTGTAAATATTTGACCAGAGCGGTAATAATTTAATATCAGTTATTAAACGTTCAACTATCTGTGGGAAATAATGTGGATTTATCCTATCGCCCACATCTGAAGCAATTGAGGACTTAACTTCAGATAAAATCTGTTTGGCCCACGTACTCCAAGAATTTTCAAACGGATTATTATTAATACAAATATTTGTTTCAGTTTCATCTGGTTTTTCAATTTCAAATACAGCGTTATCAATATTTTCGACGGTTTCAAAATTTTCTAAATCGATGTTATTCGTTGTCATTAAATTTATTAATTTGACTCGCTCCAGATCACAACGCGTTGAATGACCACTTTTTAAATTACCGTCAGTTTCGGATAAGGCTATCGTAAAAACGGATTTTATTATTTCCTTTGCATTTATTATGTCCCTACAAAGTATCAATTGGCCGATTGCGCCTAGATAAAAGGTTTTTACTCGCTTATTTAAACTTTTACAAGTTTTGGAATACAGTTTTATAAAATGCGCGACATCGATTCTAATGTAACATTTAGGCAAATTGGAGTTTCTAAACGCATCCGCATAATCTTCAATGTTACGATAGCCTGTAAATGCGCGAATAATTGCAATTAGAAGCGCTTTGGACGAATCGCATACTACTTCTTTAGGCACCGATGCACCAGAACGTATCCATTCTGCCAGCCAAAAATGAATCGAGTTGGCATTGTGACTCTCGCTTATCATTTGGCAAATTGAAAATTGTCCATTGTTGCAGTTAATAACGCAATGATATAAAAACATATGTTTTGAAATTGATCCATCAGCCTTACATAGTTTTTTTACAATGCTACCGGACGCATCGATAAATATACATGCATCATTTTCGACGGAATACTTTCTATAAACGTTTAATTGATGACTAGACATAATGAATAAAAAATGGATCTAATCCAATGTTATGAATCACATTGTGCATAGATGTTGATTTTAAAATTACTAACGCTTTCAGAGGATCCGTATGTATATAATTCGCTTTTATAGTTTCTGCTTTAGCCGCATGCAAAACAGCCGAACTGTATAAATGAGGAGGCTCTGGATTCCCCTCTTCCATCAACATGTGCGCTTTTTCAGCACGATACACGTGAACTGCCTTTTGTTGTAATTCCTTACCAACGATTGCTCTCATAGGATTTCTCAAGTATCGTTTGCCGCAGTTTCCTCTTCCTTGTGCGTACGTGCAATTTAATTTTACACAGTTACTAGAATCATCAATATTCTCTATGATACATTTTAAAGTACTGCCGCATCTACAAGAACCTAACGAAAAAATATTGTAAATTAAAAATTGTACCATACAAATATATTTATACGTTAAACTCTATACTTTAATAAAGTAAACGGTAATGCGCTACAGCTTACAATTAGCATAATAATCAAAGGGTTAAAAACTACAATATAAAGAGTGTATATATTATATATAAAGTATATTTATTTTAACGTAAACTGAACTTAAAAGCAAAAAGTTTAGAAAAGATATAATAAAACATTTCTATAAAATATAGATATACATGATTTTATATATATTTTACTGCTTTAAATTTATAAACTTTGAATTAAACATCACTCTAGCATAGCAATAATAAGATTTACAAAATTCTCAGAATTTTCTAATATTTTGCTATTCATAACAATCTTACCATTGATAACTCCAGTTTTTTCATCTGCGGAAATATAGTGGTTTTTAAATTGAAACCCACATTTCATGTGCGTGGCTTCCCAAAATTTATTTGTAATTAATTCTTGCCATTTCCCAGGTTGAAGGACTTTGCGTAAACGATAATACATTTTCCCCTTTTCTCGTCGCTTATATATTTTTTCTACTAACAGATTTGTAAAGTCTTCTTTTAACAAGGAAATAACAAGATGTTTTTCACTGTAAGCATTTTCACTGTAAACATCTGGCGAGGAAGTTATGGATACTTCGTTCCAATTTGATGAACTGTTACTTAATAAACTTTCACTCGCGGAAACACATTTGTCATTGCATACTTCTTTATTCAAAATTGCATTTTTTACACCATAACGATTGAACATTACAAACACATATAAACCATTACTAGTTATTTTATTTTCTAATTCTCGTGCTATGATGTTCCATATATCGTGTGTCTTTGAAATAACATTATTATTGTTGTTAATAATCTCTTTATATTTTAATATTACTTCCTTTATTTTTGAAGGATCAACACTTGCCGGTCTGCCACGTTTTGGATTCATAGTGAACTGTCTTGACGAACTGTCTATTTCGAAGAACTGCTCGAGACTAAAGAACAATCATGCTTGTTCACTCGGTTATATATCATGGCTTTTCGGTATCTATCAAAAGCTTTATAATCGAAAACGGCATCTCTTTTTCAAAAATCAAAAATCTGTGCGGCATAATCGGAGTCGCCGCGGTGCGGTTAGATGAATCGACGTATGACTCGCCCCTACTCCAACTTCGATGATGCCGCACAGGTTCTCAGATTTTTAAAAAAGATGCCGTTTTCGATTATAAAGCTTTTGATAGATACCGAAAAGCCATGAT